>CM061753.1:33305541-33895541 GCA_030979885.1 Lolium multiflorum
AGATTTTGGCCAAATCAGGAGATGGGCCGTAATTGAAGATGGGCTTGAAGATTACACGTGGAGCATCTTTGAAGCGGCCTTGCGCTAAGAGTTTGGGCTAGATTGCCCGTGTATCTGTAATATAGTAGATCGCATTGTGTTTAGAATTAACAGATAGAGTCTGGCCCGTGCACGGTTAGGTGCACGCCTCATTTAGAAAGTCCCTTGGACTATAAATATGTATCTAGGGTTATCGGAAAAGGAGGACAATCACGTTCACAACAAACACAAATCAGGCGCATCGCCACCCCTTCCTTCGAGGGTTTCTTCCGGTAAACATCATGCTGCCTAGATCGCATCTCGCGATCTAGGCAGTATACGTTTATTCGTCTACCTTGTGCTGCTCGTGCTGAAGCGTTGTTGATGGCGAGTAGCGCTACTTATCATTAGGTGTTTAGGGGCTTGCATTGATGCTTTCTCGTGCGTATCTGCGTGGCAATGCCGTCCTCGACCTAGCTGCCCTTACACCTATCTGGTGTAAGGGCAGCATCTTGCTTGTTCGTTACTTCACTGGATCCGATCTGTTATAGTTGCTCCTTGTTCGCAAGGATTAGTTTAATATCTGCATAGTTAGGCCTTATGCTGGGGTCGGACGATCCGGTAGTGCGTTAGGTGTTGTTTACCGTTCCTACAAGGGATGTTCCGGGAATTAACGTAATGTTGGTTTTTAGGCCTCTGTAGGGGTAGTTTTCATCATCTTCCGTATCTGCTAGGCCCGACTACGTAGGACGTTCCTTATGCGTGAAAACCCTAAACTGTCGTAGATTGGTTTAGCTTTGTTTTGATCAAGTAGGATCCCCATGTCATTGCAAATCCAACGTGAACCATGGGGTGATCGGCTCTTTGAGCCGATCCACAGGGCAACCTGAGAGCCGATAGGGCTCGTATTTAATGTTTACGTGTCTACCATGCGGGAACAATCGAAGCAATCTAACACCTTCCTGATCGGGTCTAGGTCAGGTGGCACGCCCTAGCAACCGCCGGACGTGGCTGGAAGACTTGCGGGACGACGCGAGGTGCCGGGTCCACTAAGCGGCCTTGGGAGCCTCCCGGCTCTTCGTGTTGCTTAACCATTGCCCGCCGGTGGGGCAGGTAACACATTCTCGCACGCCGGTGGGACAATCTTCGCAACATCCACGTCAACACCGACATCCGAGATGGCGAGGAAGATCAAATACGAGGATCTCTCGGAGCACAAGAAGAAATACGATGAGTGAAGGCCATCCGTGAAGCCGAGCTCATCGGCTCCTTTGAGAGGACCCGTTCACACGGCATCAAGTTCAAAGGAAACACGCGTCCGTTGCGTGGCGTCAACATGGTGGATCTCAGCCACTCCATAAGGGAGCCAGAGTTCTCTTTGGTGTCAACATGGCAGGGCTTGTGAGCCGCCATGGCAAAGATAAAGCAGAGAGCAGCCACTCTCATGGCAAAGATAAAGAGGAGGCCGTTCCACGCGACCGGCCCCAAGATGATGATAGACGGTACCTGACCGAGGAGGAGGTGAGAAGCATACGGTATCAACGCCCACTCTCCGTGCATCTCCTCAACAAATATGAGCAGCGACGACGTCGGCGCTACGACGAAGACGATGAAAGATATCGTCGGTCCGATGCGAAGACAGGAGGTATCGTCAGCATGATGGAAACAACGACGAGTACGAGCGTCACGCTAGAGGGAGGTCAAGGGAGCAAGATGATGTGGATAGGCATTGGAACTGTCCTTTCTTCAAACATTGCTGGGACTCAGGAATGAGCCGATTGCCAACAATCGAGAACTGCCCATGCAAACAAAAAGGAGGAGGACGAATGAAGTTTCAGTGTTCGAGCGTCTAGGGCCTCTCCCACCTCATAATAAACGAGCTGAGTCATCTCAAGAAGAAGACTTTGAGGAGTCGATGGAGAAGAAGATAGGTATCACCGGCCAAGGTGCCCTCGATGGACTCAGCCATTCTCGTAAGCGGGCCGGCTGCGAAACCTGGAAGAAGCCGAGGCACAGTACCTATACACGTTGAGGAAGGCGCGGCCCGATCTGGCCGTGAAAATTCAACAAACATTGGAGACGAGGGCGCGCCCGCCAAAGAAAGTATGGCGCCCTAAACAGACGAAAGCCGATGCACAAGATCGGCGATGCCGATGCACATCGGGGTACAAACACAGGTCAGGATCTCGTCGAGATTTATGACCCAAGACATGGTGAACACACCTCCAGCGAGTCACGTCACCATAATAAGAGACCAAGAAGTTGTAAACCCTCATTAAGCATTACAATGGAAAAGGAGGCCGATTTTAGCGATCGTCCAGTATTATCCTCAACATACGCTTTGCCTGTGTTCAACATTGACCTGGCAGGCGATGGAAAGCTGGGTTATGGGTTTACATCATGACGAGCTAGAAGAGATTGATATTGGTCCTGGGACAAGCCACGACCAACATTTATCAGCAAAAAGTTAGACCCGCATCCGAGGGGCCTGATGATAGCCTTGTTGAAAGAGTACCAGATTGTTTTTCCGGGATTATACGAGATGCCTGGTTAGACAGAGCATCATTGAGCATAGGCTTCTGAAAAAGGATTTCGGCCGCTCCAGAGGCGATGATGAAGGCCGAAGTCTTGGAGGAAGTCAAGAAGGAGATCAAGAAGATGTTGGACGCCGGGTTCATCATGCAGGTACGCTGAATGGATTTCTAATGTTGTACTGTGGAGAAAAGGATGGTCGATGGCGCGTAGCCATAGATTTTGGAACCTTAACAGCCACCAAGGACGAGTATCCCATGCCGTAGCGCAGACCCCGATCAATGCAGCTGCTGGTCATAAAATTTTGAGTTTCATGGATGGCAATGCGGCTACAACCAAATTTTCATGGCTCCAAAAGATATACACAAGACTGCATTCAGAGTGCCAGGCTCGGTGGGCTTGTTTGAATATGTGGTCATGACGTTTGGACTAAAGAACGCCGGCGCAACATACCAAAGAGCCATGAACTACATCTTCCATGATCTAATTGGCAAATTGGTGGAGATTTACATCGACGACGTGGTGGTAAAGTCCGTTGCGACGAACGGACACTTAGAGGATTTGCGACAGTCCTGGACCGAACTCGGAAGTTCGGACCGAGAATGAATCCAAAGAAGTGCGCCTTCGGTGTGACGGCCGGTCAGTTCCTAGGGTTCTTGGTTCACGAGCACGGGATTGAGATCGGCCTGAAGAGTCAAGAGGCAGTGCGAACGATGAAGCCGCCCACCACAAAGAAGGAGCTCCAATGTCTCATCGGCAAAATTAATTTCGTCGAAGGTTTATCTCCAACCGTCAGACGAATTGAGCTGTTCATGGGCTTGGTTAAAATCAAGTCTCGATGAGGAGTTCCGCTGGGGGCAGAGCAACAATGTGCATTTGACGATATTAAGGAATACCTAACCAAGCCACCTGTGTTAGTTCCGCCGCAGCAAGACAGCCGTTCTACATTTACTTATCGGTGGCGACACCTCCATCGCATCTGGTGGTGCAGGTTTATGATGGCCTGAAAAAGTGGTTTTCTACCTGCAGAAGGATGTTGGATGCGAAACAAGGTACCGAAATTGAGAAGTTGTGCCTCTGTCTATTTTTTACCCGCACCAAGATCCAAGACATCCTGTGTCAGAAATCATCGTCATATGCAAATCGGATGTCATCAAGCACATGTTGTCGGCTCCTGTATTAAAAGGCCGACTCGGCAAATGGATGTTTGCATTATCGGAGTTTGAAATCCGGTATCAACCGCGAAAGCACCAAGGGACAAAGCGCTAGCAGATCTGATTTGAACGAATAAACACGAACGTAGCAGCACTATCTCTGCGTGCATGGGCCATGTTCTTCGATGGATCGGTTTGTGAGGATGGTTGCGGCATCGGCGTGCTACTCGTGTCGCCTCGGGGGGCAATATACTCCTTCTCTATCAGGTTGGCTGACCCTTGCACCAACAATGTGGCTGAGTACGAAGCGATCCGCAAGGGAATGGAGTTACTCCTGGAAGTGGGCTGAAGCAGCTTGAGATCTTCGGAGATTCCAAATTGGTGATTTCTCACTCAGAAGAATACAAGTGCGAGAGCGAGTCACTCTTCCCATTATGGGTACAATGCCGTGAGCTGATGGCACAGTTCAGGTATAAAGCTTCAATTGGATCCCAAGGTCGCAAAATACCGAGGCAAACGACCTCGCACAAACGGCGTCGGGATACAAGGATGTAGCGGTGAAGCCGATTTTCAAGTGCAATTCCTGGAACCAGATGATTGGAGAGCCGATATCTTCAATTACTTGAAGGATCCGGCTCGGGGGCACCTAAACGGATAAGATACAGAGCCATGAAGTACGTACTGATTGGCGATGACATGTTTTATAGAACATTGGAAGGATTACTTCTCAAATGTTTGGGACCAGCCGAGTCCAATCGACTCTTGCACGAGGTGCATGAGGGTGCTTGTGGAACTCACCAGTCGGCTCATAAGATGAAGTGGCTGATTAGGCGCTCGGGATTTTATTGGCCTACCATGCTTGAAGATTGCTTCCAGTATTATAAAGGGTGTCAAGCATGTCGAAGTTTGGGAGCATTCAGATGGTACCCGCATCAATGAATCCTATCATCAAACCTTGGCCATTCCGAGGTTGGGGTATGGATATGATCGGAGAAATTCATCCTGCGTCGAGCAAGGGCCATAGATGGGTTCTGGCCATTACAGATTACTTCACGAAATGGGTGGAGGCGGTCCCTATGAAGAAAGTAGCATCGGAAGACGTTATCAATTTCGTGTTGGAACATGTCATTCATAGATTCGGGATTCCCCAAACTATTACGACCGATGGAGGTTCGGTCTTCGTTTCGAAAGAGATGAAAAAGTTCTGCGATGACATGGGGATCAAGTTAATCCGATCGTCTCCATATTATGCTCAAGCAAACGGGCAGGCTGAAGCATCCAACAAAAGCTTGATCAAGCTGATCAAGAGGAAAATCGACGAGCACCCTAAACGATGGCATGAGGTGTTGTCGGAGGCGCTGTGGGCTTACCGCATGTCGTGTCACGGAGCAATAAACCACCCCGTACCAGCTGGTCTATGGACAAGAAGCTGTGTTACCCTGGGAAGTTAAGGCGGGGTCAAGACGGGTCACGTTTAATGATTTAATCGCTGAAGAATATGCAGCCCGATGAGTGACAAGATTGAGGATGCGACGGAACTTAGGCTATGGTCACTTGAGAAAATCAAGGAGAACAAAGCCAAGGTGGCTCGTGCATATAATAAGAAAGTGAAGCCAAAAGAGTTCCAAGTTGATGATCTGGTATGGGAAGCTGTATTGCCGTTGGGGACGAGGGATAAAATGTATGGTAAATGGTCTCCGAATTGGCATGGCCCGTACAAAGTTGTCCAAGCTTTGAAGGGGAATGCGTACATGCTCGAGCAGTTGGATGGCGTGAAGTTCCCAGAGCCGTCAATGGCCAGCATCTCAAGAAGTATTTCCCAAGTATGTGGGATGATGGACATAAGATATGGAGGCTGATACACGAATCGGCCAGTAAAGAATAAAATGGGGGCCGATGTATGAAATCGGCCGGTAAAAAAATAAATAAATAAAGCCGATGCACGGTCATCGACTCTAGAGGTTGAAGGATAGTTTGAACATGGTATGTATCTGTTCGACCGTGAGAAGGCAGCTGTTTCGCCTTGAATTGCGTTTGGAATGCAGGCCGATGCTTTGCCATCGGCTCTTTGAGCAGTGACTTCGTTGAACAATCGGCAAAATGGACAAGAAAGCAAAGGTGATTGAGAGAAATTTTCTTCATTAATAAGAGGGGATTTTTACAATGAAGAGCCGATTGCTCAAGAAAGGAAGAACAAAAGAAGAGCCGGTTGCTCAGAGACTACTAATCCTACAAGCTAATCCTCGCTGGCCTCATCGTCGGCGCCGGAGCCGCCGACGCTGCTTCCGGAGACTTCCTCGTCGCTACCCAGTCTTCGGCCGGAGCCTCTTCTTCGTCATCGTCATCATCCTCATCCGCCCAAGCGGGAAACGCTTGTCGGCGGATACCCAGCGGAAGAGGAGGAATCATCCTCCTCCTTCTTCTCCTTCCTCGTCCTCATCATCGTCTCGCCGTCCGCCCACATGCGGGAGCGCTCGTCGGCGGGTACCGCGGAGGAAGAGGCCTCTTCCTTCTTTACTTTTTTCTCCTCCTTGTCGGAGGAGATGGGGTTCGCCCCGGAGTGGAGGTCGTCTTCATTCTTTGGCGAAGATTGGAGGGAGAGGCCCGAGGAGGTAGAAGAAGAGGAAGACATTGCTGGGGAAGAGGGGTTTTTGGTGCGGAACAGAGCAAGGGGATGAAGTGGCAAACCGTCCGGCACAGATAAATAAAGGGGATGCAGTGAAGATTTAATGCCATGACGGTTCTCGAGGACATGATGCCAAAACTGTTAAATCGTGCAGAGAAGTTGAGAGGGCAAGTCATCATGATGAAGGATACTGTGATGGTTCTGCTCTGCCACGACATGACCCTTCGAAGAACACAGAGTGGTTTTGAAATTATCATTATCAAAACCAGGGGGGCATGTGTTATCACCAGATTTTGGCCAAATCAGGAGATGGGCCGTAAGTGAAGATGGGCTTGAAGATTACACGTGGAACATCTTTGAAGCGGCCTTGCGCTAAGAGTTTGGGCTAGATTGCCCGTGTATCTGTAATATAGTAGATCGCATTGTGTTTAGAATTAACAGATAGAGTCCGGTGCCGTTAGGTGCACGCCTCATTTAGAAAGTCCCTTGGACTATAAATATGTATCTAGGGTTATCGGAAAAGGAGGACAATCACATTCACAACAAACACAAATCAGGCGCATCGCCACCCCTTCCTTCGAGAGTTTCTTCCGGGTAAGCATCATGCCTAGATCGCATCTCGCGATCTAGGCAGTATACGTTTATTCGTCTACCTTGTGCTGCTCGTGCTGAAGCGTTGTTGATGGCGAGTAGCGCTACTTATCATTAGGTGTTTAGGGGCTTGCATTGATGCTTTCTCGTGCGTATCTGCGTGGCAATGCCGTCCCTCGACACCTAGCTGCCCTTACACCTATCTGGGTGTAAGGGCAACATCTTGCTTGTTCGTTACTCAGTGGATCCGATCTGTTATAGTTGCTCCTTGTTCCGCAAGGATTAGTTCAATATCTGCATAGTTAGGCCTTATGCTGGGGTCGGACGATCCGGTAGTGCGTTAGGTGTTGTTTACCGTTCCTACAAGGGATGTTCCGGGAATTAACGTAATGTTGGTTTTTAGGCCTCTTGTAGGGGTAGTTTTCATCATCTTCCGTATCTGCTAGGCCCGACTACGCGTAGGACGTTCCGGTTATGCGGTGAAAACCCTAACCTGTCGTAGATTGGTTTAGCTTTGTTTTGATCAAGCAAGATCCCCATGTCATTGCAAATCCAACGTGAACCATGGGGTGATCGGCTCTTTGAGCCGATCCACAGGGCAACCCGAGAGCCGATAGGGCTCGTATTTAATGTTTACGTGTCTACCATGCAGGAACAATCGAAGCAATCTAACACCTTCCCGATCGGGTCTAGGGTGGCACGCCCTAGCAACCGCCAGGACGTGGCTGGAAGACTTGCGGGACGACGCGAGGTGTCAGGGTCCACTAAGCGGCCTTGGGAGCCTCCCGGCTCTTCGTGTTGCTTAACCATTGCCCGCCGGTGGGTTTTGGCAGGTAACAACTACTTACTTTCTGCTTTACAAAACGCAGCTCATGTTTCCATTCACCGCGAACCTTCTTGATGAACTTTTCCAAACTCTGCGATAATGCCGAGGAAATGAGGAAAATTACCTCTGGAGCATATCCTCTAAGTTATTGTACAACTCATGATCTTTGTCTAATGGGTTCATGATATCAACTATTTCAGCGTCAACTTGAATGCTTAGCAGAATCCAGTGAAAGATGTGCACATTTATATACTTCATATCATATTTGTTTTGTGTGAACTCAAGTGGCATCATGCTCTGAGTCATTTCATCCAGTGGAAGTTGTGTACATTTATATACTTCATATCATATTTGTTTTGTGTGAAGTCAAGTGGCGTCATGGTCTGAGCAATTTCAGAATCAACGTGAATGCTTAGCAGAATCCAGTGAAAGTTGTGCACGTTTATATACTTTATATCATATTTATTTTGTGTGAATTTAAGTCGCATCATGCTCTGAGCCATTTCATCGAGCACCTCTTGTGCATAAGAAGAGAATGCAAACCAACATACACCTCTTGTGCTAAAGGCAAAAAAGCTAAGTGTGGCTCACAAGTTTGGGCATGGCACGAGGTATATATAGATATGGCCCTTTAGTTCCGGTTGGAGACATCAACCGAGACTAAAACGCCTTTTAGCCCCGGTTGGTGTCTTCAACCGGGACTGAAGGTCATGTTTGAACCGGGACTAGAGGTGGCCATACATCCGTGCGCGTCCTAACCGTTGGAATTGGGACTAGTGCTAACATTAGTCCTGATTTAAACATGGCCGAAACTAATGCTTGGGGCATCTCCAAACAAAAGACCTATTTTCTACTAGTGTGTACTTTGGTCTCACTAAGTCGTTCCGTGATGGGTGAGCACACATTAGCCAAGGTAGGCCTTTTTGCTAGTGGTACAGTATTAACTAGGATCAAACTCTATTTTCAGCAAGGCCTTCTTATTGGACTGGTCTATATGTACATAAGAGAGTTCGGGCTGAAGTCGTCAGGGTCAACTGAAACATGTGTGGCCTTGGGTTCGTGGAGCATGTGTGGCCTTGGCGATCGTGATAACTGCGGTGATGTTAACGCGGTCGTCGCTGATTTCAATCGTAAGATTCTTCTTCTCTAGAAAACTAAGCTCTCCATGCGCTCCTGGAACGTGAGTGCAATGGGCGATCGTGACATGTGCACCAACGTTGGCGGGTCCGTTGCTGATTTCAATCCTTAGATCCTTTTTCTTCACGAAACTATGCTTTGTAATCTTAACGGCTCTAAATCCTCTTTGTTTCTCCCCTCCATACCTATGATAACATGTTCTCCCTCTCCAATCCGACTACGTCCCAATCTATCTTCTTGACGGACATCAATTTCTCCGCAAATGGCTTGACTATTTGCGTCACTAATGTTTATGCCCGATGCGACCATGCTAACAAACTGGTGTTCCTCTCTAACCTTAACACCCATGACCCTGGCGATCTCGTTCATGTTGAAGTGTATAAGTAAATTGCCTAGTCTTGTCCATCAGTTCGGACTTTTGGTTCAAGTGGCTAGTGCATGAATCTTAACATGGTATCAGAGCCCCAGGTCTCGAGTTCAAATCCTGGCTTTCACAATTTATTCTAAATTCCCCGCAGCCTCCTGCCGCGCCCGCCCCCCCGCTACCTCTTTGACTCTCTACACGTGTTGACTTGTCTTCTCGTCTTCCCGTCACACGTGAGAGGGGGTGTTGAAGTGCATAAGTAGATTGCCTAGCCCTTTCCATCAGTTCGGATTTTTGGTTCAAGTGGCTAGTGCATGAACCCTAACAGTTCAATGGTTGGTCGTTGGCGATTTTAATCTTTCTCGCAAGCCCGCAACAATGATAATTTCTCCGACTCTTAAGCCGCTTGGTTTTACGAGTGATATATGTCTTGGCAAGCTCGCCTCTAACCATGGTTGAACTGGCGCGAGATCATATCCCAGCTCTTGTTCAACTCGAAGGTTTCCGATCAACAACGGCTAGCTTCTTTGGTTCTCGGTCTCCTGTGACACGGGAAAATATCTAGTGATACCACACCTCACATGATACCATGATACCACTTCACAAAATTTAAATTGTAAGTGTCAAAAAATTTTGAAACAAATTTGTGGTTGTTGATAAGATGTGTGTTTACATTCTCTAGATTTTTCACAGCTAAATTTAAAATACAGTAAGAGAAACGAAAAACAAATGCTATGTGAATAGTGCTATTTTGCGTTTTTTGCTTTATGTGACACTATTCATGCCTGATTTCTCATTTTTGTTTCTCTTAGGGTATTTTGAATTTGATTATGAAAGTTACAATGAATGTAGACATGCATCCTGTGAACACCCAAAAATTTGATTTTGAATTTTTTGATATTTAAAATTTAATTTTTTAAGAGTAGTATTATGTTATCAAATAAGGTGAGGTATCACTAGATATGTTCTCCCGTGACACGTCTGATCTTGTTCCGCTTGTCAACTTCTATCCCGTGATTCTCCATTTTTTTTTGAGGGAAAACGGCACTTTATTGATCATAACAAATCATTACAAAGAGTCTGCCGGATGCAATCCGGAGCAAAGTTTCTGAAAACAGAAAAAACAAATCGTTCCGCAGAACGAGGTAAAATGTGTGCCGACTCATTAAACTGACGATAAACATGAGTGAAGGACGAAACTTCAAAGTGGCTTGCGAGGGCTTTGATATCCTGCACCACAACTCCAACACTGCTACGATCCATGGTGGAAGAATTCACCCGCTGGATCAGAGAAAGACAGTCCGAGACAATCATTATTCTGCCAAAACCTTCGTCGCCGGCGAGGGACAGTGCACGGCGCAATGCCAGCGCTTCAGCTAACTCCGGCGTCGTGACCTCATCATGGAGTTCACTACAAGCAGTGACACATTCTCCTATGTGGTTCCGGATCACGACGCCTAAACCCATCCGACGCGAAGAAGATAATAAAGCTGTGTCACAGTTAATAAAAACCGTACCTTCAGACGGCGGAGACCAACGAACACCAGATAAAGTGGTTTCACGCCTAGTAGAAGAGTAAGGTTTTAAAAGACTAGATTTAGATGTGCGCCTTGGCGCACACCCCCATGAAATTCGTGCCTATTTACACTTTATATAACAACAAAAAAAACCATGCGGGAAATGTTAAAACGTTTTTAGACATTGTCGCATCACGGTATTTAGAGGAATTGATAACATTATATGTTAACCACTAATAACATGACATCTTTCATGTCAAGTCCATTGTAGCTACAAATGTTTCAGTATTTAATTTTCAATCCGCACCATATATCTTATGCTCTAACATATTAGGCAGCGGAAGTGATAACACATTTGGAAGCAAATAGACACCGTCAAAATTCAGTAGAAACACACACTGGCAAAACTCAGTAGGACTTGATGTTATAATTATAGGGACAAATTCAATAGCAAATATTTCAGTTTCAAATTTGATATCATGAGCGGAGCAGCAAACTTTATAACAGAGAAATGCGATACATACAGGAAGTAGAGAAAATAAGGAAATATAATGAAAGATGTGCTTGTAGATGGTTCTGAGATAACAACAGAGATAACAACAGCTAAATACACAAAGAGATCCCATTCAGGTTCACAGCAGGCAACACTCCTGGAACAGAGTTCTCTGCACAAATGAATCCCTAATCTTTTTGGCATCCTGGAGCACATCTATATAAAACCACAGCAGTCTGTATGAAAAGAATGGGAGCTTAGAGAACTATTAAGAGAACATCGTAAACATAATTACTGCAACCAACACAAAACATAGTAGTCTGATGAACGTTCTGTAAAACATTGCGCATGCCCCGGCTTTTGTAATGATAAACGTTTTGTAAAACAATGGTGCTCCGGCTTTCACACTGATAAACATTTTATAAAACACTACGCTAAAAGTTTATACACATCGATGGTAAGTAGTGAACAAACAAGCAGATGTAAATAATGAAGTAAAATATAATACAGAAACCCGCCCTTTTTACATACTGAATCTTTTTGTTCTCCAAATTTGTTTGCATGATTTGTTTCTAATAAGTTCTCCAAATAAGCAGACGTAAAAAAGGCTGATTATCTATGAAAGTAGTGTTTGTCCAAACCAGGAACCTGGTGTGGAGCATGCACAATTATCTGGTACAATTAACCGGATAAATAAAAGTGTTTATCTATGGAGATAGTCTACAACACTCAAATTTCCAATTGTAAGCCACTGATTAGATTGCTTATACCTCATAATTCACAGGGAATATACCCCGTAAATATGTATTAACTCCATGCAAGCTTACTAACGAACAAAGAATATACCATAGCTACACGAATCGGCAATAGTAAAGTAACTTTTATGGTAGAACCAAAGGCAGGCAAACAAAAGTCAGTTGGCATGTAAATGTAGAGAAAACATCATAATATGACAGCTACTGCAAACCACAAACCACAGTCTGAAGCATAACATCCATAAATAACGTTTAATTATATAAGACTATAAACAGTAGATGCACAAGTTACTGGCTTCTGTTGTATAAATATGCAAAGCAAATAAGCAAATAGCAGGGAAGGTAACCAAACTGATGCATAGAGCAAAATATAGGCGTTAGCGGGAAAGTGAAGCGTAGACCTGTTGTGTCTGAAACCAAGACCATGGACTGGAATTAATTTGTTTGTTCCATCTATCAGCTCATGACCAAGTGCAGTCCTTCCATCAGGGTGGGATTCATGAATATAGCAACCGGAGAACTTATCATGTTCAGTGGAGTTGGAGTTGGAGTTTGAGTTGTAGGGAGATCTACCTACTATCTAGATCTACCTGCTTGAATTGCTGAAGGTCACATACAACCTTGTCAGCTCCAATAAGAACCGAGTCAAGATTGCATTCGTTACCGCGGTCTCTCCCAGATAAGCCAGCTCGAATGATCTCCCGAAGCCGTTCGTCGGGTTTGCATATATTGCGTATGATAGTATCGGAACACCCACTAATCTCTCTTATTTGATTTCTTCCTTTAGACCACCTTCCATAGGAAGTGGTGATTCTCTTCCACGTATAGAAGTTTCATCATCATCATTCCTACTACAAATATCTTCACTCTCATAATCTTGAGGATGTGCTGACCTATAGGGGCTACCGTCAGGACTGCGACTACCAACATAGGCTGTGGCACTATTAATATCGCGATCTTGAGTTGTCACAACAGGATCCGATAATCAACATTATTGTTAGCAGCCACTGCCAAAATGTTTTTACGAAAGTCATTTGCTCTGTTATTTAAGGAATCATAGAAGCATTTTTTGCCCAGCATTAAGCATGGGTAATCAACATCTACCTTATCCATCAAATGAAGAGAATCTCCAAGACCAAGATATTGGTGTCTTCCATCACTGTTAGAAGTCTGAAATTTCTTAGTAAGTTCACTGCTCAGCATAAGAAAAGCTGGTGCAACAAATGATTTCCTCTTCATGCCTCGAGACAAATTGAGCTTCAACACAGCCTCGTCCTTCAGTACAAGATGACTGTCCCCCCTGAGTTTGCACCTTTTGTCCAACTCCTAAGTGAACCAACCTGGAAATATTTACCAAGACATTAGCGAGTGATTACTATTTACCAGTGTGTCGATAAGTTCATAGAATGGGACTAAAAATAGTCTTCAAGCACCATAGTTTACTTTTGACACAAAAAGAAATAAAGCTGTGTTAACTGTTTGGCATAGGTTATCATAATTTACGTAACATGCATTCATTAGTAATAACACAAAAGCTTGTGCAAAAACAACATGTATTTGATAATTTGAAGGGATGAGCTGTACCTTTGGAACAGCAACCCAATTGTTGTCATGCCAAAGCTGCCTTCTCCTAAGATTGGATGTGTGTACTCTATATTCTTGGGAGGATCCGAGGAGCCTGAAGAGATAGTACTCCTGCCTTCCAGTTCAGCGTGGGCATGCTTGTTGAATCCTGTTAAAAGGTGTTTAGGCTACTACAACAAAAAAAAGAACACTCATTTGCTTGTCCCAGGATTTATTCCTAAAACTGCGGGGTAAAGCTGCGGAGTATTCCAGAAAAGATACAAACTTGTCTTTTAAAATCCAGCTTTAGTATTACTAATTTTCATTTTAGACCCAGGTTTGTGATGGTGGTGGGCAGTGTTTTTGTTCAAGGAAAACTTAAACAATGTTAACTGGTACACCATAATAACCTGTAGGATGTTTTCTTCAATGCCTAGCCACACACAGCAAAAGTATGTCTTAATTGTAATTTGGTCTATGTACTACCGTTCTTCCATCTTTCTTACTTTATCATTTCCATAAACCAAAAGCAAAAGCTAGATTACACAGAATAAACCATCGGCAAGGAAAATCACTCAATTTCACCTACCGTGAGCATGGTTCACTGATTCAAAGTGGCATAAATCTCTGTGAAAACACTCAAAAGTTCCTAGTTGAGACAAAAATAAAACAAAACCTCAATCTAGAAAGTGGTAGTAGAACCACGCCAGATTCCTTTTGAGTACCAAATCTTCTCAAATAACTATGGCACACTTTTATATAACTTGCAGCCTCCAATTTTTATCAGGTGTGGTTAAAAGATGTTGCAGGTGAACACAACAAATCATCATTCAAGATTAGTAGTGTGCCTTGGCGCACGATCCCATGAAATTCACACCAATTTACATTTTATAATTTATATAACTGCGATAAAAATCACCGTGGGAAAATGATAATATACTGGCTCCCTACAGCACGACCCTGCCTTTCGCACCACCATAACACTATGTTAAGCTTTGATATAAATTGATGATAATTAAGAAGCTAAAGAATGTAGGATGAATACTACAGGTAGAAGTAGCAAGATAAGTTTGAAGAAAAGAAAAACATTGCTTTTCAATACACAGGGTCGGCCCGCTGGTATGGCATGTTATTCGTTACCGTTTCCTGAATCATACATTGAAATTTCAAGTGCTACCCCATTTAATGAATTTCAAGACACTAAATGCATAGCAGAACCGATCATTTATAGCTGAAATATAGGCATGTGTGTGCCAAAGTAATGCATATACATTAAGGATGTATGAAGCCTTACTGACTCAACATATTCTATTTAACTAACTTTTTGCAATGAAGGTACTAAACCTCCTCCATTTGAATGTAAGAAACAATTTGCTACCTTCCCGATCGTTTTCATCGTTCTGCCTATTGTTCTGAAATTCTTCCTTTCTTTATTTTGCTTCACACAATCCATGAGAATGGCTGTTGAGACTGAGAATTTCTACTTAGATAGATAAATGAAGATAAATGGATGTAGCAGGTCGTGAGCTGCATAAGTCAAAGGAAACAGTTCGATTTTTTTGGGCTTTGTACTTCTCACATGGGGTGCTATCAACTTCCAAGTATCATGATTTTTAAAAGTAGGCTGGAATGATGAAATAGGCTATTTGACCAAAAAATAAGCAAGTCTTTATCTTCTACCAAAAGCACTGCAAATGACTAATGTGGTAAAGAGATGTGCTGCATATGCTACTTCTTCATGGCACGTGCTCAGGAAAAAAACAGTACAAAGAAGCATCAGTGTGACATAGACTCTATATACAGAAGAACAATGCTTTTTAGAGATAAAAAGGGATGCATAGAATTATTGGTTTTACAAATTATTGCCAATGTTTTTTTGAGAGAAATTATTTACAGTTTTAATATATATGGTGTGAGCTTAATTAGGATTTCCAGGGGGGCGACACTGCCGCATCTCTCTGCAGACGTGCAGCTAGCTGTTGGCCCCCCTACGTGTCGGTGCCGCTCGCCTCTACATGTTGCCTGAGTCTGCTACTCTTTGCAGCTTCTTGCTGTGTGTGACAGTTTGTAATATACTGTGGATATAAGTCGTTTTCAGGAGCACTGTTCTCTCATACCACTGACCCAAATACAGCGAATCTTTCCCAGATCTCTTACATGCATTTACTTGAATTACAGTAATTTTTTCAATTTTTCCTAGAAACTTTAGATATCTGGTCAAATTTTGGAAGTGAACATTCAAATCAAGCATTCTCGCAAACCACTCACCCAAATAGAGTGAAACTTCCCCAGATTTCTTACATGTGTGCAGTTGAATTACAGGGATTTTTTCAATATTTTGTGGAATCTTTAAGTTTTTGGTTAAAATTTGAAAGGGACATTAAAATCAAGCATCTCTCAAACTACTCACCGAAATGGATTGAAACTTTACCGGATTAGTCACAATGATATGTTCAATCTTATGTATTTTTTATAGAATATTCTGGGCAGGTCGATTTGAGAGTATATGTTAGAAAAAGGAGCATCTGAAGTCCAATGGACAATCTGCACATTATATCAATCAGGAGATTCTAGGATAAATAATCACAACCCAGAGTTGGTATATTCACAAGCTAAGAGATACTGAGAAAAATTAGAGGTATCTCGAAATAATAATGCTGAGATTGGATATGAGGTAGTTACCATCAGATAAAATGTTCAGATCATCCATCCTATGATGAACTTGTACGTCAATTAGATATCCAGCACATAATGATTCACAAGCTAAGAGATACGGAGTAGAAGGCCAAATACCAAGCATACTTTGTGAAGTTGAACAAATTGACCCCTTCCTCTCTAAATTTTACTTTGAACTCGTTCCCCATTAAGAAGCAACCTTCTCGGAACAACAACAATAGAAAACCATGTTAATCAAAAGCAGAGTAGAAAACAGAGTTCCCCAAAGCTCTTTATGTGACATAAAGAGTATATGGAAAAGATGACAGAGATAAAAATGCTCAACTACAACATGGAATGACCTTTGAATTGGTGTTGGTACACAGCATAAGAATACAATAAAATCATGCGAGATCATACACGATAAACCATTGAAAAAACTACTAATCTGATGCCTTGCTTAATTTATCCTACAAAGAGAAGAAACATAAGATATCCATGAGAAACACGAGTAATTTAAGCTAAATAAATTAATAGCCGAATCTCCACAACTAAAAGCATATTTAGCTATAATAAAGATATATATGTATATATATATATATATCTTCACTTAAATAAAAGAACTCACACCCAATCAAACAAATTTATAAAATATAGAAACTACAAGAGGTATCTCGAAAAAGTAATGCTACGCTTCAATAGCTATTGGCACATGTATCAAAACCTCAATACGTACACTGCAAACACAGCCCGAGGCACTTTTTTTTACCAGAACAATTCATACTTCTGCCAGTATTACATATCCACTGAGGTAAAACTTTTTTTTCAACAAAACTTATAAGCGAAGTTAGTCTGGTTACCTTGTATTCCACAAGAAAAAACGATTTGGGGAGAGGATGCAGTAGTCATGTTTACCTAGTAAAAAATTATGCTTACAACATCAAATGATAGTTCCCAACCAACAGAAATAAATTTGAATACCAACGAATGCAAACATGAACACTGTACTACCGTCAAGCGCATTACATAATCCTGGAATCGTTCATCGTTACAGGAAAAATCCATATAATATACTGTTATTTCATCTAATGACAAAAGAAGGTGAGCACCAGTGAACACACACCCACATGCAAACAAATAGACAATTCGACTAACCTGTAGGTCAATAGCAACCCCGAATACTCATTCCCACAAACGGCGCAGTCGGGATCATGAGGCGGTAGATGAGGCTGAAACCGATGCAGTCGGAGGAGGAGAGGATCATGGCACTCTCGCTGGACGTGGTGGCAGCTAACGGCAGCGAAGGTCAATCTCACGTGAGGAGGCTGCCGACTCCTTTGCTACCATTTTCCACTGTGCACTCGTGGCAGCACTCCGTGCTGCATTTATTTTTTTCTACTTGCTGTTAGTTGCCTCCCTTAAACGGGTCTCTGGTACCATAGTAGTAAGTTCCTAGCAAATAAAGATTCGGTCTCATGGTTATGAAAGCAAATAGCAGATAACAAATATAAATTTTCAGTCTCAGGCATCTAGATGGTAACATTTTAAGCATGCATACATTCTGTTTAATGGAAGGTTCCCATTACAAACCTAGTTAGTTTAGTTCATGTCTGATCCAAACATGTGCATCATACAAGAAGCCATATTTCTGAACTAATACATGGGGGACAATGTTCATGTATGTTTGGGATTATCGATCTTGCCCAGTATCCCGACTTCGTCATACCTCTGGCCTCTTATGCACGGCAAGAGTCAACATGCCTTGCTAATCTCCTATCACAAATCACCCAGAAGTAGTGTTTAGCCTTATGTACAATTTTTGTACGCAGAACTGAAGATAAATTTATGAGATGAAGAAGAATATGGGAAGATGACATGCTGATACCTCTAGATGTGCTTGTCCATGACGACCAACACTAAGGATTCGGCGACGTAGTAGGCTCGCTCCGCCGACTACAGATCCATCGCGTACTCCGTCTTTGTGCCCCCCACCATCAGTAGCACCAGCTCACCATTGATAAATTGCTAATTAACCACAAATAAAAAAATTCAGGCCCATAGGCATATCATCAAACAGTTGGCTTGCACAACACCAGAACACACCCACATGGAGAAAAAGGGAAGATGAACCTGTGGAGCTCCACCTCCTCATCTATGGTGCTCTGCATTCCTCTGCCTCTCCCTGCTCCAGCCATGGAGAAAACCGGGAGATGGGTGGCGGTGGAGAAGGGGCCAAAGAGCTAGAGGCTAGAGGAGGAGACGCACAAGGGACTGGGGGCAAGGAGACGAGCCAGGAGGCGACCCATCTATAGCTCGGCCTTCTCCTGCCTAGCGAGACGGGATAGCAGCAGCTGCTACTCCTATTTCTGCTGGCCGTGTTGACCCTTGTGAACTCAGAAATTTTTCCTGCTCTTTCAATGTGCATATATCTTTGTATGCACCATGTAGAAACGGATCTGCAAAAACCAAAACGTAATGTTTAGGGGGCTAAATCAAGCAAAGATAGTCTGCTTCCAACCCATGTAGAAACGGATCAACCCAAGTAGAAACGGGTCTCCACAAATTTCAGAGAGAGGACGAACCTTAAAAGAGGCAAAGGGGATCGCTCACCCACGCTGTCGTCCAGCACTGCAACACCTACACCTCGCGCTACTCCACCACCACACACGGGCTAACCGGCTCCCAGTCGCAAGGCAGCTGCTCGCGCGCCGTCTTCCCCTGCATCCTCCGCCCGACCGCGCGACCACCACCAAGCTGCTCGCACGCCTCCGCGCGACCGCATCCGGCTCGTGGCCGTCGCCCCTCCCTCCCTGTCCTTGGCATCATGAAGAGGCGGCTCATGGGGGCAGGGATTGGGGAGAGGAGGACAAAGGCCAGGGATTGGCGGAGGTGGGCGGCGGCTCATGGGGATAGGCTAGGGTTCCTACGGGGACGAGCGAGGAGACAGCGACGGGATTGGGAGAGGCTGCGCTCGGGAGGGGATTGGCAGGCCACCGAAAGTAAAGGACCAAACTGTTGGAGATATGCCCAAGAGGCAATAATAAAAGTGGTTATTATATATCTTTATGTTTATGATAAAAGTTTATATACCATGCTATAATTGTATTAACTGAAACATTGATACATGTGTGATATAAACAAACAAAGAGTCCCTAGTAAGCCTCTTAACTAGCTTGTTGATTAATAGATGATTAGTTTCATAATCATGAACATTGGATGTTATTAATAACAAGGTTATATCATTGTATGAATGATGTAATGGACACACCCAATTAAGCGTAGCATAAGATCACGTCATTAAGTTATTTGCTATAAGCTTTCGATACATAGTTACCTAGTCCTTATGACCATGAGATCATGTAAATCACTTATATCGGAAAGGTACTTTGATTACATCAAACGCCACTGCGTAAATGGGTGGTTATAAAGGTGGGATTAAGTATCCGAAAGTATGAGTTGAGGCATATGGATCAATAGTGGGATTTGTCCATCCCGATGACGGATAGATATACTGGGCCCCTCGGTGGAATGTCGTCTAATGTCTTGCAAGCATATGAATAAGTTCATAAGAGACCACATACCACGGTACGAGTAAAGAGTACTTGTCGGAGACGAGGTTGAACAAGGTATAGTGTGATACCGATGATCAAACCTCGGACAAGTAAAATATCGCGTGACAAAGGGAATTGGTATCGTATGTGAATGGTTCATTCGATCACTAAAGTCATCGTTGAATATGGGAGCCATTATGGATCTCCGATCCCTGCTATTGGTTATTGGTCGGAGTGAGTACTCAACCATGTCCGCATAGTTCACGAACCGTAGGTGACACACTTAAAGTTGGATGTTGAAATGGTAGAACTTGAATATGGAATGGAGTTCGAATATTTGTTCGGAGTCCCGGATGTGATCCCGGACATCACGAGGAGTTCCGGAATGGTCCGGAGAATAAGATTCATATATAGGATGTCATTTTATGTGAATAAAATGATGCGGAAGGTTCTATGGAAGGTTCTAGAAGGTTCTAGAAAAGTCCGGAAGAAACCACCAAGGAAGGTGGAGTCCACTTGGGACTCCACCTCCATGGCCGGCCAACCCTGGGGGAGGAGTCCCAAGTGGACTCCCCTTAGGGGCCGCCCCCTCCATGGAAGGTGGAATTCCCACCTCTAGTGGGAGGGAAGGTTTCCCACCATATGGAAGGTTTTGGGTTCGGGTCTTATTCGAAGACTTGTAGTCCAACACTTGGGGCTTCCACCTATATATAGAGGGCCAGGGGGCCGGCCACACCAAAGCCTCAAGCTTGGCCGCCCCATAGTGGCCGGCCACCCCTCTCCCCAAACCCTAGCGCCCGCTCCTCCACCATATCCCGCACGCTTAGCGAAGCTCCGCCGGATTCCTCCACCGCCACCGACACCACGCCGTCGTGCTGTCGGATTCAAGAGGAGCTACTACTTCCGCTGCCCGCTGGAACGGGGAGGTGGACGTCGTCTTCATCAACAACCGAACGTGTGACCGAGTACGGAGGTGCTGCCCGTTCGTGGCGCCGGAACCGATCGTGATCAAGATCTTCTACGCGCTTTTGCAAGCGGCAAGTGAACGTCTACCGCAGCAACAAGAGCCTCCTCTTGTAGGCTTTGGAATCTCTTCAAGGGTGAGTCTCGACAATCCCCTCGTTGCTACCGTCTTCTAGATTGCATCTTGGCTTGGATTGCGTGTTCGCCGTAGGAAAATTTTTGTTTTCTATGCTACGTTATCCTAAAGTGGTATCAGAGCCGTGTCTATGCATAGATGGTTGCACGAGTAGAACACAATGGTTTGTGGGCGTTGATGCTCTTGTTATCTTTAGTTGAGTACTTTGCATCTTTGTGGCATAGTGGGATGAAGCGGCTCGGGCTAACTTTACATGACCGCGTTCATGAGATTTGCTCCACGCTTGACATGCAACTTGTATTGCATAAGTGGCTTTGCGGGTGTCTGTCTCTCCTACTATAGTGAAGATTCAATTTACTCTTCTATTGAAAACACTAGTATCACCGTTGTGGTTCATGTTCGTAGGTAGATTGGATCTTACTCGAAAACCCTAAACCACGTAAAATATGCAAACCAAATTAGAGAACGTCTAACTTGTTTTTGCAGGGTTTGGTGATGTGATATGGCCATAATGTGATGATGAATATGTATGAGATGATCATTATTGTATTGTGGCAACCGGCAGGAGCCTTATGGTTGTCTTTAATTTTCATGTTGAGTAGTATTTCAAAGTAGTTGTAATAGTTGCTACATGGAGGACGATCATGAAGACGGCGCCATTGACCTTGGTGTCGCCGACGATGATGGAGATCATGCCCGTTGATGATGGAGATCATGTCCGTGCTTTGGAGATGAAGATCAAAGGCGCAAAGACAAAAGGGCCATATCATATCACATATGAACGCATGTGATGTTAATCCTTTTATGCATCTTATTTTGCTTAGATCGCGACGGTAGCATTATAAGATGATCCTCTCACTAAAATCTCAAGATAATAAAGTGTTCATCCTTAGTAGCACCGTTATCAAGTTTTATCGTTTCGAAGCATCTCGTGATGATCGGGTGTGATAGATTCGATAAGTACATATAACGGGTGCAAGACAGTTTTGCACATGCGGATACTAAGGTGGCCTTGACGAGCCTAGCATGTAAAGACATGGTCTCGGAACACGTGATACCGAAAGGTAGAGCATGAATCATATGATTGATATGATGAACACTTTGAGTGTTCGCCATTGAAATTACATCTTGTCTCGTGATGATCGGGCATAGGTGTGATGGATTTGGTTCGTGTGATCACTAAGACAATGCGAGGGATATTGTTTTGAGTGGGAGTTCACCTAGATTTTTAATTATGTAGAATTAAAATTTGAACTCAATTTGTCATAAACTTAGTCTAAACTATTGCAAATATGTTGTAGATATGGCGTCCTCAATCAATTTTAACCAGTTCCTAGAGAAAGAAAAGCTTAAGAGCAACGGTAGCAACTTCACCGACTGGTTCCGTCATGTGAGGATCTTCCTCAATGGCGGAAATCTGCAATATGTGCTTGATGCACCGCTAGGTGACCCTCCTGCAGAAACGAAACCGATGAAGTAAAGAATGTTTACGTGACTCGGAAAACTCGGTACTCTCAAGTTCAGTGTGCCATCTTATGCATGAATCCGATCTTCAAAAACGTTTTGAGCACCACGATCCTCATGAGTTGATAAAAGAGTTGAATACTATTTTTGAGACTCATGCGGCCGTGGAATGCTATGAAGCATCGAAACACTTTTCTGTATGATGGAAGAAGGCAGCTCCATTAGTGAGCACATGCTCGTTATGACCGGCATGCGAAGAAACTCGACTTGGGAATAGTGATTCCTAACAGACTGGGGATTAATCGTGTCCTTCAATCACCGCCACCAAGTTACAAGAACTTTGTGATGAACTACAATATGCAGAACATGAACAAGGAGTTTCCTGAACTCTTTGGCATGCTAAAAGCTGCTGAGATTGAGATCAAGAAAGAGCATCAAGTGTTGATGGTCAACAAGACCACCTTCAAGAAACAGGGCAAGTCTAAAGGCAAGAACAAGAAGAGTGGCAAGAAAGCTGCCACGCCTCCCGTGAAACCTAAGTCGCCCTAAGCCCGATGCTGAGTGTTATTACTGCAAGGAGAAGGGACACTGGAAGCGTAATTGCTCCAAGTATTTGGCGGATCTGAAGAGCGGCCTTGTCAAGAAGAAGAAAGAAGGTATATCGATATACATGTTATAGATGTTTATCTCACTAGTTCTCGTTCTAGTACCTGGGTATTTGATACTGGTTCGGTTGCTCATATTTGTAACTCGAAACAGGAACTAAAGAATAAACGACAACTGCTGAAAGATGAAGTGACGATGCGCGTTGGAAACGGATCCAAGGTCAATGTGATCGCAGTCGGGACACTCTACATCTACCTTCGGATTAGTTTTAAGCCTAAATAATTGTTATTATGTACCCGCGTTGAGCATGAACATTATATCAGGATCTTGTTTAATGCAAGACGGTTATTCATTCAAGTCCGAGAATAATGGTTGTTCTATTTTTATGAATAATATCTTTTATGGTCGAGCACCACAAAAGAATGGCTTATTTCTGTTAGATCTCGATAGTAGTAATACGCATATACATAACATTGATGCTAAGCGAATTAAATTGAATGATAATTCTACTTATATGTGGCACTGTCGTCTTGGTCATATTGGAGTGAAACGCATGAAGAAACTCCATACTGATGGATTACTTGAATCACTTGACTTTGAGTCACTTGATAGATGCGAAGCATGTCTGATGGGAAAAATGACTAAGACTCCATTCTCGGGTATGATGGAGCGAGCTACTGACTTATTGGAAATCATACATACAGATGTGTGTGGACCAATGAGTGTAGCATCACGCGGTGGTTATCGTTATGTTCTAACCTTCACAGATGATTTGAGTAGATATGGGTATATCTATTTAATGAAACATAAATCCGAAACTTTCGAGAAGTTTAAGGAATTCCAAAGTGAAGTAGAAAATCAACGTAACAAGAAGATTAAATTTCTACGATCTGATCGCGGAGGTGAATATCTGAGTTATGAGTTTGGCATGCATTTAAAGAAATGCGGAATACTTTCACAATTGACACCGGGAACACCACAACGAAACGGTGTGTCCGAACGTCGTAATCGAACTCTTAGATATGGTTCGTTCTATGATGTCTCTTACCGATTTGCCGTTATCATTTTGGAGTTATGCATTAGAGACAGCCGCATTCACTTTAAATAGAGCACCATCAAAATCCGTTGAAACGACGCCGTATGAATTATGGTTTAATAAGAAACCTAAGCTGTCGTTCCTAAAAGTTTGGGGTTGCGAAGCCTATGTAAAAAAGTTACAACCGGACAAGCTAGAACCCAAAGCGGAGAAATGCGTCTTCATAGGATACCCTAAGGAAACTATAGGGTACACTTTCTATCACAGATCCGAAGGCAAGATCTTTGTTGCTAAGAACGGAACCTTTCTTGAGAAAGAATTTCTCACTAAAGAAGTGACTGGAAGAAAAGTAGAACTCGATGAGATTGAAGAATCTCTACTCGTTGATCAGAGTAGCGCAGTACCGGAAAACGTTCCTGTACCACCTACACCGGCAACAGAGGAAGCTAATGATAATGATCATGAAACTTCAAATGAGACAGCTACTGAACCTCGCAGATCGACAAGGGATCGTGCCACCCCAGATTGGTATGATCCTTGTCTAAATGTCATGATTGTGGATAACAATGATGAAGACCCTGCGACGTATGAAGAAGCGATGATGAGCCCAGATTCCAACAAATGGCAAGAAGCCATGAAATCCGAAATGGGATCCATGTATGATAACAAAGTATGGACTTTGGTAGAATTACCTGATAGCCGCAAGGCTGTCGAGAATAAATGGATCTTCAAAAGAAAAACAGATGCTGATGGTAATATTACTGTCTATAAAGCTCGACTTGTCGCAAAGGGTTTCCGACAAATTCAAGGTGTTGACTACGATGAGACTTTCTCACCTGTAGCGAAGCTAAAATCTGTGAGGATTTTGTTAGCAATAGCTGCATTTTTCGATTATGAGATTTGGCAGATGGATGTCAAAACGGCGTTCCTTAATGGAGACATTGAGGAAGAGTTGTATATGGTACAACCCAAAGGTTTTGTCGATCCTAAAAATGCTGACAAAGTATGCAAACTTCAGCGTTCAATCTATGGACTGAAGCAAGCATCAAGAAGTTGGAACCGACGCTTTGATAAGGTGATCAAAGACTTCGGGTTTATACAGTGTCATGGAGAGGCCTGTATTTACAAGAAAGTGAGTGGGAGCTCTGTAGCATTCCCGATATTATATGTAGATGACATATTATTGATTGGGAATGATATAGAACTATTAAGCAATGTAAAGGGTTATTTGAATAATAGTTTTTCAATGAAAGACCTTGGTGAAGCATCATATATATTAGGCATCAAGATTTATAGAGATAGATCAAGACGTCTAATAGGGCTATCACAGAGTACATACCTGGACAAGATTCTAAAAAGTTTAGAATGGACGAAAGTAAGAAAGGATTCTTACCTATGTTACCAGGCAAGGTCTTGAGTAAGACTCAAGGACCGGCTACGGCAGAAGAAAGAGAAAGGATGAGTCAGATCCCCTATGCCTCGGCAGTAGGCTCTATCATGTATGCCATGCTATGTACAAGACCGGATATAGCACATGCTGTTAGTTTGACTAGCAGATATCAAAGTGATCCAGGATAGAACACTGGACAGCGGTCAAGAATATCCTGAAGTACTTGAAAAGAACTAAGGATATGTTTCTTTGTTATGGAGGTGACCAAGAGCTCGTTGTAACAAGTTACACCGATGCAAGTTGGAACACCGATCCCGATGACTCTAAGTCACAATCTGGGTACGTGTTTATATTGAATGGTGCTGCAGCTGGGCAAGCTCGAAGCAGTGCACGGTGGCGAAATCCTCAACAGAATCGGAGTACATAGCGGCTTCAGAGGCAGCGGTATGGATGAAGAGGTTCATTGTAGAGCTCGGTGTGGTTCCTAGTGCATTGGACCCACTAGTCATCTACGTGACAACATGGGTGCCATCGCCAATGCACAAGAACCAAGGTCACACAAGAGGCTGAAGCATATCAAGCTGCGTTACCACTCGATTCGCGAGTACATCGAAGATGGAGAAGTAAAGATTTGCAAAGTACACACTGATCTGAATGTAGCAGATCCGTTGACTAAAGCTCTCCCTAGGGCAAAGCATGACCAACACCAGAATGCCATGGGTGTTAGGTACCTTACAATGTAATCTAGATTATTGACTCTAGTGCAAGTGGGAGACTGTTGGAGATATGCCCAAGAGGCAATAATAAAAGTGGTTATTATATATCTTTATGTTTATGATAAAAGTTTATATACCATGCTATAATTGTATTAACTGAAACATTGATACATGTGTGATATGTAAACAAACAAAGAGTCCCTAGTAAGCCTCTTAACTAGCTTGTTGATTAATAGATGATTAGTTTCATAATCATGAACATTGGATGTTATTAATAACAAGGTTATATCATTGTATGAATGATGTAATGGACACACCCAATTAAGCGTAGCATAAGATCACGTCATTAAGTTATTTGCTATAAGCTTTCGATACATAGTTACCTAGTCCTTATGACCATGAGATCATGTAAATCACTTATATCGGAAAGGTACTTTGATTACATCAAACGCCACTGCGTAAATGGGTGGTTATAAAGGTGGGATTAAGTATCCGGAAAGTATGAGTTGAGGCATATGGATCAATAGTGGGATTTGTCCATCCCGATGACGGATAGATATACTCTGGGCCCTCTCGGTGGAATGTCGTCTAATGTCTTGCAAGCATATGAATAAGTTCATAAGAGACCACATACCACGGTACGAGTAAAGAGTACTTGTCAGAGACGAGGTTGAACAAGGTATAGTGTGATACCGATGATCAAACCTGACAAGTAAAATATCGCGTGACAAAGGGAATTGGTATCGTATGTGAATGGTTCATTCGATCACTAAAGTCATCGTTGAATATGTGGGAGCCATTATGGATCTCCAGATCCCGCTATTGGTTATTGGTCGGAGTGAGTACTCAACCATGTCCGCATAGTTCACGAACCGTAGGGTGACACACTTAAAGTTGGATGTTGAAATGGTAGAACTTGAATATGGAATGGAGTTCGAATATTTGTTCGGAGTCCCGGATGTGATCCCGGACATCACGAGGAGTTCCGGAATGGTCCGGAGAATAAGATTCATATATAGGATGTCATTTTATGTGAATAAAATGATGCGGAAGGTTCTATGGAAGGTTCTAGAAGGTTCTAGAAAGTCCGGAAGAAACCACCAAGGAAGGTGGAGTCCACTTGGGACTCCACCTCCATGGCCGGCCAACCCTAGTGGGGAGGAGTCCCAAGTGGACTCCCAGGGCCACCCCCCCTATGGAAGGTGGAATTCCCACCTCTAGTGGAGGAAGGTTCCCACCATATGGAAGGTTTTGGGTGTCTTATTCGAAGACTTGTAGTCCAACAGGGCTTCCACCTATATATGAGGGGGGGAGGGGGCCGGCCACACCAAAGCCTCAAGCTTGGCCGCCCCCATAGTGGCCGGCCACCCTCTCCCCAAACCCTAGCGCCCGCTCCTCCACCATATCCCGCACGCGAAGCTCCGCCGGATTCCTCCACCGCCACCGACACCACGCCGTCGTGGTCGGATTCAAGAGGAGCTACACTTCCGCTGCCCGCTGGAACGAGGTGGACGTCGTCTTCATCAACGTGAACGTGTGACCGAGTACGGAGGTCGCCTGTTCGTGGCGGAACCGATCGTGATCAAGATCTTCTACGCGCTTTTGCAAGCAAGTGAACGTCTACCGCAGCAACAAGAGCCTCCTCTTGTAGGCTTTGGAATCTCTTCAAGGGTGAGTCTCGACAATCCCCTCGTTGCTACCGTCTTCTAGATTGCATCTTGGCTTGGATTGCGTGTTCGCCGTAGGAAAATTTTTGTTTTCTATGCTACGTTATCCTACACAAACTACCCCCGCGCGGACAAGATATTTTGCCCGGCCAGCGCAAGTCGAGCGCGACCCAGAAACGACCCACAGAGACTGACGCGTGGTCCCCACCAACCGTAGGACTCAAACGCAGCCAGACGCGGGTAGATGATGGCCATTGCATGGCTTTCGCTAGCAGGAAAGATGGACGGTAAAAATCGCCCAGCCAACCAGGAGGCACTGCACTGGCAGAAACGGACGGCTAAGATCAAATGTTGGCAAAGCACAGTAAAAATCTGACGGTTCACATGCTCTGATCGCTATGAATCCCCGGAGGATATCTATTATACCTTTAGATGCAGCTCTATCATCTCGGCATAAGCCTTAACTTGCTCGGCCACACTGTGTGGATCTCTTACTGGTTTGCCATTTAGAGTATCATTCCGAGTAGTCCACAGGTGCCAGATAGTGACGGTAAGGAACATACGTTCCCTGTCAGTGGTCCTTCCCAAGAAATCAAATAACCAAGTTTTGATACTGGTCAAGTTTTTCCGCTGGAGAGTAGATTTTTAGGGGCACTTTGACTGCGGCACTTTTTAGAAATTCATCTTAAAATATAAATTTTAGGGGCATTTCATGTGTCTCATTGTATATAGTCTCTTATTTAGCATGTTGGAACTGAATTCTTTGTATGAACATGTAAGTATAAAATGATAGGAAAACTATTTTCAATATGTTCCGTGACAAATATGTACATTGTGCATGCAACAAATATATGTAGATTTTTGTTAATTAGTTGTCACTGATAGGCAGTTGCGGGCTTGTGGCTGCACGTTTAATTACAATGCTACCCCGAGACATGACGTGTACAAGTCAAGTCACCAGACCCTCCTCTTTCCGACGAGCTCCTGCACCTCCTCCCAGAGCCCGCCCTTGACGACGCTGGTGAGCCTGAGCACGGCGGGGCTGCAGGCGGCGACGCGCCACAACCCGGCGTTCACCTCGTCCCGCAGCTGCTCCCGCTCCCACCCGCAGAACCCGTCGAAGAAGCGGAAGTCCCGGACGCTGGCCACCCCGCGCTTGACAAGCTCCGCGGCGCACCCCACGCTCTCCCGCGTGCCGTAGTGCAGGCCCGGCATCACCTCGTCGAACAGCCCCGTCCGGCCGACCACGTCGTCGGCGCCGGCCTCCCGCGGGCCCAGCAGGAAGAAGCACTCCTCCAGCGGCCCGCCGAAGAAGAGCGGGCGGCCCGAGAATGCGCCGGCGATGTCTGTCTCCGCGAAGATGGACTGCGCCTCCTTGATGGACATGAGCGACGGGCGGTTCAGGATCACGCCCACGGGGCCCAGCACCCCGGCGGCGAGCAGCAGGATCACCGTGCGCTCGAAGATGTGCGACCCGTCCAGCTTCTCCGTCGCGATCAGGAGGCACCCCTTCTCCGGCTCCATCAGCGGGTGCGCCCACTTGTCGGCGATCTTCGGCGGCGGTTGCGACGGCATGGCCGCGGCCGCTGGGTTGACGCTCTTCGCGTACTGCTCCTTCAGAATGAGCTTCGCTCGGAACGAGCGCCAGTCGGCGGCGTCCGTGGACGCCGCCGCTCCGTCCTCGGGCTCAGACGACCGCCCGTTGTAGCTGCAGCCTGGAAACAAGCGAAGAGCAAGTGAGCAAGAACTTCCACGTACAGGCGGAGCTACAAAGTGATCGAGCGGTCACTCACAAGTGACGGACGAGCTGGCGCGTTTGTGGTTAAAGAGCAGGTGAAGCCTGGGCTTCGCGATGCCGGCTGGCGACGGGAGGGCCATGCTTTCCTGAGGATCGAAGCTCCGGAGACCTGACTGGAAGCAAGAGCTTCCTCTCCGGTGCTAGTTACTTAGTTTCACCACCAAAATCAACCGAACTCTGGAAGCACCGTATGATCGATGATCACTAGTAGTGAGTAGTGACAGGAGAATGGATTCAGAGAAGACGCAGCTAAATAGGAAGAATGGATGGATGGAGCCGGCCCGCCGGAGCATCTGCTCCACAGGTTTTCAGGCCGCGATCCGAAGTGGATATAGCTGGCTTTTTGTGGTGCTTTTTTCTGGTGATCCTGGCCTATGGTGACGCGGGAAGTGGTGTGACGGCAAGGGCAACGCCGACGTGAGTGTGGACCAGCCCCGGTTTGTGGCTACGGCTTGGCACAAGAAGGTTGGGGGATAAGGGCATGGACACCGGTAGCAGTAGCAACTGGCTTCCCCAAGCCTAACACGTAGGTATTTGTCAGTAAGGCTATGGTAGAAAAAGAAAACCACCCAATGCATCAGCGGGCCTACATTTTCTACTTTTACAGATTCCTTTGACATCTCTTTCCTACTTTTACCTGAACTTTAGACGCGAGCAGCACACTCTCTCCTTGCTTTCTCATCTTTTTTCCTCTCTCTCCCGGCTTTCTCTGACGAAGATCCCGCCTCCTCTGCAAGCATCACCTGTCACCTGCAAGCAGTAGCAGGACATCCATGGTGGCGTCCGAACCTAGCTGGCACTGCTGGGGAAGTAAGTTGGGGCTATGCATTGGCCATGCCCTAAGAACACGAGGAGCGGCTATTTGATGGCACGCTACATGGTGTGGTACTGTGGTGCTTGGAGTTTAGCATTATTGGCTAGTCATCGTTGTAGTCACATGTCACACTTACTAAGTTTGATCAAATATGTAGAAGGGTATATCCATAAATATAGAGAGTAATAACTCAAAAAACACAACTTAACAAGTTTGAATTTTGTCTAAATTTATATGTCATGTAATGTATCTATGAACGGAGGAAGTATAAAAGTATGTTCCTGTGAAGATTCCCAACAGATGGGGTGCCACACGGAGAATGACCACGAGGTCGGGTTCACGTCAGGCACACGTTGTAGTGGCTTCTTTTGCCTTGTCGCAAGAGGTGGATCGACGCGGCATGAACGTCTACGTTGACATCACACAAGCGTACTTGGAGGCGTACGCCTCCCATGTGACTGGCATTTGAACCCTAAGGGTACCGGTGTGGGCTGCACGAATCATACGTGCCACGCGCCGGGTGGAGATCCTCTACCGCCGCACCCTATTGCCGCCTGAGATGCGTGCAAACCCAAGCTACATTGAGAAATCACCGGATTTGAAACGGTAGTTCCAGACGAAGCACGACCTCCACTGGCACCCATTCTTCACCATCAGGGTCGTCGTTCAACGAGGTCGACATGCTACTCTTCGACTACTACTCTGAGACTGCAACAAGCGATAACGAGCTTTACGTTGCTAACTGGGAGATGTTGGATACTGCCTGTCGATGCCGCAATAAGAGCATGCAATGGAGCAAGACCTACAGAGCGTTATTGAAGCCTACGAGTTGGAGGAGCTTAGCAGTGGCCAGATCTCGGTGCGACGCTCCACACTTTCCACATGGAGGCTATCGAGGCGGCGCTATGAAAGGATCGATGGGCGCCTACGGGGAGTGGGTGAATAGGTGCTAATTAAATTTTAATTCTTTTTCAATTTAGGCTTGACACAAAAGGTAAATTCTCTAGATATGCAACTATGTGAATTTACCTATATGACAAGATACAATAATACAAGTAGTAAAGTGCGGTAAAAGGATAGAGATAACCGAGAGAGGAGCACGCAAAGACACAAGAGTCGATTCCCATAGTTGCATAGGCCTCACCCCTATTCCCTAGTGAGCAAACCACATAGGTTAACTCACACTCCACTAAGTTCAAATACAAAGATAGAAATTATTATGCAAAATACTTAAATTGAAATCATAATATTCTTACAATGGTCGCAAATTCTCAAGGAGATCTCTATTACAATGGTGATGGCTATGGCTAAGGAGGAGATGGGAGATGGAATGGATGAATTATGTTGATGGATCTCCTTCGGTGTGGTGCAGATAGATCTGGTGGATGACGGCTCTGTTTGGCGACGAATGACTCTTTTTAGCGTCGGTCCCTTCACGACTTTTATAGTGTTTGACCTTAAGAACGCAGCCGCAGGTGGTACGGGCGGACGGTTTAGGCGGGGCTTCCCCGTACCGATGCCCGTTAAAGCCACAGGAACCGCCTTTCCGAGCGTAGTCAACTTTGCCATGCTCCTGACGTGATTTTTTTTTCAGTAATTGCAGATCCATTTATCATTGTGACGTGATATTCTGCACAACATCCAAAAAATAAAAAAGATTGCACATCTTTGCATTGATTAAGCATTAATGGCAAGTTGAGAGGTAAACTTAGTCAATTTCTTTACTTAGCTAAGGGTTTAAACACGAGAAAATATGGCGTATTTTACAGCCATCATCCCCTCTAACAGAAATGAATAGCCTACCTACAAACCGAAATAAAAACGCCGAGCTTCTCTTCTTTTTGCTTCTCGAATTCGGGGATACTCCAGACCATTTACTTGTCTTCGAAATAGCTAGTCAAACTCAAGCAAACGTTTAGTATCCAAGTGTTGTTGACAAACATCAAAACCAACTTAGAAGACGAAATGCTCTTTCACATTGACAACTCCACCGGCTACACTACATCCTGCGTATTCCGTGTGGGCGTCGTGATTGTCTTGGGAGGCTCTTGCACCACCCGCGACACAACCTGCCTGGCCACCGGCGGCAATGACCTAGTCGGAGATGATCATCCTCGACAATGATGAGGAGTACAAACCCTAGTTTTCTTAGATTTGAATAATCTAACTCTTCGTTTAAATTTATCTAAATTTAATTAAATTTTGTATAACTATTATGTACCACTTTCAACCATTATGTATAATCATTTTTTAGCAAAAATGTTTAAAATAACCGGTGTTAGCGTGGAAGAAATGTGTCGCGCCGTTGGGTGCACCACACATACATGTACGGCTATTGTCCACTACGCCTCCAAAACGGACCATGGACACCTTTCATGTCAGATTTGCGTAAGCCTATTGGATTTTCCCTAATGGAACACATCGCGTTTGCACAAAGGAACTAAAATTTAGTCTAAATGGTACAATATCACAGATGCACTTGGACAAAAAATTATTGCGCCAAAACAACAAAATCAACACGTGAAACAAAAAGATAGACCAATCAGAACAAATAAAAAGTTTAACCCATGAGGAACAAATCATGACCACTACCAAAAACACAAATTTATATTAATTTGAATATAATTTTAATGTCCAAGGAACACATCGCACTTACAACAAGGAACTAAAATTTGTAAATAAATGGAACTAAATCACGAATTCAAATGGGAAAAAAATTATTGCATCAAAGGAACCAATCCACATAAATACACAGAACGAAAATTTAGACCAATCGGAAACAAATTAACCCATGAGGAACAAATAATGACTACTACCAGAAATAGACATTTAGACTAAGTGAAACAAAATTATAGTGACCAAGGAACACATCTACACAGGAAACTTAAATTTATTCTGATAATATAACACAATTAGGAATATGCATGGGACAAAAATTATGGCCTAATAAGGAACACAATTTCATATACACATGAGCCAAAATAAAACACTTGGAACCAGAATTTAGCAATAACAGAACAAATCACGATTATTGATAGCTGCATAATCGAGAATCTATACTCCATGATTAAGTCTTATATCTGTCAAGAAACTGTTAAAATATCTCTCTATCTTTTCCTCTAATGACTAACTACCACCGAGATGTAGCAATGTTCTCTTTAATTGTTTCTTTTCAGGAATATGCACTTTAAATGTGAAATATGGGCTAATTAATGAAGAATCACGAGTAGGCATACAGGCAGGGAGCGCCCGTATCGGATGCCACCACCTCGGCCATGTCAACCGTATCAACTTTTGTGAAGGGACCTCTATATAAATCAAACCCCAGACGCCACAAATAGGGAGAGAGCCACAACAACACATCGCATCCGAGGAGGAGATCCATCACCAAGCCGCCGCCATCACCATCTCCACATCCATTTGTCCACCTCCATAGCCATCTACTTGTAATATTTATCTCCTCGTTTGGCGATATTATAAGACTATTTGATATTTATATTGAATACATTTTTACAATGTTTACGATCTTTGATCTCATTATGAGTGAGTAGTCCTCAGGGGCTGCGGGCTAGGGTGACGCCCCACAACGATTATCTGCATCTTCTAACTAGGTATATTGTGTTGAGTTTGAATAAGATATTGTCCTTGCTTATCATCTCTTACATTGATCTAAGGTCTTGTCAAGTACCCAAAATTCGAGTATCGGTCAAGATAATGATGGGGTATGAGTGGTGCTTCAACCTCCAGATCGAACACCGGTGCCAGAAGGGATTAGTAGAATAGAGGACATGAGATCCACTTGGGATCACGACAACATCATCAGGTGTAATTCTTTGGTCTGTTTAAATAAATAATGACTACTTAACACCCTAGGCTGCAGAGGTGTGGTAGTGGATCAAAAGTTTACAGTATAAGTGGCTGATGAAAGGTGTAGAATATTAGGACATACCACCCACAATATCTATCTTTATTTGAACATAACTCATGTTGCACTTATTATTATCTTTACCCCGTATGTATGCATAGTTGCAGGTGAATCATAGACCCTGGCCTATCTCCATCCATTGATATACAACAAAAAATAACAAAAAGTTAAGCTAAAAGGCACCAAGCTTGGAATATCTTGGTAAATAATGTAACCTTACACCAAGCAAATTCTACCCTCACGAAAAAAATAATGACTACAAACGAAACAACAATACAGACAAAATTGGAACAAATTTTTTATGTGGAACAAAACATGAGTGCACGAGGAACAACAATTAAATCATACAACACCAATTGTCTTTAAAGATAAAAAAATGAAACACATAAATAAAAAACCACAGAAAATAAAATAATCAAACTTAAAAGGAAAAAAGAAAACATACAAAAAGGGAAATATGAAATAGAAATAAAAAGATAGAATGAAACACCAAATAGAAAAAAAGGAAAAATATAAAATATAAAATATAAAATATAAATATAAAGGAAAAATGTGAAAGAAACATACCAAAAAACACTACATGGCTATCCGTTTAATCTGCGCGGACGTAATGCAGGGCTCAATAGGGCATTGCAAATGGACAGGAGCCCGCGGACGCTCCGCTAGGTTCCATCTGCAACCCAAATTTGTGATGGAGATGCTTCCAGGTGGAGAAGACCCTCGTGTGTCTTCCTTTATCCTTCCCCGGCCCGCGGTCACTGACACGCGAAAATAATGGTTGAGAAGGCAACCCACCAACATTATTGGGGCGTACCTCTATCGTGCCGTTCATGGCAGCGGTGCAAATGGATAAAAAGGAATAATATTAATGTCCAATTTGACGTGGCCCGTTTCGGATGTCCTACTTTTGCAAGGAGTAAAGGTCCTGTTTGATTTAAAGGGGTTCCATAGAAAATTTGTAGTATTAAATCTTATTGAATTTTTTCCTACGATGATCGTTCAATTTGTAGGATTTATTCTGGTAGCAATGTTATCAAATAGGCCCTAATCTTGTTCTAGTGTGAGCATCTCCAATAGATGAATTATATTTGAGGAGGTGATGTAAAGCCTAACTTTTACATCATCCGAGGCAAAAAAAAAAAAAACTTCTCCAAACCTAGAACACGGAGTAATAGTGGACCGAGGGAGTACATCATCTTGTAAACTTAAAACTAAGTTGATGATGTAAAATTCGGGATTTGCTAGTTCTCACCTAGCTGAGAATTAGGTTTGTGCTCAGTCAACTTTTACACCATTTAATTTGCTTTGTGATTCGTGTTACTCATGAGTTGCAACTTGAATCGCCTCGTTCCCAGTCGACTGAGAAATAGTCACTCCCGTAAAATTCACATTTTAAGATGTACTCCGTACTAAAAGTTATAGGGTATTTATTTGGGTTAAGTGCACTCTTGGCCCTTAAGTCTTGCGAAAGTTTAATTTTGGTCCCTCACATCTGTTTTGGTCTAAATCTGCCCTCAAACTCTTAATTAAGTCCAATTTTGATCCCTAACAATAATAATGGTTGAACCGTTTTTTCTCTCTTTTTTCAACTATCCATGGACATAATTGGCTGTTTTTAATCTACATGTGATCATTTTTCCTCGGCCAATAAATAGAAAAATACCCTTGCCCTAACACACATGTGTGCCGCCTCCACCTTTCTTGCTCGGTGCAGCAGTCCTCGCCACTTCAGCCGCCTCCGCCTTTCCTAATGACGCAAAAGCCCTGGCATGTCCGCCGATTTTGCATTTCTCGCCCGGCTTATCGATCCTAGTAGTGTGAGGCGCTATCGCTAGGTATTGGGGGAGAGTTAGGGTTACTACGACAAATGAATAATGATCATGATCTCGGCGGTGAACGTACAAAATGCTAATTGCATAACTTATCTCAAGGTCAGATGGTTCTACGTGGACTGAACCTGTCCAAATCTGTCCACGGTGGTAAAAAAGAGAGTCAAGAACCGGCCGTCAACCATCGTCAAACCGCTACCAGTGACCAAAATTGGACTTAATTAACAGTTTGAGGGCAGATTTAGACTAAAACAAATTTAAAGAACCAAAGTTAGACTTTTGTGATACATAAGGGACCAAAAGTGCACTTAAACCTATTTATTTTGGATATCCTAGATGCACTGGTTGCCGTTGAAACGAAACGGAGCGCTTAACTCTGTCGGATCGGGTTGTCAGGACTAGACCTAGCTCCCGTAGAGCCAGTCCTGGTCACACAGACGGCCCTGGTTGCAGTACAAGGGCGGCAGCATCTCGAAATAATATCTTGAGCCACTAGTCGCAGCGATATCCCTCTGCTCTCGCCTCTCTACGCGTTTCCCCCTCTCTCCTCCACCCCGTCGGCTCAGGCCAAAGGGGAAAAGCACGGGCTAGGGTTTAGCCAGCCGCCCGCCGCCCCGCCGCAGCCGCCAGGGTTTACTCCTCCCGCCTCCCCTCCTCCCGCCCGATGGACGCGGCCACGCTCGACGACGTGATCCGCCGCCTCCTGGAGGCGCGCGGCGGCCGCACGGCGCGCCCCGCGCAGCTCACCGACCCGGAGATCCGCCGCCTCTGCGCCGCCGCCAAGGACGTCTTCCTCAGCCAGCCCAACCTCCTCGAGCTAGAGGCGCCCATCAAAGTCTGCGGTAACCACCTGCTCCCTCCCTCCAACCCCCCCACCTGCGCCTCTCTTCTATCCACAGCCAGCCCCCCGTTTGCGCTGCGTTGCGCGCGTCTTCTTCCTGAGCGACCACCCTCGCGTCTGGATGCCGACCTTAGGCGTTCTTCTTGTTCCAAGCTGCTGATTTGCTGCTTTTGGCTCCGAAAAAGTTGGGTATTTTGATTTGGGGCTAGGTGCTATTGGAATCCCTACTCCCTCTGTAGAAAAAAAACAAGTTCTTGTGGGTTCGTACCTTCCTGTCTATCATCTTGGGATTGAATGATGTTCTCGCTTGGGAGGTAGACTCAGCATGATTCACCTTCTTCTCATATCTTTCGCGTTGACTCCGTGATGAGTTTCTCAGCCTGCTGATAACGTGTCAGGGCCTTGGAATGTCAAACCTCAAATCGCTTTCTGTTTTTTTTAATTGTACATAAGAGATTGCGGTTCCAACTCTTGACAGTTTCGTGGCAATGTCTATGTTTCTTTTTTCCGTTAGTTCTTCAGGATTGAGTGAAGATAAGCTATCCATGCTATTAGAGACACCTTCAGATTAAGATATGGCTTTCCTCAACAAAAGCAAATATGCCAGCTGCAAGACGTGTATCCCTTCACTCTGATGCCTACGGAATGTTCTGTAGTATCTGCGGTGTATCCCTTCACTCTGATGCCTACGGAATGTTCTGTAGTATCTGCGGTGTCGCATGCCAGAAGCGGGATACCTCAATAGATACATATATATGGCGCGAACTATGTTTGTGCCGACTCGATGATCACGAGGCAGTTCCTACATAGAACAAGAAATTAAAACAGAAAAAAAAACTTAAGGCTGAGGGGAAACAATGTTTTCAAACATTGTTATGCCATAACATTGTTACAAAACAATGTGTTTGTGTAGTTGCCGTCTTTGTTGGAGCTCTCGTCCTTTGGCGGTGGCACGGCGGAGCTGCAGCCTTGGCTGGGGTCGCCACGTCGGCACGGTGGAGAGTCCTCCACCTTGACGACGATGCTACCTCCTTCCTCGGACCTCGACCACGCCTCCGCGAAGTCGTCCGTGGCCGGCAGCTCCTCGTTGAACGACGTGAGCATCAGCGCCTGCTGTCTCGGAAATCCTCCGGGTCGGCGGCGAAGCGGAGCTGCCCTGCCTGGTACTCAGGTGGAGGCGTCCACGCCGCCTCCTCCACCTCTTGTTTCGGCTTCTTGAGCCCAGAGGTTGAGCCGTCGTCAAGCTCCCTTTTGGGGTCCCAGTGCGGGCTGCCGATGCGGAGGGCGCTGCTCATGGAGGCCCTCGACGAGGACCTCGAAGATGCCGAGGAGGATGAGGACCCCGATGCCATCCTTCGCGGTGCCCACCGCTGTTGGAGCGATGGGAATCCAGCCGTGGCTCGTTGCCGCTCGCGATGTGCTTGAGGACGGCAGCGAGCGTGCGTTCGAGCGCGCCCCACCAGATCCGCCGCGCCATGGACTTCTTGTTCGGCGGCGGGCAGTTCCCGTTGTAGCGGGAAAGCTCGAATAGGTGGCGCTGGCGGAAGAACGAATCCCACGCGTCGGCGCTGTCGAGGTTTCACTGCGGCTCTGCTCGCTGTTCCGGCGTGAAGGCGCCGTATTAGTGCGCGATCATAGCCGCCTCGCGCGGCTCTGGTGGGATGGAGATCCCGCCCGCGCTCAACCTCCAACCGCTGGGGACCATGTACCTCGCCTCGTACAATGCTTGGGCTTGGTCCTCGTGTAGGGTACGGAGGCTGAAGCCGTTGGCGGCGGCGCCGTCTCCCTCGAAACGCTAGGCCATGGCGCCGTTGGCTCTAGGGTTTTGTTTTCTGTGCGGCGGAGGCGAAGGGAGAGAAGAGACGAGATCTAGGGTTTTGTGTGCGGCGGAGGGGATACAAATAGGCGGGGGAACCGCGTCAGGACGGGTGGCACGGCATTTACGTACAAACAATGTTTCGAAACAATGCTCCGAAACAATGTTTCGAAAAACAATGTTTGGAAACAATGTTACACGTAACATTGTTAGCTGAACATTGTTTTGCGAAACATTGTTTTTGAACATTGTTTCGGAACATTGTTTCTAGAAGATAGTGTTAAGACTTGCTGCTTCTCCGGATACAGTAGGAACCAAACAAAGAAGTACCATTTCGATGATTCGGAAACAATGTTTAAACGGGAAACTATGTTAGTACAAACAATGTTCCGAAACAACGGTCGGAAACATTGTTTTAATGTCCCAAAGCAACATGGTGCATTTGATAGGACCTGTTGCGATAGTCAGCTAATAACAGTGAGCCTGTTCGCCAGCCGCCGCTGATGGGAAAGCTGCGGGCGCGGAAGATGGGTCCCGCCGAAGACGCCCGTTCTGCCGGCGCCCCAGCTTGCCCTCCTTTGGGTTGGGAGTGGGCTGGGAGTGCCGGCAGCTAAAACGCGTTCTGCCGGCCCAAAAAGAACTTTGGGGCGCGTGGCTACAAGCAAAAAGGCCGCCGGCACCCCCAATAGCCGTTGGGGGGGGGTGGACTGGAGATGCTCTGAGTCCTTTAAATTGCTGTTAAGGGTTGTTTGATTTTTTCAAGAGGAAAGTGTGCAATCTTGATAACTTACTTATCCTTATTTAGAGTGAACAAATCATCATACTCTAGACATGAATGCGTTGCAAATGCATGTTTCGCCCCTTAATCACGGAGGTGGTAGAAAAATTGTCGGCCACATGCGCATGTAACCGTTCTGGACCATGAAACTGCTGCTGCTGCTGCAGTGGGAGTGAGTATTGGAGTTCACAGATTCCAAGCCATATCAGATGATGTGCTTGCGGCGAAATTCAAATTCCTGATTTGTGCTAATCTATTTTTGGGAATTTGCAGCTGAGGTGAACATAGGTGCTAGGTGGGCATAATTTGGTGTATCATTTGGAATTAGCTTACTCTAATATATGGTGGTATTGATATTTGCATCTGAAGGTTATATAGCTAATATAATGGAAACTGTCCCATGAAAGGATTATTTTTCCACAGCGTGTACCCTATTAGTGTGTTAAGTCCATATGTATATGTTTGTTATATTACCAGATCTGTACACTACTGCACTTTTTTTTTTCTCGCGTACCTTGGATTAAGATTGTAAACACTGTTTGCCAAATTTGCTGTCTAAATTTGTCAGTATAAACAAAGTCCGATGATATGATGATTTAAAAGCATGTTCAGCATTTTAACTGCCTCTTTACTCACTGCAGGGGACATCCATGGCCAATACTCTGACCTTCTTCGGTTATTTGAGTATGGTGGCTTCCCACCAGAGGCGAACTATTTATTTCTGGGTGACTATGTTGATCGTGGCAAACAGAGTATTGAAACAATATGCCTTCTCCTTGCATACAAGATAAAGTACCCAGAGAACTTCTTTCTCCTTAGGGGAAACCATGAATGTGCCTCTATCAACAGAATTTATGGATTCTTTGATGAATGCAAGAGGAGGTTTAATGTTCGTCTCTGGAAGGTTTTCACTGATTGTTTTAACTGCCTGCCCGTGGCTGCACTTATTGATGATAAGATCCTGTGCATGCATGGGGGTTTATCGCCTGAACTAAAGAACATGGACCAGATACGTAATATTGCCCGTCCTGTGGATATTCCGGACCATGGTCTCCTCTGTGATCTACTGTGGTCAGACCCTGATAAAGATGTTGATGGCTGGGGTGAGAACGACAGGGGTGTGTCTTACACTTTTGGAGCTGATAAGGTTGCAGAGTTCCTTGAGAAACATGATCTAGATTTGGTCTGCAGGGCTCACCAGGTATGACTTCACTCTAATCTTGAAGAACATTTTTCTAGCAAGTTACAAAGTTTGTTTCACCTGTGATGTTCATCATTTGATATTGAGTACTTAACATTTGGCATGTCAACTGATGATTTTTCTACAATGAATAAATACTGTATACAAAATTCTTCAACTTGCAGATAAAGTGGCTAGCAAGCAACAGCCTTTTCGTGATATTTTTGTTATTCATATTCGCCATCTAGTTAAAATCCCTTTAACATGCCCTTATTGTGGTAATTTGGCGGCCTTGTGTGAAAAGATTCCATAACTCTTTTCTCCTTATACTGAACATGCATTTTGTTGAAAATGAAGTGCATCGGTAAATTTGTGCATTGATATGGTTGGAACATATACTCAGTTTGTAACATACTATTGTGGAAAAGGTGCATGCATGTCTTAGGGTGAGTTTATCATTTGATATTGAACATATCAGTTTTTTTTATTGTTCTGTGTGTGAGCACTCTTGCGAACCGTTTACACCATTTAGTGTGAGGAGGCCATCGGTCATAAATATTGTTAGGACTTGCTGCAAAGTCGAATTTTGTTAGATCACCTGGTATACAGTCTACTCATTCGGTTTGGAAGTTAACTCACTTCATAAATGCTGAAGCTTTTACCTCTTCTAGACTTCTACAATTGGTAAATCAAGTTAGATTTGTGTTCAGCAATGTGTCTGACAGGCGTAAGTCAACCGGACTGAAGCACCCAGGACCCCTTTTCTTGTATCCGTGCTATTAGAGAATGCTTATTATCCTTGTGAAGCTGTCTATCTACAATTCAATTTCTTACACTGAATTTTCTATGCACAGGTGGTGGAGGATGGATATGAATTCTTTGCAAAACGCCAGCTTGTAACCATATTCTCTGCACCCAACTATTGTGGCGAGTTTGACAATGCTGGTGCTATGATGAGCATAGATGATTCACTAACATGCTCATTCCAGATCCTTAAGCCTTCTGATAAGAAAGGGAAAGCTGGAGGCAACATGTCAAAACCTGGAACACCGCCTCGGAAGATAAAAATCAATATTATTTAGGCAGATCCTGTCTAGTATGAACTGGGTAATTGTGATGGAGCACCCCCAAAACTTATTGTGGCGGTCCGGTGAACAACATGTTGAAATGTCAACCTGCGTGCTGTTGTCTTTGATGGTCTGATGCAGATCTGTCCTGCCATTCTGAAAAGAGGGGAACAGGAAACCATAACTGGGCAGTTTTTTGTGTGGATTATTTATTCCTTCTTACTCTGCTACGCATGTCACAATGTTTATGCAATGGGAGGCGTCAGTAACATGGTCCTGCTATGGGGACTGGGAATCTTGAATGTAGATTCTGTTATGTTATGTAGGTTGTTTTATCTGTATGTCTCTGCAAATGACTCACTAGCTTTAGTGAAAATGTCTTCTACTGATGCTAATGGTAGAGAATGACTGGTATTTTATACCAAAACTGCTGAGAATGTTGTAGGGTTTCGTCATTGCTATTCAAACAGTCAGGTTAAGTTTTATCTTAGTATGTGATGTTTTGTTAAGGTTTAGTGGGGTTATATGGGTGAAGCCATGCCAATGATTATCCCCCATTTGGGTCATGACTCACGAAGTCACGGTATCTACCGTATCCTGTAGATTATGTTATCTTTTGTACTGAAGGGGGAGCCCGTTCCTCCCACTTTTGGGCCCTTCGCGGTGAGCCCGCGGAGAAGCTGCCCTGCAGCTTCACCCAGGAAGCTGATGACGTTTGTGAGGCCTCAAAACAGGGTTTTAGACAACAATTTGCACAATAATTTCAGATCAAACATAGTGTGATGCATAATTCATAGTTTTAACATCACAACGCGATCATAGGCAATATTCAAGCCACGGAAGTTCCCAAATGTGATCAACCATCAACGAGTCCATCGCCACCGGCGCCACCACTTGCCGGAGAGTCACCTTGAGCACGAACTTGACGCGCAGCCTTCTTCCTCGCAATGATGTCCGCCTTGGTCTCGTTCCACCACGCCAGCTGATCCTCGTCCATGCCGTCGGTGCGCATCATCATGATATCCCTCTCCTCGGCCAAGAGCTCCTTCATGGCCTTGGCTTCTTTGAGTGCGATCATCTTCATGTCAAGCTCGGCCTTCAACTTGGCATCTTCCCGCCTTGCTTGCACCTTGGCAAGCTTCACCTCCTTCTTCTTCTCGGTGATGAGGAGCTTGGTCTCCAACGTCTTCATCGTCAATGCCTCCTTGGACTTCATGAGTTGATCCAACTTCTCCCGGAAGCTAGCTGCTTCGAGTTCTACCTTGACCCTCTCCTTGGCCTTCTTGTTGCCCTCGGGCTTGCCGGTGTTTCTCCCACTCATGTCCTCCGCTTCATCATCCATGGTGAGCAGTGCCTCCTTCTTGCACTTTGGCTCGTTGTCCCTCAACTTCCACTTAGGAAGATGTTGAAGGATGGAAAAGCAATGATGAAATTGAAATTCCTTGTTCTTCGAGCCGGCCATGTCCTTGTACCGTGCTTGAGCATACTTGGGCTGCACAACAATAGTATGTGATGTTTCCACATCATCAACACATAATATGGATAGCATGTGATGTTTCCACATCATCAACACAAGGAAAACTTACATAGTCCTCCGGCACGCATCCACTAGGGGGTTGTCGGCCACTTGATCCATGGCAGCACTCCAACGAGAACAAGCCGGTTTGATGATGTTCCATCGGCCTTCAAGGGAGCGGTAGGATCTGTCCGCCATGCTCTTTGTGCGAGGCTTCAGCTGGTGGTACAGATCCTCAATGCGCTGCCAATAGCGCTTGCCGCCTTGGTCCACTCCGGTGCACGCATCCATCCCCACCTTGCTCCAAGCACGGACCAAGATGGCGTCTTCGATCTCGTTGTAGTTCGCCGTGCGTGGCTTCGGCGTCGACGAAGAACCGGCGGCAGCCGGATCAACCTCAACCACCTCCTCCTCGTCACCCTCGTCCTCCTCCTCGTCATCAATCTCTTCGACGTTGCACTCCCCATCGAATGCATCGATACCGGTGTCCAAATTCACCGCGGAATTGTTGAGCATGTCCATGTAGGATGTTGTGGACTCAAGATCGAACACCTTGTCTACGTCCATGGTGGGTGGCGGCGGCGCGGGCGGCGCATCGGACGGAAAGGAGGGAGGAGAGGGCGTGGCCTTGGAGGGCGGTGGAGGCGCGAGGCCGATGCGGCTGATTGCCTTTGTCCGCACTTTGGCCGGCGCGACGCCCCTCGGCCCGGCCGCCTTGGTCTTCATCCTGCCCGCCTTCTTGGCAGCCGGCGGGGCTTCGGCCGGCGAAGCTGCGGCCGCCGCAGGAGCTTCGAAGAATTGCTTCGGAATCCTCTTCCTCTTCGACGGGATGGTGGCGGAGATCATGGCCGACACGACGCCGGCGTTCGGCGCACCTCCGACGGGGACATCGACCATCGCAGCCGAAGGAGATGCATCGCCGGCGGTAGGCGGCTCTTGCGGACGATCCATGGTAGCGGGATCCGGCCGGGAAGGGCGCGGCGGAGGAGATCGGGCGGCGGTTGGCTTCAGCGAAACCCTTCGCGCGCAGTGGAGTGGGCGATACCGGTTTGGCCCTCTATCCCCGCTTCCACCCCGCACAAGTAGGGGGCGACGACCCGCCCCGTAATCGAAAACAGGAAAAAACGATGCGGGGGCCGTTTATAGAGCCGGCGGTTATTATACGGGTTTGTCCCTTTTAAGGGGTCTGTTAGACATGCTCTTAGAGCTCAAACCCTTTAAACTTGCAGTGACATTGAATTAAGCCATTTATCCGTCTAATCCTTGCCTATCAAAACAAGCGTTGAACTGTTGATTGTGCCTCGCGTGGAGTGTAAAGAGTCATGGACTTCTTTGTTCCATCTCTTTTTTCTGTTCTCGAAATTATTTTTGCTGACATAAGATATGGTGGTGTCCTGCTATTTAATTTTCCTTCTTTTGGTGGGTCAAGAAAACTCCCATGCAGAAAGTTAGTCAAGGAGTTCATTGATGCTCATCGGGGCCGACGCTAATAACATAGCGAATGAGTTAGAGCATCTCCACTCGCGTCCCCCAAAGGGATTTGGGGCGTGCCGGATAAAAAAATGTTTCCAGCCGCGTCCCTCAAACCTGATTTTTGTTCGGCGCGGCCTGATACGCTGTGTCCCCGCTACACAGGGAACGCCGGACACAATGAAAAGCGAGGCGTGGCGAGACCGACGCGTCAGCGGCACATGAAAAATTCGTCCACCGCTCCCGCCTAATCGCGCCTCTCCCGCCGCGCATTTCTACCATCCCAACACATTTGACCTATCCCGCTGATTCATTTCTCCCTCCCGCCGTCGCTACGCTGTTCCTCCCGCCGCCACCCTCTCCCCATCCATGGCGCCGCCGACTGCCCCCAAAAAAATGGCCAAGAAAGCGGCCAAGAAGCCCTGGGGGCAATGAGGGGAAAGGCGGCGAGGCGGGCGCGGAGAAGAAGCCGGAAGACCGGGCGGATGATCAAGCATCGGTGCGCCGCCGAAGATGTCGAGGGCGAGGGAGGCGGAGGCGGCGAGAAGAAGGCGTTGGCGGCGCGCGCGCGCACCAGCACACATTGGCTGGGTGTATCGCTGCCACCAACGCGAGCTCATGGAGTACGACGGGCCGCCGTACATTTCGGGAGTGTTGTCCCCGTCGACATCCGATTCTACAACGATGGCCCCTCCGCCACTCCCGGGTGCGTGACGCCAAACTTGTCGCCGCGGTACGAGGATGCACTGCCCCATGGCGGCTTCAACCCCAACGCTATGTTCTACTCCCCGACGTACGAGCCAGGACCCGGTCCGGAGGGTGCCCCATTCAATGGCCGTAGGGGCTCGCTCGAATTCGACGGCGCCGGTGCTGAGGAGGAGGAGGAGGAGGTGGAGGAGGACGAGGAGGAGGAGGGGGAGGAGGGGGTGGAGGAGACGACGATGAAGAGGGCGGCGACGAAGAGGACGACGAGGGTGCCGGGGAGGATGCCGATGATCTCGTGGAGGTTGACGCGGACGACGCGAGGAAGAAGAAGAAGAAGGCGTCGGGCACGCGAGGCCCCAAGTGGACGGTTCTGGAGGATCTATGTCTATGCGAGTCGTGGGCGACGGTGAGCCATGACTCCATCATCGCGCCAACCAAAAATACGGGAAGTATTGGGCGAGGATCAAGGCCGAGTTCGATGAGCACAAGCTGATCAACAACGACTACAACAAAGTGACAATGAAGAGGAGCCAAAAGGCAATGTTGACGCGATGAGCCATCATCCAGGCATTCGTGAACATGTTCCATGGGTACCATCACGACTTAGAGACTAGAGGCGACAGCGGCGCCGACATCAGCCAACTGGTACGACTCTTTCTTACATAACCTGTAGCACCTACATTGTGTTCGATGAAATGATTGCGCTTCGTTTGGTTAGTTTGACACGGTCATGGATTTGTACCGGAAGAAGTCGGATGTGCATAAGTCGTTGAAAGAACATTTCCCGCCCTTTTGGGTTTTGTGTGTTTGATGTCAACACTAGGTATATATTTATGTGTGTTGATGTAGACAGGTACAAGTGTTCGATATATATTTTTGTTCAGCAAGACGGTCTGCCAGTTCTGATGATCTGCAGGGTTTTTCTTCCTGGCGGAAGTTCCGGCCCCAGCTGGCGGAACTTCCGCCCTGGTATGTTTCGCAGAAGCTCTGTCAGTGCTGTTTTTGTCTGCTGTTTTGTTCCCTGGCCGGAAGTTCCGGCGCGAGTGGCCGGAAGTTCCGGTCAGCGGAACTTCCGCCCAACTTCCGGGCAAGTTCCGGAAATGCGGAATTGTGGCTCAGTATAGTCCAGTAAGGTTTTCGGGCAATTCCGGAACTTGGCCGGAACTTGGCCGGAACTTCCGGTCCGCCCTAGTTCCGCCCTATCTTTTGTTGACCAGGTCATCTGACGAAGACTCTTCCTGGCGGAAGTTCCGGCTCGCCTGGCGTGCTTTGCCGGAACTTCCGGCCATCCTGGCCGGAACTTCCGGTGTTAGTGGATTTCGCCACAACGGTCAGATCTGAATCATATAAATAGCTCTCTTCTCCAACGGGACAAGTTGCTCAATCATTGCAAGAAAAATCTGCCAAGCTTCACCACCATTAGAGCCACCTCAAGAACACAAGATTTGCAAGATCTCCTTCCTCCCCCAACCAAAGCTCTTGATCTTTGGAGATTCGAAGGAGAAGACACCGATCTACATCCTCACCGAGCGATTTTCATTTCCTCATTTGTTTGAGGGATCTCATGCTAGTGTTCCTATTTGGTTCCCTAGTTGATTTGTTGTTGATGTGTTGTTGTTGATTGTTGTATTGTTACAGATTTGGGAGCCTCCAATTCAGTTGTGGATGTGTGCCCCAAGAACCTTGTAAAGGCCCGGTTTCCGCCTCGAGGAAATCCCTTAGTGGAAGTGGGCTAGGCCTTCGTGGCGTTGCTCACGGAGATCTGAGTGAAGCCTTCGTGGCTGTTGGTTTGGCTTGCGTAGCAACCACACTCCTCCAAACGTAGACGTACCTTCTTGCAAAGGAAGGGAACTACGGGAATCATCTCCGTGTCATCGCGTGCTCCACTCTCGGTTACCTCTATCCCATTCTATCTCATATATATTGCATAGCTATATCTTGCTTAGTTGATAACCTTGTCATATAGGTAAATTCACTTAGTTGCATATCTAGAGAATTTACCTTTGTGTCAAGCCTAAATTGAAAAAGAACTAAAAATTGGTTAGCACCTATTCACCCCCCTCTAGGTGCGGCATACGATCCTTTCAATTGGTATGAGCCCGGCTCTTATTTCGGGCTTAACCGCCTAAGAGTATGCCGGACGAGGAGCCCTCGGAAGGGGCCGCCAAGACGGTCTCCATGGAAGACTTCAATTCGTTGAAGTCCTCCATGGAAGCCCAAATGGAAAGCATGAAAAAGATGATTGCCGAGCTTTTGACTCCGGCCCTTCCCAAGGCTCCTAGTGTAGAGGTAAAGGACACGGGTGCGTTAGATGAGGGAGATGCTTCGGACTTACCCTCATCTACCAAACCCGTGGAAGGTGATAACTTAAACACTATTACATCTCCTAGGGGGACTAGTGGAGGTGAAAGCTACAATCGAGTAGCTCCACCTTTTCTATCTCCCGATATACCGGTTCCCCATCCCCATTTGAACATTCGGGGAGACCCACCTAAGTTTTCCATTCATAATTTTGATACTTGGCAATTTGAGTTCCGCTCTCATGTTTGTAGTGCCTCCAATGAACTTTGGAGAATCATCTTGGAGGGCTTCAAGCCATACAACCCCGACAAGTTGACTAGAAGAGAAGCGGTTGATAGTCAACTCAACAACACCGCCTTGTACATGATTCAAACTAGTGTGGGGACAAAGGACTTGCATCGTGTTCGGAACTACACCACCGCCAAGGAAGCTTGGGATGGTTTGGCCGCGAGTTGCATTGGAAGTGAGAGCACAAGGAGGAACAAGTATAATGCTCTTAAGAATAAAGCCGAAGGGTTCATGAGGCTACCGGATGAAGATCATGAAGTCATGTATGGAAGACTTCTCACCGTTGCCGATGCCTTCCGGCTTATCGGTGCCACCCACATCAATGACTCTTGGATCAAGGAGAAGTACATTGAATGCATGATGCCATTTGTACCCATTGATGTCAAGACTCTTGTGGGGAGGGAATGCTATTCCTCTCTCACCTCTCAACAAGTCGTGCACGAGATGCAAGCTCTCAAAGTGCTTGAGGAAACCTCTCATGATTCTCGCAATCGAGCTCTTGGGATGGCAAAAGGTTCCAACCTTGCCTTGGTGGTCAACCCCGTTGAAGAAGTGATTCCTCAAGAATCCTATAGGGCATCTTGGAGTATGTCCTATCCGGAAGATTTGCAATGCCACTACCATGATCACATGGCCTTCCATGCAAAGTCGTTTTGGGTTGATCCCTCCAAGGCCAAGGAAGACAACATCAAGAGAAACAACAAAAGTGGGTTCACTAGCTTTGGTCCAAAGACAAGATCATGCTACAATTGTGATGACAAGCGCCACTTCATTGCCGAATGCCCCTATGAGAATAGAGAGCTTCATAATGGGAGGCTCATTCCCAAGGACAAGAGCAAAGACACAAAGGGCAAATATTCAAAAGCCCCCAACAAGAAGTTCTACAACAACAAGACCAAGAAGGGCAAGAGGCCCTCAAGAGTTGTGCTAGTAACAAGGGAAGAATATTCATCCGATGAAGTTGAAAGTTCTAGTGGTGATGAAGATGAAGAAAGCTCAAAGGAATTGGCCGCCATCGTCACCACCAACATACCCTCTTCATCTCTCTTTGAATCTCCCAATGAGAACCCTCATATAAATAATGCACATTGCTTCATGGCAAGGTCCTCCTTGGACAGACCTATTGTGCTATCAACTCAAGAAGAGTATACCTCCGGAGATGATGATGTTGATGATGAAGAAGATGCAACCTCTAATGGATTGGTCGCTCTTGCCTCCCTCTCCACTAACTCTTCATCACCAAGTGAATCCCCCAATGAGGTCATTCATGTTGAGGAAGAAAGTTGCCTCATGGCTAAATCCTCCGAGGTATCATCTCCTAGCCCCTCTATGCCTAACATATCTAGTGATCTAGGGGTTGATGATGCTAGTCTAAAAGTGAAACAAGAAATGCTAGATTTTGATGATTTCATTCTCAACCTACAAGGCAACACTAAAAAGCATGTTTCTAACCTCATGGTTCGTATAGCTCAACAAAGTGATATGCTTGAGAAAAAAGGGTCAAATAGAGAGAGAAGACTCTCTTGAAATCCATGCTCTTAAAAATGCTCTTGAGGAAAGTCAAGAAACTATAGCTTCTCTTGAGGAGAGGCTAGAAACTCTTGAAGAGCCTCAAGATAAAATTAACAAGCTCACAAAAGCTAGAGATCATGCTAGGGCTAAAACTAAAGTGCTTAAAAAGGAAATGGCCCAATTTGAGGTTGATCATGAGAAAATTGTGAAGGATCTAGATGAACTAGACAAAGCTCACAAAGCTTTGAAGAGTGAATTCACTCTCCTATCCAAATCCTATGAGCAACTTCAAATTAGGCTTGCTACATATGATGTGCCTAGTTCCTCTACTCCTCTATGTGATCATGCAAATATTGTTGAGGAAAATGCTAGGTTGAAGGATGAACTTGCTAAGGCCTCCTCTCCCAAAGTAAACTTTCTTTGGATGATCTTTTGAGTAAGCAAAGATCAAACAATGGGAAGGAGGGCCTTGGTTATAATGCCAAGGCAAAGAAGGCAAACAAGCAAAAGGCCAAGCCCGCACAAGAGAAGAAGAAAGTCGTCACTAATGGTGAAGCCTCCAAGGGCAAAACCATGAATGATGATGATGCGGGAATTGCTAACCCTCACTATGTCTTATTTAAAGATTATTATGGTGATGTTTATGCTAAATATGTTGGCCCATATGATGGTTATGTTGCTTGGTCTATTTGGGTCCCAAAGACCCTTGTTGCTAACAAAAGAGGACCCATTGCGAAATGGGTACCTAAATCCAAGAATTGATCTCATGTAGGACTATGCCGCCGGAGGTTCAAAATGGGTACTTGATAGTGGATGTACAAGTCATATGACCGGCGGCAAGAACCTCGTCAAGGAGTTGAGGCCTAACATACATGATATCACCGTCTCCTTTGGCGATAATTCTACATCCGAGGTATTGGGTTTTGGCAAGGTTGTGGTTGCACACAACATTACTCTTGTGGATGTCATGCTTGTCAAAACCCTTGGTTACAATTTGCTTTCCGTTTCCGCCCTTGGCAAGATGGGTTTCGCTTTCTTTATTGATAATGATATTGTGGTCCTCTTGTGGAGCAAGACTCTAAAAGCTTTCGTTGGGTATCGCGAACACAACTTGTATGTGGTGGACTTTTCGGGGACCACCACGACAAGTGCGATGTGCCTATTCGGAAAGGCGGACGTGGGTTGGTTGTGGCATCGCCGCCTAGCCCATGTCAACATGAGAACTTTGCAAAGTCTTCACAAGGGGAACCATATTGTGGGACTAATGGAAAATGTGTTTTTCGCCAAAGATCGTGTTTGTAGGGCTTGTGTTGAAGGCAAAATGCATGACTCTCCGCATCCAAGCAAGACTATCATCTCTTCCAAGAGGATCTTGGAGCTCCTTCATGTGGATCTCTTTGGTCCCGTTACTCATGCAAGTCTTGGTGCGAAGAAACATTGCTTGGTGATTGTTGATGACTACTCAAGATACACTTGGGTCTACTTCCTCAAGACGAAGGATGAGACTCAACAAATATTCATTGACTTTGCTACCGAGGTGCAACGACAACACAACCTCCTCATTATGGCAATAAGAAGTGACAACGGCTCCGAGTTCAAGAACTATACACTCAATGATTTTCTTAGTGATGAGGGGATTCGACATCAATATTCCGCTGCTTACACCCCTCAACAAAATGGTGTTGCGGAGAGGAAGAACCGGACTCTTATGGATATGGCAAGATCTATGATGGCGGAGTATAAATCCCGCTATAACTTTTGGGCGGAAGCCATCTCCACCGCTTGCCATTCTTCTAACCGGCTCTATCTCCGCAAGGGCTTGAACAAGACTCCATATGAAATACTCACTGGGAACAAGCCTAATATCTCATACTTCAAGGTGTTCGGGTGTAAGTGTTTCTACAAAATCAAAGGAGTTCGTTTGTCTAAATTTGCTCCTAAAGCATTGGAGGGTATATTTGTTGGTTACGGTGCCGAATCTCACACTTATAGAATCTTTGATGTATCCTCCGGGATTATCATTGAATCTTGTAGTGTGAAGTTCGAAGAAAATGATGGCTCCCAAGTGGGGCAAGTTGATGTTTGTGCAGGTGATGAAATACCTCAAGATGCCATAGTAAGAATGGGTGTGGGATTTTTCCGCCCCATTGAGGGACACGGTGTGGCGTCTCGGGAAGAACTATGCTCTACCACGGTGGAGCCCTCATCCTCTCAACATCAACAAACCCCATCTCTTGAAGCTAATGATGCACCAACCCAAGAACAAGAAGAAAACCCTCCCTCTCATGAACAAGATCAAGGACAAGATCAACCAAGAATTCATGATGGCTCCGATGAGTATCCATTTGATATTTGCGCCTCACCAAATATTGTCCAAGATCAAGCACATGAGAATGAGCAACCCCAAGCAATTGAGGAAGCTCAAGTTGAAGGTCAAGACGGGGACCCAAATGATCAAGTTGATCAAGTGACACCTCCAAGGCCTAGAAAGACCAAGGAGGAGATCGAGGCCCGTCGTCTAGCAAGAGAAAGGAACCTCGAACTTCGTGGACACACTCATGACAAGGTTCTTGGTGATGTAAGGGCAAAGGTTTCCACAAGAAGGCAATTGGCTAACTTTAGCCATCATCATGCTTATATCTCCTTAGTGGAACCCAAGAAAGTATTTGAAGCCCTTGAATATTCGGATTGGTTGGAAGCTATGCATGAAGAACTCAACAACTTCAAGCGCAACAAAGTGTGGACCTTAGTAAAGAAGCCAAAGGAGTGCCGCAATGTTATTGGCACTAAATGGATTTTCAAGAACAAGCAAGATGAGTTTGGAAATGTTGTGAGGAACAAGGCAAGGTTGGTGGCTCAAGGGTTCTCTCAAGTTGAGGGAATTGACTTTGGAGAAACCTATGCTCCCGTGGCTCGCCTTGAGTCCATCCGTATCCTTCTTGCTTATGCTTCGCATCATAACTTTAAGTTACAACAAATGGATGTGAAAAGTGCTTTTCTTAATGGTCCTTTGCATGAAGAGGTTTATGTTAAGCAACCCCCGGGGTTCGAGGATCTCAACTTTCCTAACCATGTCTACAAGCTTGATAAAGCACTTTATGGTCTCAAACAAGCTCCTAGAGCTTGGTACGAGCACCTTAAGGAATTGTTGGTAGACCGTGGGTTTGATGTTGGGCTAATCGACCCCACTCTTTTTACTAAGAGGGTCAATGGGGAGCTTTTCGTTTGCCAATTATATGTTGATGATATTATATTTGGCTCGACTAACAAAGCTTTCAATGATGAATTCTCAAAGCTTATGACCGATAGGTTTGAGATGTCTATGATGGGAGAGATGAAGTTCTTCCTTGGTTTTGAGATCAAGCAATTGAGGGAAGGAACCTTCATCAACCAAGCAAAATATCTCCAAGACATGCTCAAGAGGTTCAAGATGACCGAGATGAAAGGTGTGGCCACTCCTATGGTTACCAAATGTCATCTTGCTCTAGATCCCAATGGTAAAGAGGTGGATCAAAAGGTATATCGCTCCATGATTGGATCCTTGCTTTACCTTTGTGCATCTAGACCGGACATAGTGTTGAGTGTTGTGTGTGTGCAAGGTATCAAGCTTCTCCTAAGGAGAGCCACATGATGGCTCTCAAAAGAATCTTTCGATATTTGGTTGATACCCCAAGATATGGTATTTGGTACCCCAAAGGCTCAAGTTTTATTCTCAATGGATATACCGATGCGGATTGGGCGGGTGACAAGGATGATAGGAAATCAACTTCCGGGGCTTGCCAATTCCTTGGTAGGTCCTTGTTGGTCTTCTAAGAAGCAAAATTGTATATCTCTCTCCACCGCCGAAGCCGAATATGTTGCCGCCGCAAGTGGATGCACTCAATTGTTATGGATGAGGCAAACTTTAAAGGAATACGGTGTCATTTGTGACAAAGTGCCTCTATTGTGTGACAATGAAAGTGCCATCAAGATTGCCTATAATCCGGTGCAACATTCAAGAACGAAGCATATTGAGATCCGGAATCATTTCATTAGGGATCATGTTGCCCGTGGTGATATTGAGCTTATCTATGTTCCAACCAAAGATCAACTTGCCGATATATTCACGAAGCCTCTTGATGAAGCAAGGTTCACTTATTTGAGGAATGAGCTAAACATCATTGATTCAAGGAGTATAGCTTGACCATCTTGCAAACACACCTTTGTCTCAAAACTTTATTTGGTTTAGATGTGGGCATGGATATAGGGGGAGTGCGGTTTAAATTATTGAGCTATCCCTCCCCCCATAATGCCAACATTAAGAAATCATTTTCTTTATATCATATGTTGAGATGTGAGCTTCAATGATGAGTATTGGTTTGGACCCAAGATATATCTTCGCGGTGCCATACCATAACACTCATATATGGTGGCCTAGGCCACCACACTCTTCTTTGTGGAGAGTTGGAGTTATTTGGATATTCATTGAGTTTTATTGACATCTCCTTGTTTATGGGAAATCACTCACTTTTGGCCTTCATTTGCATTATTTGCAAAATTGAGTGATCATGTACCATCTCACAGTTTGGCGAATCTGTCCTAAGCCTATCTCATCTAAGCCATATCCTTTTCCCTCTCCGAGTACACCACATTCTCTGTCAAAAATCGTGTCTGGCCCTGTTTTCAGTCCGACCGGAAGTTCCGCCGTTTCGACCGGAAGTTCCGCCTGATCCTTCGGCCAGCACCTGCTCGCTGTTCTGTTGGTGAAAATTTTGGGGGCCGGAAGTTCCGGCTCCTACGAGCGGAACTTCCGCCCTTACGATTTTTACTTATCTGTCGGGGAGCAGTTTCTGCCTCCCACTTCAATCCATCCAAGATCTAGTCTCTCTCTCTCCCGTAAGGCGACTGCAGCTTCCTCCGGCCGGATCTCTCTTCTCCGGCGACCCCCGCCGGATCGGCTCCGTGGATCGGCCCTCCCTCTTCTCCTCCATGGCTCCCCCCGGTTTGTGCCCTCTCCCTCTCTATGTGTGGGTAGACCTCACTAGATGAACAATAGGGCATACTCTAGGCAATGCTATGGTAGATCTTCTCTAGATGCCTTTCCTTGACTAGATCATGCATAGGATGTTGTTGTGATGCTGTTAGACGAACCATTGCCACAGATATGGTGAGAAACTGTGCTGTTTTTCGAACAGCCGGATGTTCCGGCTCCAAAGGTCGGAACTTCCGCCGCGGGCGGAACTTCCGCCGGTTCTCACCGGAACTTCCGGCCTGGCGAATTTTTCTGCTGTTACTCAATATCTTGTGTAGGCTCTGGTTTTTGGCTTCCTTGCTTGTGTGCACTCATTTATCATTCCTATCATGTTGATTCCATCCCAGGTTCATCCAAGAAGAGAGGCAAAGGTCATGTGGATGATATTGAGGAAGAGTTTGAGCAAACAAGACCTTCCAAGCTCACCGCTCGTCAGCAATCCAGCCAAAGGCAAAAGACACCCGCAGTGAGAGGAAAGAACATCCATGTGTCCGTGAAGAACTTGCAATATCTTGAGTACAAGGAGCTCCGTGACGTGAACCCTTACCTTACCCCTCGGAACAATAGGGTTACGGATAAGAGGTTCCACAACAAGACCCAAGAAGAAATTTTCTATGAGGTGTATGTGTCGTTCAAGAAGGGGGTAGCCCCTCAACATGCCATTGACACCGGGAAGATGGCCGCTTCTACATACTTTCAAGAAGCCTATGCTATGTGTGGTGAGTTTGGGCTCTACCCCATTATGGAGCTCAACAAGGATTATGATGTCGGATTGATCCAACAATTCTATGCCACCGTACACTTTCAGTCGGATGAAGCCAAAACATTCCGGTGGATGTCTCATGAAAGGCTACTTGAGTCTAACTTGGCTAAGTTTGGAAGTGCCCTTGGATACCCTCGCTTCCCGGGCATAGATGAAAATGGTTGGAGGTGCCATGATAGCTCCTTTGCTCAAACAAGGGAAGTCTTGGAGCCCCTCTACATCAAAGGTTGGGGTATTCCGGGCAAGAGTGCGGATCTTCTCCCTACTTGGGACATTATGCTTAGAGTCTACCGGGAAACCATTGGACCAAAGGGTGGCAACCTTGATGAGCTACATCTCTATGAAGTGGATCTAATGGCAAACTCCTTTGCTAAGAGGGGCACCGGTGAGAGGCTTGATGTGATGGACTACATCTATCATGAGATGTGGTCATGTGTGATGGAGAAGAAGCTTCCCGCGTTTGCTCCATACATTATGAAGCTCATTGAGGACACTTGGGTTGATAGTTATGAGAGTTCCCTCATTCACTCTATTCCCCTCAGTATCACATCCCATGAAGTGAAGGTTTTGAGGACCAAGCGCCACAACTCTCCGATAGAGGATGTTACACCCATGGATGAGAAGCCACCTAACTGGGCTTCTAAGCTTGCTCGCCGCATGAGACAGATCTTTTGCCTCACCTCTGCAGTCAACCACCGTCAGTATCAGCAGCATGCAGAAGCCAAGAAGTCTCGGGTTCGTCAGAAGAGCATCATGAGGGCTCTTGCGGTGGACGTGTCTCCTCCCGGATCCGAGGAGAGCATCACTCCGGAGGCGGAGTGGGTCTCTCAGCATGGCATGCCTCTCCCTCCAGATGGACTTGAGATCGAGTCTCCTCCGCACACTCCTCCCTACCCCGGCGCTACATCGAACCTCCCTCCCGGCTGGGCTAACGCCGACCCTTGGGACGTGTAGTTTCTCCTTTCCCCTTTTTGGTGCCTTGGTGCCAAAGGGGGAGAGCGAGAACCTTATTAGGTTGCTCTCCGTTGGGTATTTGCATGGGGGAGTCACAAGCTCGTGTTGGCTTTGATTTTTATCGCTTGTGATTCCATTTATCTCGTTGTGTCGAACTATGTTCTAGTTTATTTGGATTGTAAACTCTATCTATGCGTTTGGAACCTTATCTATGTGTATGGTAAACTCCGTATGTGAGTCTTCCATGGTTATCTATGTGTGCATGATCTCTTTGATCTATTTTCCATATGCCTATCACTATATTGTATTGTGCATGATCTTATTGATAACCCATGGAAGATAGGTGCAAGATATAGGGGGAGCTTCTTATGTACCAATGCTCATATCTAGGGGGAGCTCCTCTACATCTTGCACATTGTTGGTACACATACTTCATTCCTTGAAAATACTTTTGTTGTCATCAAACACCAAAAAGGGGGAGATTGAAAGAACATTTCCCGCCCTTTTGGGTTTTGTGTGTTTGATGTCAACACTAGGTATATATTTATGTGTGTTGATGTAGACAGGTACAAGTGTTCGATATATATTTTTGTTCAGCAAGACGGTCTGCCATTCTGATGATCTGCAGGTTTTTCTTCCTGGCGGAAGTTCCGGCCCCAGCTGGCGGAACTTCCGCCCTGGTATGTTTCGCAGAAGCTCGTCAGTGCTGTTTTTGTCTGCTGTTTTGTTCCCTGGCCGGAAGTTCCGGCGCGAGTGGCCGGAAGTTCCGGTCAGCGGAACTTCCGCCCAACTTCCGGGCAAGTTCCGGAAATGCGAATTGTGGCTCAGTATAGTCCAGAAGGTTTTCGGCAATTCGGAACTTGGCCGGAACTTGGCCGGAACTTCCGGTCCGCCTAGTTCCGCCCTATCTTGTTGACCAGGTCATCCGAAGACTTTGGCGGAAGTTCCGGCTCGCCCGGCCGGTACTTCCGGTGGCCGAACTTCCGGCCATCCTGGCCGGAACTTCCGGTGTTAGTGGATTTCGCCACAACGGTCAGATCTGAGAGCTCCAATCATATAAATAGCTCTCTTCTCCAACGGGACAAGTTGCTCAATCATTGCAAGAAAAATCTGCCAAGCTTCACCACCATTAGAGCCACCTCAAGAACACAAGATTTGCAAGATCTCCTTCCTCCCCCAACCAAAGCTCTTGATCTTTGGAGATTCGAAGGAGAAGACACCGATCTACATCCTCACCGAAGCGATTTTCATTTCCCCTCATTTGTTTGAGGGATCTCATGCTAGTGTTCCTATTTGGTTCCCTAGTTGATTTGTTGTTGATGTGTTGTTGTTGATTGTTGTATTGTTACAGATTTGGGAGCCTCCAATTCAGTTGTGGATGTGTGCCCCAAGAACCTTGTAAAGGCCCGGTTTCCGCCTCGAGGAAATCCCTTAGTGGAAGTGGGCTAGGCCTTCGTGGCGTTGCTCACAGGAGATCCGAGTGAAGCCTTCGTGGCTGTTGGTTTGGCTTGCGTAGCAACCACACTCCTCCAAACGTAGACGTACCTTCTTGCAAATGAAGGGAACTACGGGAATCATCTCCGTGTCATCGCGTGCTCCACTCTCGGTTACCTCTATCCCATTCTATCTCATATATATATTGCATAGCTATATCTTGCTTAGGTGATAACCTTGTCATATAGGTAAATTCACTTAGTTGCATATCTAGAGAATTTACCTTTGTGTCAAGCCTAAATTGAAAAAGAACTAAAAATTGGTTAGCACCTATTCACCCCCCCCCCCCCCCTCTAGGTGCGGCATACGATCCTTTCAGTCGTTCACGCTGATGCATTGCTATAGCAAGCTCAAGAAGAACCCTAAATGGAAGTTGGCGCGCGTTTCATTGTCCAAGGGGAAAGACGCCATTGATCTCGATGCGCCGCTGGCAACATCGGCAGGGCGCCCTATCGGCAACAAGGCTGCCAAGGCCGCCTTGGCCGACGCTCCGTCGGCCGAGAAGACGCAGGCGTCGCTCACGCAGTGCCTCGTCGAGGTCTCCTCGACCTTGCTCTCCCGCGACAAGAAGGCCGAGGAAAGGTGGGCGGCGCTGCTCAAGAGGCAAGAGGAGAAGATGGAGCTAAAGAAACGCAGGGACGACATGTCCCTGCTGAGAGCGTCGACAGAAGGAATGTGTCCCCAGACGAGGGCGGCGCACAACTTCTTCAAAGGTCAGATCCTCGACGCCATCGAAGCCAAAATGCCGAGGCGACATCCGAGGTCGCGGCCGAGGCGGTATCCGAGGCGGCAGCCCAGGCAGCGGCCCCAACCCCGGAGCAAGAGTCGGCAGATGCGTCTGCGACAGCATCTGCTACTACACCTACGTCCGCCTCTGCCTCGACGTCGGCGACGGAGCATGCACACTGGGCAGATCACGATGAGTTCATCGTGATCGATGGGCCTACGTCGACTCAGGATGCGCTGTCGGCGTCGGCGTCGCCCTACCCCAACCCCTTATTCTAATTCTATCGTTGGCATGTAATATGATCGCGCGCGCAGTACTTTGATCGTCGCTACTCTGATCGCGACGACTTCGGCGGGAACGATCTCTTTTGAATGCAAACTATTTGAATTCCTCATTGGGGACGCGACTCGGGAACGACGTCCCCCAAACGCGGCACGAACAAAACTTGTCCCCCAAATGCTCAATCCGGCGCCATTTGGGGGACAATTTGGGGGTCGCGACTGAAGATGCTCTTAGCGCAGCTTTTTTTTAGCAGAATGAGTTAGCGCAGCTAGCCAGACGAAACACTCATTCTGTTGTTTGGCGCAGGTTGGCCCTTAGTTGGCGTTAGCTCATTAGCTATGTTAGAGCATCTCCGGCCGCGTCCCCAAACCGTTTTCCAAAGGGATTTGGGCGCACCGGACAAAAAAACGTTCCCAGCTGCGTCCCCCAAAGCCGCTGTTCGTTGCCTCGCCTGCCGCGGCGCAATTTTAACCAATGATTTTGCTTCAGACATGGATAGCGATGACGAGATGCTTGCCCTACTGCTGTAGGACGAGCAAGCCTTCGACGACGACCTCCGGGAGCATTTGCTGATCATCGTGCTCCTCCAGGACATGCTTGACGCTGAGGCGGAGAAGAGGAAGAGGCCGCGCCGCGGAGGATCAAGGCCGGGAGAAAGAAGTCGAAGCCCGGCAGAGGATGGAGGGGCATACCATGCTGCACAATGACTACTTCGCAGATGGCGCAACACATGCCGACAATTTTCGGTGCCGGTATAGGATGAGCAAGGGTCTGTTCATGAATATCCTCCACGGCGTTCGAGAGTTCGACCCCTACTTCAAGCTCAAGCACGACGCTGTAGGCTTTATCGGGTTCTCGTCGATTCAGAAGTGCACCGCCGCCATGAGGATGCTTGCATACGGAGCACCTGCCGATACACAAGACAACCACCTTCACATGAGTGAGTCTACTTCCATTGAGTGCATGTACAAGTTTTGCCGAGCTGTGGTGGGAAAGTTTGGCAAATACTACTTAAGAGGGCCAACTGAGGAAGAGACTGCAAGGATCATGGCACAAAATGCTGCCAGAGGATTCCCTGGAATGCTTGGAAGCATCGATTGCATGCACTAGTCATGAAAGACTTCCTGTTTGCTTGGCAAGGTATATACAAAGGGCGTCATGGATATTGCAGTGTGGTGCTTAAAGCTATGGAAGATTATGACCTGTGGATTTGGCATTCTTTCTTTGGCATGGCGGGATCACACAATGACATCAACGTGCTACAGCAGTCTCCGATGTTCAGCAGACTAGTGGAAGGGCATGCTCCACTGTGCAACTATGAGATCAATGACCACCAATATACCAAAGGCTATTGTCTAGCCGATGGTATATATCCAAAATGGGCCACATTTGTCAAAACAATCTGAATCCATCATGTCAGAAGAATTTCCACTTTGCTACGCGACAGGAGGCTTGCAGGAAGGATGTCGAGTGGGCATTTGGTGTGCTTCAAGCTCAATTTGCAATTGTCCGGTACCCTGCTCTAAGCTGGTCTCACGACCAAATGTGGGAGGTGATGCAGGGTTGTGCGAGGGCCCTCTTGCGGAGGTTGATCATGAGTTGCCTGCAGATTTTGCTGATTTCCTCGCCATGCACACAGAGATCCGTGACAACAATGTTCATGATCAACTTCAAGCTGATCTCGTTGAGCATTTGTGGAGGAACAAAGGATTATCAACAAATTCTGCGGCACCTTGATCTAGCCTTATTTATTACATTTGTTTAGTTGTTTTATTGTTTGTTGTATTTTAATTTGAAAAAAATCTCCGTAAACATATTTATTTGTATGCTATATTTGATAAATGATCGTGTTTTCGAAAACCCCTATTCAGTGTGTTTGGGGGCGGTGTTTGGGGGACGCGACTGGTTAGCGACGTCCCCCAAACGCGGCACGAACAAAACACATCCCCCAAATGCTTAATCCGGCGCCGTTTGGGGACGGTTTGGGGGACGCGACTGGAGATGCTCTTAGAGCATTCCAACCGAGCCCTTTCAAATGTTGGCTGGCAACATCGCCGGATAAAGCCTTTGCCCCCTCCCTTCCCGGTAATCCCTATTCCCCACTCATTGCGGGAGCGATTCGCTCCCGCCTGAAGCGGCGGACAGGGTGGGCCGACCCATTAGTGCCTAGTCTATCTGATTTTGTGAGATTTCTCCGGTTTGTTATTTTTTTTCATTTTTTCTAGTGTTTTTTTCGGTTTTTGCTGGTTTTGTCAGTTTTGCTGATTTTGAAATTTGTTCAGAATTTTTTTGTTATGATCAAAAAAATGTTCATATTATAAAATTGTTTAAATCTGAAATTTGTTCAAATTTAAAATTTGTTGAAAATTGAATTTTCTTTAAATTTTTTTGCTTTTAAAAATGTTCGGTTTTGAATATTTTTTAGATTTCAAATTTTTGTTCAAATTTAATATTTATTGAATTTGAATTTTGTTCCATTTTAAAAATTATTCTTTTGAAATCATTTGATTTTGAATTTGTTCAGTTTTGAGTTTTCTTCAGATTTTGAAATCTAAACTGAACGGAACAAAAAGATAAATGGAACTCACACGGGGCCAGATATAGTGGAACGGGAAACTAAAACAAAAGATTCAGCAACATACGCCCAAGCAAATCACTTAAACGAGCCGAGCTCATATAAACCAATCGAGGTATGGGGAGCCAATCATACATTCCGCTTAAAGCGGACAATAGATGCTCCGCCCCCTTCCCCCAAGCAACATACGCCCAAACAAATCACTTAAATGCTATGCTGCCATAATCTCCTTCATGATGCGAGTCCGAGCCATCTTATACCATGCCTTGTCATCAGTCACACCATCCATCTTGGAAGTGCCGGTCATCAAGATTTTGGAGACTTCCTTCATCTTGGTCACCGCGGGTTGCGACGACTCGTTCATGGCATGGATGAGGGTGGCTTGTGCAGCGACTTTGCGGCTTCAATCTTAGCCTCCTCAAGCTTGATCTTATGCCTAGCCTTGTCCAGCAACGCCTTCCACCTTTGCTCGTTCTTATCATCTCGCTCATCATCTGTATCCTTGGATCTCGAAACCACCTCTGCGATGAGCATGTCAATAGATGCTCCCATGGCGGCCGACGGTGCGACACTATTCTTCTCGGCCTTGGCTTTCTTTTTGCCAATTGAGCGCCTAACCAAGGCTGCCGAGAATGGCATCGGCCCCCATCCACATCAATGACCTCAGTGCCGTCTTTGAGGGTGGGCCGGGTCTTCTCACATTTGGGACAATTCTCAAGCTCGGCGAAGACATGCATGAGAGAAAAATATTTGCCTTTACTCCACTTCCCATTCATGAATAGGAAATCCTTCAACTACAAAACATAGAAGCAAACAAATACACAATTAGACAATTAAAGAAAACAATTTATGAAATCTAGACAAGAAGGCATGAGCTCTTACGTGATTCTTCATTGTCTTCCCATTCTCTTGGCTTCATGTAATCGTCACACGAAAGCCATGGAACTGTTTGACCAATGATTGTATGATGTCCCACCTATGCAACATTGCACTCTCGTTGTGGTTTGTGACCACATTCTTGTAGTCACTGAAGAGCTTGCGTTCATTGAATTGATGGTAGAACCTCTTCAATAGGTTCCTTACGGTTGTTGGGCGTCGGTAATAGGGTCGAAGCTCACGACCTTCGCGCTGATGAGGCAAAGATCCTCGAGTGTACCCCATCGAATGCCTTGGATGCCCTTCTTCTTGGCCTTGATGGTGGGGCCCATGCCAACATCCACCACATCCGTGTCTGAGCATCATCATCGCATTCCTATCTTTCTTGGGTGGCGCCCTCCTATCCTTGGGTGGCGTCGTTGTCCTTGTCTGATGGTCGCTCTGGGATGCTGGCCAAGTTGTTGGTGCCCTCGGCATATGAAAATGTACTAGAGCTAGTGCGTCCACCGGCCAAATGAAACTAATCTACTATTCAATGAAAAAATACATCATTTCTGAGTGAAAACATACCTCATCGGCGGTGTACTAAGAGACGAGCGTATCCCCGAACACTTGGCAGACATGCATTGTTCTCTTCGTCGCCATACTAGCCACCGCCGAACAAGCTATAGCCGGCTGAGCTGCTGCCCATTCCATGGTCATCGCGAAGAAGACATGCACCCTAGACGGTTACACATCGTTGGCGATGTCGTAGTGATGGAGCGGTTCAGGTCGAGGCCAAGCCCGGGTGATGCACATGAGGCACGGCCGCATGGGTGTGGTGATCGTCGGCAAGAACACAATGTCCAAATCTTACGCAGGATCACAATCGCAATCTCGAGCGATGAGAAACGGTGGCACGCTGGATGTCAAGCTTAACCCTCAGTGAAGAGGCTGGTGACTGAGGCGAGGTTCCCTGTTGATACCTCCGATCCGGATTATGGATTGTAGTATGGTAAGCTTTTTCCCTAGAAGACCTAGGTTTAATCGAACCTTGGGAAGCACTACTAAATGGTGTAATGAAGGAACCGTCTACAAGACTTTGCTAGTGTATCTTATCTTCGTTTTACCGGACCTATCTAGTTCACTTTTGAGGGGGTTGTGTTCAATGATGAAAATAGGCCAGGGTTAAGGTTTCACCTGCAGCTATGCATACATATATAAATAAAGCTCATATGTGTAACAAATAAAATATAGATAAGAGATTTGTGGGTAGCACATCCGTAAATACCCTTGCCCATAAAGCCAGAGGTGACAAGAGCCTAATGGTCCAACCATTGTCCTCACAACCGCAAGCAACAACGGTTCTTAAGTAAATACAGACCAAAGCCTTAAGCTAGATGATTGTGCTATGATCCTGAATGAATCACTAAACGTTTACCGGTAGTTTCCCCTTTCTGTCACTGAGGTTTCACGCGTACACACCGTTCTCCACTCATCCCACCTCTTCCCTTGATCCTCTCTAATGACATGGGTACCTGCAGATCATCAAAGACGAGGCAAAGAGACAAGGATACAAGATCGCAAAACTCATATTAAATATTTACACATAAACATAAGATTAGATGCACATAATTGCTGCGAGGATTCACCCCAACCCGCAGCCCGTTGATACGTCCCAAACGTATCTATAATTTCTTATGTTCCATGCTACTTTTATGATGATACTCACATCTTTTATACACATTATATGTCATTATTATGCATTTTCCGGCACTAACCGATTGGCGAGATGCCGAAGAGCCAGTTGTTGTTTTCTGCTGTTTTTGGTTTCAGAAATCCTAGTAAGGAAATATTCTCGGAATTGGACGAAATCAACGCCAGGGGCCTATTTTTCCACGAAGCTTCCAAGACCGGAGGGAGACGAAGTGGGGCCACAGGCGCCGCCACACCAGGGCGGCGCGGCCCAGAGGGGCCCGCGCGCCCTAGCGTGTGGGGCCCCGTGACTCTCCCGACTCCGCCCTTCCGCCTACTTAAAGCCTCTCGTCGCGAAACCCCCAGAGAGCCACGATACGGAAAACCTTCCAGAGACGCCGCCGCCGCCAATCCCATCTCGGGATTCAGGAGATCGCCTCCGGCACCCTGCCGGAGAGGGGAATCATCTCCGAGGTCTCTTCATCGCCATGATCGCCTCCGGATCGATGTGTGAGTAGTCCACCCCGGACTATGGGTCCATAGCAGTAGCTAGATGGTTGTCTTCTCCTCATTGTGCTATCATGTTAGATCTTGTGAGCTGCCTATCATGATCAAGATCATCTATTTGTAATCCTTCATGTTGTGTTTGTTGGGATCCGATGAATATTGAATACTATGTCAAGTTGATTATCAATCTATCATATATGTTATTTATGTTCTTGCATGCTCTCCGTTGCTAGTAGAGGCTCTGGCCAAGTTGATACTTGTGACTCCAAGAGGGAGTATTTATGCTCGATAGTGGGTTCATGCCTCCATTAAATCTGGGACAGTGACAGAAAGTTCTAAGGTTGTGGATGTGCTGTTGCTACTAGGGATAAAACATCGATGCTTTGTCTAAGGATATTTGTGTTGATTACATTACGCACCATACTTAATGCAATTGTCTGTTGTTTACAACTTAATACTGGAGGGGGTTCGGATGATAACCTGAAGGTGGACTTTTTAGGCATAGATGCATGCTGGATAGCGGTCTATGTACTTTGTCGTAATGCCCTGATTAAATCTCATAGTACTCATCATGATATATGTATGTGCATTGTTATGCCTTCTTTATTTGTCAATTGCCCAACTGTAATTTGTTCACCCAACATTTGCTATCTTATGGGAGAGACACCACTAGTGATCTGTGGACCCCGGTTCTATTCTTTACATCTGAAATACAATCTACGGCAATTGTTCTTTACTGTTCTTCGCAAACAACCATCATCATCCACACTATACATCTAATCCTTTGTTTACAGCAAGCCGGTGAGATTGACAACCTCACTGTTACGTTGGGGCAAAGTTCTGTGATTGTGTTGTGCAGGTTCCACGTTGGCGCCGGAATCCCTGGTGTTGCGCCGCACTACACTCCGCCACCATCAACCTTCAACGTGCTTCTTGAATCCTACTGGTTCGATTAAACCTTGGTTTCTTACTGAGGGAAACTTGCTACTGTGCGCATCACACCTTCCTCTTGGGGTTCCCAACGGATGTGTCAACTACACGCATCAAGCAAATTTCTGGCGCCGTTGCCGGGGAGATCAAGACACGCTGCAAGGGGAGTCTCCACTTCCAATCTCTTTACTTTGTTTTTGTCTTGCTTTATTTTATTTACTGCTTTGTTTGCTGCACTATATCAAAAACACAAAAAAATTAGTTGCTAGTTTTACTTTATTTACTGTCTTGTTCTCCATATAAAAAACACAAAAAAAATTAGTTACTTGCATTTACTTTATTTAGTTTGCTTTATTTACTACTGCTAAAATGGGTACTGTTGAGAATACTAAATTGTGTGACTTCACTAGCAAAAATAATAATGATTTCCTATGCACACCTATTGCTCCACCTGCTACTATAGCAGAATTCTTTGAAATTAAACCTGCTTTACTGAATCTTGTTATGAGAGAGCAATTTTCTGGTGTTAGTTCTGATGATGCTGCTGCCCATCTTAATAATTTTGTTGAACTATGTGAAATGCAAAAGTATAAGGATGTAGATGGTGACATTATAAAATTAAAATTGTTTCCTTTCTCCTTAAGAGGAAGAGCTAAAGATTGGTTGCTATCTCTGCCTAGAAATAGTATTGATTCTTGGACTAAATGTAAGGATGCTTTTATTGGTAGATATTATCCTCCCGCTAAAATTATATCTTTGAGAAGTAGCATAATGAATTTCAAGCAATTAGATAATGAACATGTTTCTCAAGCATGGGAGAGAATGAAATCTTTGGTAAAGAATTGCCCAACCCATGGACTAACTACTTGGATGATCATCCAAACCTTTTATGCAGGATTGAATTTTTCTTCGGAACCTATTGGATTCAGCTGCTGGAGGTACCTTTATGTCCATCACTTTGGGGCGGCAACAAAGCTTCTTGATGATATGATGATAAATTACTCTGAATGGCACACGGAAAGAGCTCCACAAGGTAAGAAGGTAAATTCTGTTGAAGAAACCTCTTCCTTGAGTGATAAGATTGATGCTATTATGTCTATGCTTGTGAATGGTAGATCTAATGTTGATCCTAATAATGTTCCTTTAGCTTCATTGGTTGCCCAAGAAGAACATGTTGATGTGAACTTCATTAAAAATAATAATTTCAACAACAATGCTTATAGGAATAATTCGGTAACAACTATAGGCCATATCCTGCTAATGGTAATAGTTATGGTAATTCTTATGGGAATTCTTACAAAAATAATAGGAGTGTACTCCCTGGTCTTGAAGCCATGCTTAAAGAATTTATTAGTACACAAACTTCTTTTAACAAATCTGTTGAGGAAAAGCTTGATAAAATTGATATTCTTGCTTCTAAGGTTGATAGTCTTGCCTCTGATGTTGATCTTTTAAAATTGAAAGTTATGCCTAATAAGGATATTGATAATAAGATTGTTACTACAGCAAATGCCATCCAAGTTAGAATTAATGAGAATATAAGATTGATGGCTGAATTGCATGCTAGGTGGGAAAGAGAAGAAAATAAAAAACTAGCTAAAGAGAATAATGTAGCTAAAGTTTGGACTATTACCACCACTAGTAATGTTAAGGATTCACATGTTGCTACACCTCCTACTATCAATGGTAAAATAATTGGTGTTGGCAATGTTACTACTCCTAGTGCAAAGCGTGCAAAATTGCGTGAAACTGCTAAAACTGCTGAAATTGATAAAACTGCTGAAATTTTTCAAAATATTGGGGACAATGATCCCATTGCTGTAGATCATAATGGTTTAGACTTTGATGATTGCCACATCTCTGAAGTCATAAAGTTCTTACAAAAGCTTGCTAAAAGTCCCAATGCTAGTGCTATAAATTTGGCCTTTACAAAACATATTACAAATGCTCTCATAAAAGCTAGAGAAGAGAAACTAAAACATGAAACCTCTATTCCTAGAAAGTTAGAAGATGGTTGGGAGCCTATCATTAAGATGAGGGTCAATGATTTTGATTGTAATGCTTTATGTGATCTTGGTGCAAGTATTTCGTTATGCCTAAGAAAATTTATGATATGCTTGACTTGCCACCATTGAAAAATTGTTATTTGGATGTTAATCTTGTTGATAATGCTATAAAGAAACCTTTGGGGAGGATTGATAATGTTCGTATTATGGTTAACAATAACCTTGTCCCCGTTGATTTTGTTGTCTTGGATATTGAATGCAATGCATCTTGCCCCATTATATTGGGAAGACCTTTTCTTCGAACTGTTGGTGCCACCATTGATATGAAGGAAGGTAATATTAAATATCAATTTCCTCTCAAGAAAGGTATGGAACACTTCCCTAGAAAGAGAATGAAGTTACCTTATGAATCTATTATTAGAACAAGTTATGATGTTGATGCTTCGTCTCTTGACAATACTTGATTCACACTTTCTGCGCCTAGCTGAAAGGCGTTAAAGAAAAGCGCTTATGGGAGACAACCCATTATTTTACTTCTGCACTTTGTTTTATATTTGATTCTTGGAAGTTGTTTACTACTGTAGCAACCTCTCCTTATCTTTATTTTATTGCATTGTTGTGCCAAGTAAAGTCTTTGATAGTAAAGTCAATACTAGATTTGGATTACTGCGTAGAAACAGATTTCTTGCTGTCACGAATTTCGACCTGTCTCTCTGTAGGTAGCTCAGAAAAATCTGCCAATTTACGTGCGTGATCCTCAGATATGTACGCAACTTTCATTCAATTTGGGCATTTTCATTTGAGCAAGTCTGGTGCCTCAATAAAATCCGTCTTTACGGACTGTTCTGTTTTGACAGATTCTGCCTTTTATTTCGCATTGCCTGTTTTGCTATGTTGGATGGATTTCTTTGTTCCATTAATGTCCAGTAGCTTTGTGCAATGTCCAGAAGTGTTAAGAATGATTATGTCACCTCTGAATATGTGAATTTTTTATTATGCACTAACCCTCTAATGAGTTGTTTCGAGTTTGGTGTGGAGGAAGTTTTCAAGGGTCAAGAGAGGAGGATGATACAATATGATCAAGAAGAGTGAAAGGTCAAAGCTTGGGGATGCCCCGTGGTTCATCCCTGCATATTTTAAGAAGACTCAAGCGTCTAAGCTTGGGGATGCCCAAGGCATCCCTTCTTCATCGACAACTTATCAGGTTCCTCTAGTGAAACTATATATTTATTCCGTCACATCTTATGTGCTTTACTTGGAGCGTCTGTTTGTTTTTATTTTTGTTTTGTTTGAATAAGATCGGATCCTAGAATTCTTTGTTTGGGAGAGAGACACGCTCCGCTGTTTCGTATGAACACATATGTTCTTAGCTTTATCTTTAATGTTCATTGCGAAAGTTGGACTATTTCATTCATTGTTATATGGTTGGAAACGGAAAATGCCGCATGTGGTAAATGGTTTAATGTCTTGAATAATGTGATACTTGGCAATTGTTGTGCTCATATAGATCATGTTTAAGCTCTTGCATCATGTACCTTGTACTCATTAATGAATAACTACATAGAGCTTGTTAAAATTTGGTTTGCATGATTGATCTCTAGAGTCTAGATATTTTCTGGTTGAGGTGTTTGAACAACAAGGAGACAATGTAAAGTCTTATAATAGCTACAATATGTTCATATGTGAGCTTTGCTGCACCTTTTATACTTGAGTTTGCTTCAAACAACCTTGCTAGCTAGCCTTGTATCGAGAGAAATTCTTCTCATGCATCCAAATCCTTGAGCCAATAACTATGCCATTTGTGTCCACCATACCTACCTACCACATGGTATTTCTCCGCCATTTCAAAGTACATTACTCGAGTGCTACCTTTAAATTTTTATTCTTTGTCTTTACAATATATAGCTCATGGGACAAATAGCCTTAAAAACTATTGTGGTGAAGAATATGTACTTATGTGTCTTATTTCTTAATAAGTTGCTTGTTGAGCGGTAACCATGTTTTCTGGGGACGCCATCAACTTTTACCTTTGTTGAATATCATGTGAGTTGCTATGCATGTTCGTCTTGTCTGAAGTAAGGGCGATTTTCATGATCAAATGGTTTGAGTATGCATACTGTTAGAGAAGAACATTGGGCCGCTAACTAAAGCCATGATCCATGGTGGAAGTTTCAGTGTGGACAACTAATCCTCAATCTCTTATGAGAATTTTAATTGTTGTTGAATGCTTATGCATTAAAGAGGAGTACATTATCTGTTGTCTATGTTGTCCCGGTATGGATGTCTAAGTTGAGAATAATCAAAAGCGAGAAATCCAATGCGAGCTTTCTCCTTAGACCTTTGTACAGCGGCATAGAGGTACCCCTTTGTGACACTTGGTTAAAACATATGCTATGCAATGATAATCCGTGTTAATCCGAGCTAATTAGGACAAGGTGCGAGCACTATTGGTATACTATGCATGAGGCTTGCAACTTATAAGATATCTTATACATAACACATATGCTTTATTACTACCGTTGACAAAATTGTTTCTTGTTTTCAAAATGAAAAGCTCTAGCACAAATATAGTAATCAATGCTTCCTCTGCGAAGGGCCATTCTTTTACTTTATTGTTGAGTCAGTTTGCCTATTCTTTCTGTCTTAAGCAAACACTTGTATCAACTGTGTGCATTGATTCTTACATGTTTACTTATTGCACCTGTTATATTGCTTTATGTTGACAATTATCCATGAGATATACATGTTGAAGTTGAAAGCAACCGCTGAAACTTTATCTTCCTTTGTGTTGCTTCAATACCTTTACTTTGAACTTATTGCTTTATGAGTAACTCTTATGCAAGTCTTATTGATGCTTGTTTTGAAAGTATTATTCATGAAAAGTCTTTGCTATATGATTCATTAGTTTACTCATTATCTTCATCATTGCTTCGAATCGCTGCATTCATCTCATATGCTTTACAATAGTATGATCAAGATTATGATAACATGTCACTTCAGAAATTATCTTTGTTATCGTTTACCTACTCGAGGGCGAGTAGGAACTAAGCTTGGGGATGCTTGATACGTCCCAAACGTATCTATAATTTCTTATGTTCCATGCTACTTTTATGATGATACTCACATGTTTTATACACATTATATGTCATTATTATGTATTTTCCGGCACTAACCTATTGACGAGATGCCGAAGAGCCAGTTGTTTTTTCTTGTTTTTGGTTTCAGAAATCCTAGTAAGGAAATATTCTGAATTGACGAAATCAACGCCCAGGGCCTATTTTTCCACGAAGCTTCGAAGACCGAGGAGACGTGGGGCCACGGCGCGCCACACTAGGGCGGCGCCCTAGAGGGGCCCGCGGCCCTAGCGTGTGGGGCCCCGTGACTCTCCGACTCCGCCCTTCCGCCTACTTAAAGCCTCCGTCGCGAAACCCCCACGAGAGCCACGATACGAAAAACCTTCCAGACGCCGCCGCCCAATCCCATCTCGGGGATTCAGGAGATCGCCCGGCACCTGCGGGGAGGGGAATCATCTCCGGAGGTCTCTTCATCGCCATAATCGCCTCCGGATCGATGTGTGAGTAGTCCACCCTGGACTACGGGTCCCATAGCTAGATGGTTGTCTTCTCCTCATTGTGCTATCATGTTAGATCTTGTGAGCTGCCTATCATGATCAAGATCATCTATTTGTAATCCTTCATGTTGTGTTTGTTGGGATCCGATGAATATTGAATACTATGTCAAGTTGATTATCAATCTATCATATATGTTATTTATGTTCTTGCATGCTCTCCGTTGCTAGTAGAGGCTCGGCCAAGTTGATACTTGTGACTCCAAGAGGGAGTATTTATGCTCGATAGTGGGTTCATGCCTCCATTAAATGTGACAGAAAGTTCTAAGGTTGTGGATGTGTTGCTACTAGGGATAAAACATCGATGCTTTGTCTAAGGATATTTGTGTTGATTACATTACGCACCATACTTAATGCAATTGTGTTGTTTACAACTTAATACCTGGAGGGGTTCGGATGATAACTGAAGGTGGACTTTTTAGGCATAGATGCATGCGGATAGCGGTCTATGTACTTTGTCGTAATGCCCTGATTAAATCTCATAGTACTCATCATGATATATGTGTGTGCATTGTTATGCCTTCTTTATTTGTCAATTGCCCAACTGTAATTTGTTCACCCAACATCTGCTATCTTATGGGAGAGACACCACTAGTGATCTGTGGACCCCGGTCCTATTCTTTACATCTGAAATACAATCTACTGCAATTGTTCTTTACTGTTCTTCGCAAACAACCATCATCATCCACACTATACATTTAATCCTTTGTCTACAGCAAGCCGGTGAGATTGACAACCTCACTGTTACGTTGGGGCAAAGTTCTGTGATTGTGTTGTGCAGGTTCCACGTTGGCGCCGGAATCCCTGGTGTTGCGCCACACTACACTCCGCCACCATCAACCTTCAACGTGCTTCTTGACTCCTACTGGTTCGATTAAACCTTGGTTTCTTACTGAGGGAAACTTGCTACTGTGCGCATCACACCTTCCTCTTGGGGTTCCCAACGGACGTGTCAACTACACGCATCACCCGTGAGGACTACTCACACATAATATAAAGATCAAGATCAAACATAGAAATGATTGTGCAAAATACTTAGATTGAAATCATAATATTCTTACAATGGTCGCCAATTCTCAAGGAGATCTCTATTACAATGGTGATGGCTATGGCTATGGAGGAGATGGAGGATGGAATGGATGAACTATGGGGATGGATCTCCTTCGGTGTGTTGCAGATGGATCTGGTGGATGGCGGCTCTGTTTGGTGATGAATGGCTCTCCTTTTGGCATTGGTCCCTTTATGACTTTTATAGAGTTTGACCCCGGGAACGCAGCGGCACACGGTACGGGCGGACGGTACGGGCGGGGCTTGCCTGTACCGGTGCTCGTTAAAGCCCCTGGAACCGCCTTTCCGAGCGTAGTCAACTTTGCCATGCTCCTGACGTGATTTTCTTCAGTAATTGCAGGTCCATTTGCCATTATGACGTGATATCCTACACAACATCCAAAAATATAAGAGATTGCACATCTTTGCATTGATTAGGCATTTATGGCAAGTTGAGAGGCAAACTTAGTCAATTTCTTGACATAGCTAGGGGTTTAAACGCGAGAAAATATGGCGTATTTCACAGCCATCAACTTCCCCAAGCTTAAACTTGATCGTCCTCGAGCAAGAAACAAAGAACCATAAAGAACTTGGCATTCAAACTAAACCAACGAGAAAGCAAAATCACTTACAAGTGGTAGCCTTATGAGTCCAGCACTTCTTTCATTTGAAAGCTTAGCATAGTTAGAGAAGTGCCAAGAATATGATACAAGCATTTGTAACTCGAGAAAATCACAATAAAGATTATAAGTATGCATAGATAGTTGTAGAAAGAATCACTCTAGCTTAAGTAGTTAACTCTCAGTTTGCCAAGGAACACTGGAAATTTATTATCATCAAATTAATTATGAGCATTCATGTCTAAAGAGGTATAAGCAATGAAGTATCTTAATTACGCCCACATCAATCGATCAAGGCTATCAAAACACTTACTCTCCATTCATTTCCCTTCAAGAATATAGTCATCTAACAGTAACGAGTCCATGCCAAGACTTGGGATTGATATCTTTCGGATTCCTTTGACAGTTTCCAAGTAAAAAATCATGAATGACTTTATAGTATTGTGACAATCATGGGGCCAGTGGTGCTAGTATCCCAAGAGTGTGCGCAACAGTCGTGTTGACACACATAAAGCAATATCAGACACTAAAGCATATGTTGACACGCGTAAAGCAATATGTCATATTTATATACAACCTTACATCTTGGCATAAACTCAGCTACCACTAGACTTCAATTCCATCAAACAACTCCTATCAAGAGTGCTATCAAGTCTATCACAACATCTATGGAGTTAAGTATCTTCAAAGTTAAACCCTTAAGACAATTGTTCATTATACAAGTCATAATTTTAAGACTTCTTCTTGTTGTACTTGTTTGGCAATATTATTTCCAAGGCAAGACTCGGTTAACTAGATGAACTAGAGTAAGAACTTTCACATTTACATAAGTATACAAATAAATCTCTACTCCAATTGTTTCAAATCACTCCCACTGGTACAATATCTTAACAAGTCTACTGACTAGCATAAACAATTCAAACTTCAAAAGTGGGATACATAAGACATACCTCTTGTAGATGGCTTCAGATTTCTCTTCCTTATGATGTGTTCCTTCAAAACTCTTAGTAGATCTCTCTCATAAATATTATCAAGCAAAGAGGCATTAGAAAATTCATCTCTTTCAAGAACAAGGATAAAAGGAAAAATGTTTTTTGGATTTTTGTGAATTGGGATAGAGAGGGAAGAAGAAACAAGAATGGCGACAAAGTAAGGAACTTAAACAAACGAATGAAAAGAAAAGAAAAACAAACTAAAATGAAAAGGAAATAAAAAGCAAAGTGTTGGAACAAACCAACACGAGTGTTTCAAAGCTCTCTCAAAGAGCTGGAGTACAAATTTATTAAACACAAATTAAAATGCTTGAGGAATACATCCCCAAGCTTAGGCTTTTGCAAGCCCTCTTGGTGAGCTCATTGTGGTGGAGGATAATTCCCATAGTTCCATTGGCTACTCCAATGAGAGAACTGGGAATTGAGTTCGGTGGCGTTGTCTCGAAGGTTGATGGCGAGGTTGCTCAGGTTCTCAATGCTACCTTCGAGCGTGTACATGTCCTGGTAGGTGGTGAAGTCATGGAGTGGCTGCTGCTCATGTTCCGGTCCTTGAGGTTTGATACGTCTCCGACGTATCGATAATTTCTTATTTCCATGCCACATTATTGATGATATCTACATGTTTTATGCATACTTTATGTCATATTTATGCATTTTCCGGCACTAACCTATTAACGAGATGCCGAAGAGCCAGTTGTTGTTTTCTCTGTTTTTGGTTTCAGAAATCCTAGTAAGGAAATATTCTCGGAATTGGCGAAATCAACGCCCAGGGTCCTATTTTTGCACGAAGCCTTAAGACCGAAGGAGAGATGAAGTGGGGCCACGAGGTGGCCAGACACCAGGGCGGCGTGGCCCAGGCCCTGGCCGCGCCGGACTGCTGTGTGGGGCCCCCGTGACGCCCTTTGACCTGCCCTTTCGCCTACTTAAAGCCTTCGTCGCGAAACCCCCACCGAGAGCCACAATACGGAAAACCTTCCGAGACGCCGCCGCCGCCAATCCCATCTCGGGGGATTCAGGAGATCGCCTCCGGCACCCTGCGGAGAGGGGAATCATCTCCCGGAGGACTCTTCACCGCCATGGTCGCCTCCGGAGTGATGAGTGAGTAGTTCACCCTGGACTATGGGTCCATAGCAGTAGCAAGATGGTTGTCTTCTCCTTATGTGCTTCATTGTCGGATCTTGTGAGCTGCCTAACATGATCAAGATCATCTATCTCGTAATGCTATATGTTGTGTTTGTCGGGATCCGATGGATAGAGAATACTATGTTATGTTGATTATCAATCTATTACCTAAGTGTTGTTTATGATCTTGCATGCTCTCCGTTATTAGTAGAGGCTCTGGCCAAGTTTTTACTCTTAACTCCAAGAGGGAGTATTTATGCTCGATAGTGGGTTCATGCCTCCATTAAATCTGGGACAGTGACAGAAAGTTCTAAGGTTGTGGATGCTGTTGCCACTAGGGATAAAACATTGATGCTATGTCCAAGGATGTAGTTATTGATTACATTACGCACCATACTTAATGCAATTGTCTGTTGTTTGCAACTTAATACTGGAAGGGGTTCGGATGATAACCTGAAGGTGGACTTTTTAGGCATAGATGCATGCTGGATAGCGGTCTATGTACTTTGTCGTACCCAATTAAATCTCACTATACTTATCATATCATGTATGTGCATGGTCATGCCCTCTCTATTTGTCAATTGCCCGACTGTAATTTGTTCACCCAACATGCTATTTATCTTATGGGAGAGACACCTCTAGTGAACTGTGGACCCCGGTCCTATTCTTTACATCTGAAATACAAATCTGCTGCTATTGTTCTTTACTGTTCTTTGCAAACAAATATCATCATCCACACTATACATCTAATCCTTTGTTACAGCAAGCCGGTGAGATTGACAACCTCACTGCGTTGGGGCAAAGTACTTTGGTTGTGTTGTGCAGGTTCCACGTTGGCGCCGGAATCTCTGGTGTTGCGCCGCACTACATCCCGCCGCCATCAACCTTCAACGTGCCTCTTGACTCCTACTGGTTCGATTAAACCTTGGTTTCTTACTGAGGGAAAACTTACTGCTGTGCGCATCACACCTTCCTCTTGGGGTTCCCAACGAACGTGTGTATTACACGCCATCAAGCATATTTTCTGGCGCCGTTGGGGAGATCAAGACACGCTGCAAGGGGAGTCTCCACAATCCAATCTCTTTATTTTGTTTTTGTCTTGCTTTATTTTATTTACTTTCTTGTTTGCTGCATTATATCAAAACACAAAAAATTAGTTGCTAGTTTTACTTTATTTACTGTCTTGTTCTCTATATCAAAAACACAAAAAATTTAGTTACTTGCATTTATTTTATCTAGTTTGCTTTATTTACTACTGCTAAAATGGGTACTCCTGAAAATACTAAGTTGTGTGACTTCACAACCACAAATAATAATGATTTCTTATGCACACCTATTGCTCCACCTGCTACTACAGCAGAATTCTTTGAAATTAAACCTGCTTTACTGAATCTTGTTATGAGAGAGCAATTTTCTGGTGTTAGTTCTGATGATGCTGCTGCCCATCTTAATAATTTTGTTGAACTATGTGAAATGCAAAAGTATAAGGATGTAGATGGTGACATTATAAAATTAAAATTGTTTCCTTTCTCCTTAAGAGGAAGAGCTAAAGATTGGTTGCTGCTGGAGGTACCTTTATGTCCATCACTTTGGATGTAGATGGTGAATTTTTCTTCGCGGAACCTATTGGATTCAACTGCTGGAGGTACCTTTATGTCCATCACTTTGGGGGCGGCAACAAAGCTTCTTGATGATATGATGACAAATTACTCTGAATGGCACACGGAAAGAGCTCCACAAGGTAAGAAGGTAAATTCTGTCGAAGAAACCTCTTCCTTAAGTGATAAGATTGATGCTATTATGTCTATGCTTGCGAATGATAGGACTAATATTGATCCTAATAATGTTCCGTTAGCTTCATTGGTTGCCCAAGAAGAACATGTTGATGTAAACTTCATTAAAAATAATAATTTCAACAACAATGCTTATCGGAACAATTCTAGTAATAACTATAGGCCATATCCTTATAATAATGGTAACGGTTATGGTAATTCTTATGGGAATTCTTACAACAATAATAGGAACACACCCCTGGACTTGATGCTATGCTTAAAGAATTTATTAGTACACAAACTACTTTTAACAAATCTGTTGAGGAAAAGCTTGATAAATTGATATTCTTGCCTCTAAGGTTGATAGACTTGCCTCTGATGTTGATCTTTTAAAATTGAAAGTTATGCCTAATAAGGATATTGAAAATAAAATTGTTACTACAGCAAATGCCATCCAAGTTAGAATTAATGAGAATATTAGATTGATGGTTGAATTGCATGCTAGGTGGGAAAGAAAGGAAAATGAAAAACTTGCTAAAGAGAATAATGTAGCTAAAGTTTGGACTATTACCACCACTAGTAATGTTAATGATTCACATGTTGCTACACCTCCTACTATCAATGGTAAAATAATTGGTGTTGGCAATGTTACTACTCCTAGTGCAAAGCGTGCAAAACTGCCGGAAACTGCTAAAACTGCTGAAACTGTCTGTGATAAAACTGCTGAAAGTTTTTCCAACATTGGGGACAATGATCCCATTGCTGTAGATCATAATGGTTTAGACTTTGATGATTGCCACATCTCTGAAGTTATAAAGTTCTTACAAAAGCTTGCTAAAAGTCCCAATGCTAGTGCTATAAATTTGGCCTTTACAAAACATATTACGAATGCTCTCATAAAAGCTAGAGAGGAAAAACTAGAACGTGAAGCTTCTATTCCTAGGAAGCTAGAGAATGGTTGAGAGCCTATCATTAAGATGAGGGTCAATGATTTTGATTGTAATGCTTTATGTGATCTTGGTGCAAGTATTTCTGTTATGCCTAAGAAAATTTATGATATGCTTGACTTGCCACCATTGAAAAATTGTTATTTGGATGTTAATCTTGCTGATCATTCTACAAAGAAACCTTTGGGGAGAGTTGATAATGTTCGCATTACCGTTAACAATAACCTTGTCCCCGTTGATTTTGTTGTCTTGGATATTGAATGCAATGCATCTTGTCCCATTATATTGGGAAGACCTTTTCTTCGAACTGTTGGTGCTATCATTGATATGAAGGAAGGTAATATTAAATATCAATTTCCTCTCAAGAAAGGTATGGAACACTTCCCTAGAAAGAGAATGAAGTTACCTTTTGATTCTATTATTAGAACAAATTATGATGTTGATGCTTCATCTCTTGATGTTACTTGATACACACTTTCTGCGCCTAGCTGAAAGGCGTTAAAGAAAAGCGCTTATGGGAGACAACCCATGTTTTTACTACAGTACTTTTATTTTATATTTGAGTCTTGGAAGTTGTTACTACTGTAGCAATCTCTCCTTATCTTAATTTTGTGCATTGTTGTGCCAAGTAAAGTCGTTGATAGTAAGGTTCATACTAGATTTGGATTACTGCGCAGAAACAAATTTCTTTACTGTCACGAATTTTGACCTGCCTCTCTGTAGGTAGCTCAAAAAAATATGCCAATTTATGTGCGTGATCCTCAGATATGTACGCAACTTTCATTCAATTTGGGTATTTTTATTTGAGCAAGTTTGGTGCCTCAATAAAATCCGTCTTTACGGACTGTTCTGTTTTGACAGATTCTGCCTTTTATTTCGCATTGCCTCTTTTGCTATGTTGGATGAATTTCTTTGTTCCATTAATGTCCAGTAGCTTTGTGCAATATCCAGAAGTGTTAAGAATGATTATGTCACCTCTGAACATGTAAATTTTTATTATGCACTAACCCTCTAATGAGTTGTTTCGAGTTTGCTGTGGAGGAAGTTTTCAAGGATCAAGAGAGGGAGATGATACACAATATGATCAAGGAGAGTGAAAGCTCTAAGCTTGGGGATGCCCCGGTGGTTCACCCCTGCATATTTTAAGAAGACTCAAGCGTCTAAGCTTGGGGATGCCCAAGGCATCCCCTTCTTCATCGACAACATTATCGGTTCCTCCCCTGAAACTATATTTTTATTCCATCACATCTTATGTGCTTTGCTTGGAGCGTCGGTTTGTTTTTGTTTTTGTTTTTGTTTGAATAAAATGGATCCTAGCATTCATTGTGTGGGAGAGAGACACGCTCCGCTGTTGCATATGGACAAATATGTCCTTAGGCTTTACTCATAGTATTCATGGCGAAGGTTGAATCTTCTTCGTTAAATTGTTATATGGTTGGAATCGGGAAATGCTACATGTAGCAATTCTAAAATGTCTTGAATAATTTGATACTTGGCAATTGTTGTGCTCATGTTTAAGCTCTTGCATCATATACTTTGCACCTATTAATGAAGAAATACATAGAGCTTGCTAAAATTTGGTTTGCATAATTGGTCTCTCTAAAGTCTAGATAATTTCTAGTATTGAGTTTTGAACAACAAGGAAGACGGTGTAGAGTCTTATAATGTTTACAATATGTCTTTTATGTGAGTTTTGCTGCACCGGTTCATCCTTGTGTTTGTTTCAAATAACCTTGCTAGCCTAAACCTTGTATCGAGAGGGAATACTTCTCATTGCATCCAAAATCCTTGAGCCAACCACTATGCCATTTGTGTCCACCATACCTACCTACTACATGGTATTTCTCCGCCATTCCAAAGTAAATTGCTTGAGTGCTACCTTTAAAATTTCCATTCTTTACCTTTGCAATATATAGCTCATGGGACAAATAGCTTAAAAACTATTGTGGTATTGAATATGTACTTATGCACTTTATCTCTTATTAAGTTGTTTGTTGTGCGATAACCATGTTCCTGGGGACGCCATCAACTACTCTTTGTTGAATATCATGTGAGTTGCTATGCATGTCCGTCTTGTCTGAAGTAAGGGAGATTTACCACTCATTTAATGGTTAGAGCATGCATAATGTTAGAGAAGAACATTGGGCCGCTAACTAAAGCCATGAATCATGGTGGAACTTTCAGTTTTGGACAAATATCCTCAATCTCATATGAGAACATTAATTGTTGCTACATGCTTATGCATTAAAGAGGAGTCCATTATCTGTTGTCTATGTTGTCCCGGTATGGATGTCTAAGTTGAGAATAATCAAAAGCGAGAAATCTAAATGCGAGCTTTCTCCTTAGACCTTTGTACAGGCGACATAGAGGTACCCCTTTGTGACACTTGGTTAAAACATGTGTATTGCGATGATAATCCCGGTAATCCGAGCTAATTAGGACAAGGTGCGGGCACTATTAGTATACTATGCATGAGGCTTGCAACTTGTAAGATATAATTTACATGATACATATGCTTTATTACTACCGTTGACAAAATTGTTTCTTGTCTTCAAAACCAAAGCTCTAGCACAAATATAGCAATCAATGCTTCCTCTGCGAAGGGCCTTTCTTTTACTTTTATGTTGAGTCAGTTCACCTATTTCTCTCCACCTCAAGAAGCAAACACTTGTGTGAACTGTGCATTGATTCCTACATACTTGCATATTGCACTTGTTATATTACTTTACATTGACAATATCCATGAGATATAGATGTTATAAGTTGAAAGCAACCGCTGAAACTCAATCTTCCTTTGTGTTGCTTCAATACCTTTACTTTGATTTATTGCTTTATGAGTTAACTCTTATGCATGACTTATTGATGCTTGTCTTGAAAGTACTATTCATGAAAAGTCTTTGATTTATGATTCATTTGTTCACTCATGTCATTACCATTGTTTTGATCGCTGCATTCATTACATATGCTTACAATAGTATGATCAAGGTTATGATGGCATGTCACTCCAGAAATTATCTTTGTTATCGTTTACCTGCTCGGGACGAGCAGAACTAAGCTTGGGGATACATGTCCGACGTATCGATAATTTCTTATGTTCCATGCCACATTATTGATGATATCTACATGTTTTATGCATACTTTATGTCATATTTATGCATTTTCCGCACTAACCTATTAACGAGATGTCGAAGAGCCATTTGCTGTTTTTGGTTTCAGAAATCCTAGTAAGGAAATATTCGGAATTGGACGAAATCAACGCCCAAGGTCCTATTTTTGCACGAAGCTTCCGAAGACCGAAGGAGAGACGGTGGGGCCACGAGGTGGCGACACCCCGGCGCGGCTGCCCCGCGCCGGCCCGGCCGTGTGGGGCCCCGTGACGCCCTTTGACCTGCCCTTCCGCCTACTTAAAGCCTTCGTCGCGAAACCCCCACCGAGAGCCACGATACGGAAACCTTCCAGAGACGCCGCCGCCAATCCCATCTCGGGGATTCAGAGATCGCCTCGCACCCTGCGGGAGAGGGGAATCATCTCCCGGAGGACTCTTCACCGCCATGGTCGCCCGGAGTGATGAGTGAGTAGTTCCTGGACTATGGGTCCATAGCAGTAGCTAGATGGTTGTCTTCTCCTTATGTGCTTCATTGTCGGATCTTGTGAGCTGCCTAACATGATCAAGATCATCTATCTGTAATGCTATATGTTGTGTTTGTCGGGATCCGATGGATAGAGAATACTATGTTATGTTGATTATCAATCTATTACCTAGTGTTGTTTATGATCTTGCATGCTCTCCGTTATTAGTAGAGGCTCGGCCAAGTTTTTACTCTTAACTCCAAGAGGAGTTTTATGCTCGATAGTGGGTTCATGCCTTCGGGGACAAGTTCTAAAGTGGATGTCTGTTGCCACTAGGGATAAAACATTGATGCTATGTCCAAGGATGTTATTGATTACATTACGCACGATACTTAATGCAATTGTCTTGTTTAAAACTTAATATGGAAGGGTTCGGATGATAACTGAAGGTGGATTTTTAGGCATAGATGCATGCGGATGGCGGTCTATGTACTTTGTCGTAATGCCCAATTAAATCTCACTATACTTATCATATCATGTATGTGCATGGTCATGCCCTCTCTATTTGTCAATTGCCCGACTGTAATTTGTTCACCCAACATGCTATTTATCTTATGGAAGAGACACCTCTAGTGAACTGTGGACCCCGGTCCTATTCTTTACATCTGAAATACAAATCTGCTCTCGGTACAGTCGTCCAGGGGCCCAGGGGCCTATTTTGCCACGAAGCTTCCAGAAGACCGAAGACGTAACGAAGTGGGGCGACGAGGCGGCGACACGCCAAGGCGGCGCGGCCTGGGCCCGGCCGCGCCTGTCGTGTGGGCCCTCGCGTCGCCCTTTACCTGCCCTTCCGCCTACAAATAGTCTTCGTCGCGAAACCCCCGACCGAGAGCCACGATACGGAAAACCTTACTGAGACGCCACCACCGCCAATCCCATCTCGGGGGATTCAGGAGATCGCCTCCGGCACCGAGAGCAGATTTTTAGCATGTAAAGAATAGGACCGGGGTCCACAGTTCACTAGAGGTGTCTCTCCCATAAGATGAATAGTATGTTGGGTGAACAAATTACAGTCAGGCAATTGACAAATAGAGAGGGCATGACAATGCACATACATGATATGATGAATATTGTGAGATTTAATTGGGCATTACGACAAAGTACATAGACCGCTATCCAGCATGCATCTATGCCTAAAAGTCCACCTTCAGGTTATCATCCGAACCCCTTCCAGTATTAAGTTGTAAACAACAGACAATTGCATTAAGTATGGTGCGTAATGTAATCAATAACTACATCCTCGGACATAGCATCAATGTTTTATCCCTAGTGGCAACAAGCACATCCACAACCTTAGAACTTTCTGTCACTGTCCCAGATTTAATGGAGGCATGAACCCACTATCGAGCATAAATACTCCCTCTTGGAGTTAAGAGTAAAAACTTGGCCAGAGCCTCTACTAATAACGGAGAGCATGCAAGATCATAAACAACACATAGGTAATAGATTGATGATCAACATAACATAGTATTCTCTATCCATCGGATCCCGACAAACACAACATATAGCATTACAGATAGATGATCTTGATCATGTTAGGCAGCTCACAAGATCCGACAATGAAGCACAATGAGGAGAAGACAACCATCTAGCTACCGCTATGGACCCATAGTCCAGGGGTGAACTACTCACTCATCACTCCGGAGGCGACCATGGCGGTGAAGAGTCCCCCGGAGATGATTCCCCTCTCCGGCAGGGTGCCGGAGGCGATCTCCGAATCCCCGAGATGGGATTGGCGGCGGTGTCTAAGGTTTTCCGTATCGTGGCTCTCGGCACCGGGGTTTCGCGACGAAGACTATTTGTAGGCGGAAGGGCAGGTAAAGGGGCGACGCGAGGGCCCACACGACAGGGCCGCGCGGCCAGGGCCTAGGCCGCGCCGCCCTGGCGTGTCGCCGCCTCGTCGCCCCACTTCGTTACGTCTTCGGTCTTCTGGAAGCTTCGTGGCAAAATAGGCCCCTGGGCGTTGATTTCGTCCAATTCGAGAATATTTCCTTACTAGGATTTCTGAAACCAAAAACAGAGAACAACAACGGCTCTTCGGCATCTCGTTAATAGGTTAGTGCCGGAAAATGCATAAATACGACATATAATGTGTATAAAACATGTAGATATCATCAATAATATGGTATGGAACATAAGAAATTATCGATACGTCGGAGACGTATCAACGAGTAAATAAAAGATAGTAATAATAATTGCAGCGAGTGGCCCAATCCTTTCTAGAGCAAAGGACAAGCCGGTTGTTTTACTTATGATGACTAAACGTTCCTGAGGACACACGGGAATTTCGTCAAGTGCTTTCGCTTCACGCAGCTGAATAATTTTCATTGGTTTGGTAAGTGTTGTGTGGGTGAAACTATCACTACCCCTACTTGGACTAATGCATACTTGTGATTATACCCCTTGCAAGCATCCGCAACTACAAGAAAGTAATTAAGATAAATCTAACCACAGCCTTAAACTTTGAGATCCTACACTCCCTCATGCACTGGTTTCCTAACGGGGGTTTAGGTTTCTGTCACTCCCGCAACCCCACAATTAGTAGCCAAATACACGATGCATTCCCCTAGGCCCATAAAGGTGAAGTATCATGTAGTCGACGTTCACATGACACCACTAGAAGAATAACACCACAACTTAAATATCAAACCATTAAATATTACTCAACATAGTTCCACTACTAACATCATGACTTCTCCCATATCCTCAAGAACTAAACGAACTACTCACAAGACATCATATGGATCATAATCAGAGGTGATATAATGATGAATGACAATCTGGACATAAACCTTAATTCAATGGTTTCACTCAATAGCATCAACTACACGGAGTAATCAACACCGAAAAAGTTTCCCCTATGAACTAGACAAGTATCAAACCCAAGATGTTACAGCGGGACGGAGTGGAGATGGCGGTGATGATGGTGCTGGTGGTGGAGATGATGATGATGATCCCGATGAAGTCCAACTCGATGACAATGACGATGGCGACGATTTCCCCCCTCCGGGAAGGAATTTCCTCGGCATATTTCCGCCTGTCGGAGAACTTTTCTCTCTCTGTGGTTTTCCGCCCCGTATCGGCGGCGGAATATTTCTATGTTTGAGCTACCTCTATTTAGGGTTCTCGAGGGATAAAATAAGTGAAGGCACGATGCCAGAGGTGGGCCAGGGCCACCACACCATGCCTAGGAGCGGCTAGGGGTGGCCCGTGATACGTCTCCGACGTATCGATAATTTCTTATGTTCCATGCCACATTATTGATGATATCTACATGTTTTATGCACATTATATGTCGTATTTATGCATTTTCCGGCACTAACCTATTAACGAGATGCCGAAGAGCCAGTTTGCTGTTTTTGGTTTCAGAAATCCTAGTAAAGAAATATTCTCGGAATTGGACGAAATCAACGCCCGGGTCCTATTTTCACACGAAGCTTCCAGAAGACCGAGGGGAAAGGAAGTGGGGCCACGAGGCGCCACCAGGGCGGCGCGGCCCAGCCCTTGGCCGCGGCCCTGGCGTGTGGGGCCCTCGTGGCCCCCCGCTTCTTCCGCCTACTTAAAGCCTTCGTCGCGAAACCCCCACCGAGAGCCACGATACGGAAAACCTTCCAGAGACGCCGCCGCCCAATCCCATCTCGGGGATTCAGAGATCGCCTCCGGCACCCTGCCGGAGAGGGAATCATCTCCGGAGGTCTCTTCACCGCCATGGTCGCCTCCGGAGTGATGAGTGAGTAGTTCACCCCTGGACTATGGGTCCATAGCAGTAGCTAGATGGTTGTCTTCTCCTTATGTGCTTCATTGTCGGATCTTGTGAGCTGCCTAACATGATCAAGATCAACTATCTGTAATGCTATATGTTGTGTTTGTCGGGATCCGATGGATAGAGAATACTATGTTATGTTGATTATCAATCTATTACCTAAGTGTTGTTTATGATCTTGCATGCTCTCCGTGTAGGATAACGTTGCATAGAAAACAAAAAATTCCCTACCGCGAACACGCAATCCAAGCCAAGATGCAATCTAGAAGACGGTAGCAACGAGGGGGTATCGAGTCTCACCCTTGAAGAGATTCCAAAGCCTACAAGATGAGGCTCTTGTTGCTGCGGTAGACGTTCACTTGCCGCTTGCAAAAGCGCGTAGAAGATCTTGATCACGATCGCTTCCGGCGCCACGAACGGGCAGCACCTCCGTACTCGGTCACACGTTCGGTTGTTGATGAAGACGACGTCCACCTCCCCATTCCAGCGGGCAGCGGAAGTAGTAGCTCCTCTTGAATCCGACAGCACGACGGCGTGGTGTCGATGGTGGAGAAATCCGGCGGAGCTTCGCTTAAGCGTGCGGGATGTGGTGGAGGAGAGAGACCGCTAGGGTTTGGGGAGAGAGAGGGGTTGGGCGCCGGCCCTCTAAGGGGTGCGGCCAAGGCTGAGGCTTGAAGTGGCCAGCCCCCTCTCCTATGCCCCTCATTATATAGGTGGAAGCCCCAAGAGTTCTAGTCCAAGTCTTCGAATAAGACCCCAACACTAAAACCTCCCATATGTGGGAAACCTACTCAAGGAGGGAGTCCTACCCAAGGTGGGACTCCCACCTTTCCTTGAGGTGGGTTGGCCGGCCACCCTAGAGGAGTCCACCTTGGACTCCTCCCCTTTAGGGTTGGCTGGCCATGCAAGGTGGAGTCCCTCCGGGACTCTACTTTCCATGGTGATTTCTTCCGGACTTTTCTAGAACCTTCTAGAACCTGCCATAAATGCACCGGATCATTTCCAAACTTGGAATATGACTTCCTATATATGAATCTTATTCTCCGGACCATTCCGGAACTCCTCGTGATGTCCGGGATCTCATCCGGGACTCCGAACAAATATTCGAACTCCATTCCATATTCAAGTTCTACCATTTCAACATCAAACCTTAAGTGTGTCACCCTACGGTTCGCGAACTATGCGGACATGGTTGAGTACTCACTCCGACCAATAACCAATAGCGGGATCTGGAGATCCATAATGGCTCCCACATATTCAACGATGACTTCAGTGATCGAATGAACCATTCACATACGATACCAATTCCCTTTGTCACGCGATATTTTACTTGTCCGAGGTTTGATCATCGGTATCACTCTATACCTTGTTCAACCTCGTCTCCCGACAAGTACTCTTTACTCGTACCATGGTATGTGGTCTCTTATGAACTTATTCATATGCTTGCAAGACATTAGACGACATTTCACCGAGAGGGCCCAGAGTATATCTATCCATCATCGGGATGGACAAATCCCACTGTTGATCCATATGCCTCAACTCATACTTTTCGGATACTTAATCCCACCTTTATAACCACCCATTTACGCAGTGGCGTTTGGTGTAATCAAAGTACCTTTCCGGTATAAGTGATTTACATGATCTCATGGTCATAAGGACTAGGTAACTATGTATCGAAAGCTTATAGCAAATAACTTAATGACGAGATCTTATGCTATGCTTAATTGGGTGTGTCCATTACATCATTCATACAATGACATAACCTTGTTATTAATAACATCCAATGTTCATGATTATGAAACTAATCATCCATTAATCAACAAGCTAGTTAAGAGGCATACTAGGGACTCTTTGTTTGTCTACATATCACACATGTACTAATGTTTCGGTTAATACAATTATAGCATGATATATAAACATTTATCATAAACATAAAGATATAAATAATAACCACTTTATTATTGCCTCTAGGGCATATCTCCAACAGTCTCCCACTTGCACTAGAGTCAATAATCTAGTTTACATTTGTAAAGATATAACACCTTGGCCTTCCGGTGCTTTATCATGTATTACTCACGGGAGAGGTTTTAGTCAACGGATCTGACACGCTCAGAAACGTATGTATTTTGTAATTTATTTGCGTCTCAACGCATCACTCATTTTCAAATGAGTCGGCATTAAATATGTTTGGTCTTCTGGTGGAACCTTAATTCCGCGGTCTGAAATATGTCACTAATATTGTCACATACAATATAGCTTCAAAGTTCTGACTCTATCGGAACTACACCAAGTTCTCAAAGAACCTTTTGACTTAACATCCTTTGTCATTGTCAAAACAATGACATACTCTGCCTTCTTTTGTAGAATCCGTCACAATATTTAGAACTCTTCTAAATCTAGCATAGACAACTTCTAGCTCATTGTGCTACCTTTTAAACAACACTTAGTCAAATTTGAGATTGAAATTATATTTTATATGTGACAAAACCAATATCGGTGTAACACCTTACAGCGATTTGTTTGTCATTTCTCCATACAAAATTATATATATATATACTTGGTTCTTCTTAAGTACTCAAGAATATTCTTACTGTTTTTTAATGATCATCACATGAATCATTCTGGTACATGCTCATAACACTTTTAGAGCATAGGACATCTGATTGTGTACATATTATTCGTGATCATAATCACTCATGTGTTTTTACTCATTGAGTATCAGATACACTCAAGTCTTGTTAAAACTTCACATGACAAGAACATTTTCTTAATATTTCTATATTGAACTATTTCAATATCTATTCTATGTACTTTGACTTAAACTTATTTTGTGTTTCAATCTATCTTCATAGATCTTGACACTAGATATGTTTCAGTCCATATCCTTTCATTGAAATTAATTTATCAATGAAACCTTTTAATCAAGTATATAATTACATCATTTATAACCAACTATATGTCACCTACATAAAGTATTATAAATGTGTCTTAGCGCTCCCACTTAATTTCTTGCAAATGCAAGCCTCTTCATCGTCTGGTGAAATCAAAACTCCTTGATTATTTCATCTGGTGAAGATTCCAACTCCGTGATACTTACTTCATCCAATTGAAGTTCGTATACCTATCTAGTATTCCACGGACCAGCAAAACTCTTGGTTGTATCTTGTATACCCCTTTAATACACACTTTTGATAAGTAATGTATTTTGCCATCCTACTAACATATCTCATAAAGGAAATATGTAGTGATTACTAGAATAATCCATATAGACTTTAAGCATTGCTACGGAAGATCTAATCTTGTCGTAGTCAATTCTTTGAACTTTGTCGTAAACAACTTTTCGACAAGTCAAGCTTCTTCAAGGATATTTCATCTAAGTCCATCAATTTTATAGATCTATTTACTTTCAAAAAGTATTCATCTATCTTGGATTTCATGGCGTATAGCCATTTTAACGGAGTCAGGGCCCATCATAACTTCTTTGTTTGTAGTTGGTTTATCATTGTTCAAAATCAATCCTTTGTCCACAAATCATTTATTTGATCACAAAGTAAACCATACCTACAAGGTTCAATATGTACTTCGATCTCCATGGCTAAAACACTTTGTAGTCATGGGAGCCATGATTGTCGTGGCCGCTTCTGGAACCAATTTCGATGCTGCGCTACTCTGATCATTATGCTCAGGTTCATAAACCTTATCAAGTTCTATTGTCATCCCACTCAAATACTTCGCTAGAAACAATTTCTTGGAAATAAGAAACATTGACAAACACTTTTGTCTTTGTCTACATAGTGGGAAGAATTCCCAATCAATTCTCTGGAATAACCAACAAAGACATTCATCCGATTTTGGTTGTAAACTTATTTACTTATGCTATGCATACCAAAATTTTAAGAAAAGACTATTAGGATTCATACCCATGCCATAACTCGTATGGTGTCATTTCAACGGATCATGATGATGCTCTATTAAGTGTAAAAGCGGTAGTCACTAAAGCATAATCCACAAAAATATAATGGCATCAATATTTTATCTCATCATTGATCCAACAAGGTTTGGATACGTTTTTTGGATACTTCATCATCACTATGATACTCCAAGAAACGTGAGTTGTAGAACAACTTCATAACTCTCTTAGATGTTCGCTAAAACTCGTAATTCAAATATTTCCACCATGATCCAATCATAGATATTTGACTTTTCTATTACGATGATTTCCACTTCATGCTGAAATTTATTTGAATCTATTCAAATGTTTCAAACTTCTTCCTTATCGAATATATCCACATATATATATTCAATTCATTGTTTGAAGTTTTCATGAAGTAGAAGAATCTCCCGCACACAACTATGTCCAGTGAACCACATACATCATCATGTATGTTTTCACTAAGTTAGTTGCCCGTTCAACTCTTGGCCTATGAACGGTATTTTAGTCATTCTCTTTAGAAAAGATTTGCAAGCGCCAAATGATTCAAAAATCAAATGACTCCAAAAATCCATTTGCATGGAGTTCCTTCATGCGTTCCTTTCTAACATGACCTAAATGGCGGTTACACAAATAAGTGGAATTCAAATCATTTGCCTTATGGCATTTTAGCGTTGTTATGTATGTGTGTTTCACCATTAAGATTTATAATAACTTATCCATCGTATATGGAGTTATGTCATAATTTGAACAAGTCATTGTTTTCATTTGACCAGAGCAAAATAACAATTATTAAGATCTTTATTATAAATTCTAAGGGCTAGATAGAATGCCAACGACGAACATAATAACACTTTATTTTTGTTCCAGACGTGCATTCCTATCATATTCCTTGTCAGTCACTTAGGCCATTGTATTCTTGTATTGCGTTGTTTTGTATGACACTTCATACCAACCAATATAGTACTAATACCCAAGAATTTCATAGTGTGACTTAACTAGGAATACAACCATAACATGTATATCATTTATATACACCTGAGCTAGACCTTCTAGTCTTTTCTTTTCTTTTTGCCAAAATATCTTTTGCAGTTTCTCTTTTAGCTTTCCTCATTATTCAGAAAAACACTTTAACATTATTAACTTCTAGGTTTGTTGGTCAAATACCAATAACCTTGAGGTTCTTACTTTAAGTTGATCATCATATGACAAGTGTTTCAGATTTCATTATTAGTAACTTTGTAATATGATGAATAATTTCACTCATAATTTTATCCATCATATCATGATGACTTTCCGAGACCATGTCTGTACATGCTAGGCTCGTAAAGTTTTAACCTTGGTATTCGCATGTGCAAATCTGGCTTGCACCCGTTGTATGCACGTAGAATCTATCACACCCGATCATCACGTGATGCTTCGAAACGACGAGTCTTAGCAACGGTGCATACTAAGGACGATAACTTCATGGATATGCGAATATTATTAGTGCCCCAATAGTTGGAGGATTGTGACGCCTGGCGTCTTCAACCTTCATACATTCCCATAAAACTTATGAGTTTATGTAGTCTCACCAAATTATATTCTATCATCTTGTATAAGGTCTTAGATATCACATATATCTCATACCTTGATTATTTCTGAAAACTAATTTTTCAACTCCTTACTTTTCAAACAAATTTGAACGGAGACAAGATAACTTTAGGTACTAATTGAAAACATAGCTCTTTGAATCAACAATTTGAGGTTTACTAAAAGTTTGCAATAGGACTTAATCAATTCTTGATTCTTTAACAATACGGTACCAATCCGTAAAGTTTCTTGTCAGATTTTAACAGTATTTCTATCTCAATTACAATACTAGCGCATAGTAGTAAACGGATGCCAATACTACAAAATTAATTCAAAATACTACTCAGACTAAGTTTATGATAATTAGTTCATGTTTTAATCTAATTACTAATGAACTCCCACTTAATACAACATCCCTCATAGTTGTTAAGTGGTACACAATCCACATCCACTACACCAAAACCGATCATCACGTGAGATGATGTAGCTTCAATGGTGAATATCAACATGTTGATCATATCATCCATATGACTCGTGTTCAACCTTTCGGTTTCCGTTGTCCCGAGGCCATGTCTGTACATGCTAGGCTCGTCAAGCAAACCCAAGTATTCCGCGTGTGCAACATGGCTTACACCCGTTGTATGTGAACGTTGAGTCTATCACATCCGATCATCACGAGATGCTTCAAACGACGAACTGTACAACGGTGCATACGAGGAGAACACTTTATTATCTTGATATTAATGTGAGGGATCATCTTATAATGCTACCGTCGCGATCTAAGCAAAATAAGATGCATAAAAGGATTAACATCACATGCAGTTCATATGTGATATGATATGGCCCTTTTGTCTTTGCGCCTTTGATCTTCATCTCCAAAGCACGGACATGATCTCCATCATCTTCGGGCATGATCTCCATCATCGTCGGCGTAGCGTCAAGGTCCATGGCGCCGTCTTCATGGTTGTTCACCTCATGTAGCAACTATTACAACTACTTTGAAATACTACTCAACATGAAAATTAAAGACAACCATAAGGCTCCCGGTTGCCACAATACAATAATGATCATCTCATACATATTCATCATCACATTATGGCCATATCACATCACCAAACCCTGCAAAAACAAGTTAGACGTCTCTAATTTGGTTTGCATATTTTACGTGGTTTAGGGTTTTCGGGAGAGATCTAATCTACCTACGAACATGAACCACAACGGTGATACTAATGTTATCAATAGAAGAGTAAATTGAATCTTCACTATAGTAGGAGAGACAGACACCCGCAAAGCCTCTTATGCAATACAAGTTGCATGTCGAACGAGGAACAAGTCTCATGAACGCGGTCATGTAAAGTTAGTCCGGCCGCTTCATCCCACTATGCCACAAAGATGCAAAGTACTCAAACTAAAGATAACAAGAGCATCAACGCCCACAAAACCATTGTGTTCTACTCGTGCAACCATCTATGCATAGACACGGCTCGGATACCACTGTAGGATAACGTTGCATAGAAAACAAAAATTTCCTACCGCGAACACGCAATACAAGCCAAGATGCAATCTAGAAGACGGTAGCAACGAGGGGGTATCGAGTCTCACCCTTGAAGAGATTCCAAAGCCTACAAGATGAGGCTCTTGTTGCTGCGGTAGACGTTCACTTGCCGCTTGCAAAAGCGCGTAGAAGATCTTGATCACGATCGCTTCCGGCGCCACGAACGGGCAGCACCTCCGTACTCGGTCACACGTTCGGTTGTTGATGAAGACGACGTCCACCTCCCTGTTCCAGCGGGCAGCGGAAGTAGTAGCTCCTCTTGAATAGCACGACGGCGTGGTGTCGATGGTGGTGGAGAAATCGCGGAGCTTCGCTTAAGCGTGCGGGATGTGGTGGAGGAGAGAGACCGCTAGGGTTTGGGGAGAGAGGGGTTGGGCGCCGGCCTCTAAGGGGTGCGGCCAAGGCTGAGGCTTAAAGTGGCCAGCCCCCTCCTATGCCCCTCATTATATAGGTGGAAGCCCCAAGAGTTCTAGTCCAAGTCTTCGAATAAGACCCCAACACTAAAACCTCCCATATGTGGGAAACCTACTCAAGGAGGGAGTCCTACCCAAGGTGGGACTCCCACCTTCCTTGAGGTGGGTTGGCCGGCCACCCTAGAGGAGTCCACCTTGGACTCCTCCCCTTTAGGGTTGGCTGGCCATGCAAGGTGGAGTCCCTCCGGGACTCTACTTTCCATGGTGATTTCTTCCGGACTTTTCTAGAACCTTCTAGAACCTGCCATAAATGCACCGGATCATTTCCAAACTTGGAATATGACTTCCTATATATGAATCTTATTCTCCGGACCATTTCGGAACTCCTCGTGATGTCCGGGATCTCATCCGGGACTCCGAACAAATATTCGAACTCCATTCCATATTCAAGTTCTACCATTTCAACATCAAACCTTAAGTGTGTCACCCTACGGTTCGCGAACTATGCGGACATGGTTGAGTACTCACTCCGACCAATAACCAATAGCGGGATCTGGAGATCCATAATGGCTCCCACATATTCAACGATGACTTGATCGAATGAACCATTCACATACGATACCAATTCCCTTTGTCACGCGATATTTTACTTGTCCGAGGTTTGATCATCGGTATCACTCTATACCTTGTTCAACCTCGTCTCCTGACAAGTACTCTTTACTCGTACCATGGTATGTGGTCTCTTATGAACTTATTCATATGCTTGCAAGACATTAGACGACATTCCACCGAGAGGGCCCAGAGTATATCTATCCGTCATCGGGATGGACAAATCCCACCGTTGATCCATATGCCTCAACTCATACTTTCCGGATACTTAATCCCACCTTTATAACCACCCATTTACGCAATGGCGTTTGGTGTAATCAAAGTACCTTTCCTGTATAAGTGATTTACATGATCTCATGGTCATAAGGACTAGGTAACTATGTATCGAAAGCTTATAGCAAATAACTTAATGACGAGATCTTATGCTACGCTTAATTGGGTGTGTCCATTACATCATTCATACAATGACATAACCTTGTTATTAATAACATCCAATGTTCATGATTATGAAACTAATCATCCATTAATCAACAAGCTAGTTAAGAGGCATACTAGGGACTCTTTGTTTGTCTACATATCACACATGTACTAATGTTTCGGTTAATACAATTATAGCATGATATATAAACATTTATCATAAACATAAAGATATAAATAATAACCACTTTATTATTGCCTCTAGGGCATATCTCCAACACTCCGTTATTAGTAGAGGCTCTGGCCAAGTTTTTACTCTTAACTCCAAGAGGGAGTATTTATGCTCGATAGTGGGTTCATGCCTCCATTTAATCTGGGACAGTGACAGAAAGTTCTAAGGTTGTGGATGTGCGTTGCCACTAGGGATAAAACATTGATGCTATGTCTAAGGATGTAGTTATTGATTACATTACGCACCATACTTAATGCAATTGTCTGTTGTTTTGCAACTTAATGGAAGGGGTTCGGATGATAACCTGAAGGTGGACTTTTTAGGCATAGATGCATGCTAGATAGCGGTCTATGTACTTTGTCGTAATGCCCAATTAAATCTCACAATACTCATCATATCATGTATGTGCATGGTCATGCCCTCTCTATTTGTCAATTGCCCGACTGTAATTTGTTCACCCAACATGCTATTTATCTTATGGGGGAGACACCTCTAGTGAACTGTGGACCCCGGTCCATTCTTTTACATTGAATACAATCTACTGCAATACTTGTTCTACTGTTTTCTGCAAACAATCATCATCCACACTATACATCTAATCCTTTGTTACAGCAAGCCGGTGAGATTGACAACCTCATTGTTTCGTTGGGGCAAAGTGTTGTGCAGTTCCACGTTGGCGCCGGAATCTCCGGTGTTGCGCCGCACTACATCCCGCCGCCATCAACCTTCAACGTGCTTCTTGGCTCTCTCCGGTTCGATAAACCTTGGTTTCTTTCTAGGGAAAACTTGCTTGTGCGCATCATACCTTCCTCTTGGGGTTCCCAACGAACGTGTGAGTTACACGCCATCAAGCAATATTTTTGGCGCCGTTGCCGGGAGATCAAGACACGCTGCAAGGGGAGTCTCCACAATCCAATCTCTTTACTTTGTTTTTGTCTTGCTTTATTTTATTTACTACTTTGTTTGCTGCATTATATCAAAACACAAAAAAATTAGTTGCTAGCTTTACTTTATTTACTGTCTTGCAATCTATATCAAAAACACAAAAAAATTAGTTACTTGCATTTTTACTTTTGTTACTATGTCTAGTTCTGCACTTGTTACTTCTTCACCTGAGGAATTAGTCTTCACTTTTAAACAAGGGGATGAGGAGAGTTTTAAAGATGCTTGGTCCAGAATTTTTACTTCTTATCGTAAAACTGAACCTCAAATGACTCTAAGTTTGCTCCTTAGTAATTTTTATTTTGGTCTTATGATTCGCTATAGATATGCCTTGGATGCTCTAGTGGGAGGAGATTTCCTTCATTGCAATGGGGATCAAGCTTTTAATGCCATAAAGAAGTTGGTTGCATCACATGATTCAGCTAATAACTTTGATTCAGCCCTTATTAGCATTTATAATAGATTAAACACTCTTGAGACAAGTGCATCTCGCTTGAATGAAAATTATGGATATATTCGTAACCGTCTTGATCAAGTTTTAGTGAACTCTGAACCTTCATTATGGGATCCTACTATTAAAATTGCTATCGGTGACCAAACTCTTCATGCTAATTGTGATATTATGTCTGAATTTTGCCTAATGCCTAAGAGTATTCATGAATCTTTGAAACTTTGGGGATTTGTTGAAGGGGGAGAAGGAATAACTCTTATTGATAACTCCGTTATAATTCCTAAAGGAATAGCTGCGGGTGTGCATACAACCATTCTTGGGAGAACAATATCCATTGATTATCTTGTTATTGAATGTGCAGGAACAGGACAAATCACACTCGGAAGATCCCTGCTGAAACTATTGGGAGCAGTCATAGACATGGGAGAAGGCACCCTAAAATTCACCTCTACACCCGGGGGTAGACATATATAAGCCAAAGAGTAAGAAAAAGAACAAGAAAGGTAAGGGTAAAGCCCAAGGTAATGTCGATGCTTCATCTCTTGATAACACTTGATACACACTTTCTGCGCCTAGCTGAAAGGCGTTAAAGAAAAGCGCTTATGGGAGACAACCCATATTTTTTTTCTACAGTATTTTTTGTTTTATATTTGAGTCTTGGAAGTTGTTTACTACTGTAGCAACCTCTCCTTATCTTAGTTTTATGCATTGTTGTGCCAAGTAAAGTCTTTGATAGTAAGGTTCATACTAGATTTGGATTACTGCGCAGTTACAGATTTCTTTGCTGTCACGAATTTCGACCTGCCTCTCTGTAGGTAGCTCAGAAAAATATGCCAATTTACGTGCGTGATCCTCAGATATGTACGCAACTTTCATTCAATTTGGGCATTTTCATTTGAGCAAGTCTGGTGCCATTTTAAAATTCGTCTTTACGAACTGTTCTGTTTTGACAGATTCTGCCTTTTATTTCGCATTGCCTCTTTTGCTATGTTGGATGAATTTCTTTGATCCATTAATGTCCAGTAGCTTTATGCAATGTCCAGAAGTGTTAAGAATGATTATGTCACCTCTGAACATATAAATTTTTATTGTGCACTAACCCTCTAATGAGTTGTTTCGAGTTTGGTGTGGAGGAAGTTTTCAAGGATCAAGAGAGGGAAATGATGCAATATGATCAAGGAGAGTGAAAGCTCTAAGCTTGCGGATGCCCCGGTGGTTCACCCCTGCATATATTAAGAAGACTCAAGCGTCTAAGCTTGGGGATGCCCAAGGCATCCCCTTCTTCATCGACAACATTATCGTTCCTCCCCTGAAACTATATTTTTATTCCATCACATCTTATGTGCTTTGCTTGGAGCGTCGGTTTGTTTTTGTTTTTGTTTTTGTTTGAATAAAATGGATCCTAGCATTCATTGTGTGGGATAGAGACACACGCTCCGTTGCATATGGACAAATATGTCCTTAGGCTTTACTCATAGTATTCATGGCGAAGGTTGAATCTTCTTCGTTAAATTGTTATATGGTTGGAATCGGGAAATGCTACATGTAGTAATTCTAAAATGTCTTGAATAATTTGGTACTTGGCAATTGTTGTGCTCATGTTTAAGCTCTCGCATCATATACTTTGCACCCATTAATGAAGAAACACATAGAGCTTGCTAAAATTTGGTTTGCATATTTGGTCTCTCTAAAGTCTAGATAATTTCTAGTATTGAGTTTTGAACAACAAGGAAGACGGTGTAGAGTCTTATAATGTTTACAATATGTCTTTTATGTGAGTTTTGCTGCACCGGTTCATCCTTGTGTTTGTTTCAAATAACCTTGCTAGCCTAAACCTTGTATCGAGAGGGAATACTTCTCATGCATCCAAAATCCTTGAGCCAACCACTATGCCATTTGTGTCCACCATATCTACCTACTACATGGTATTTCTTCGCCATTCCAAAGTAAATTGCTTGAGTGCTATCTTTAAAATTTCCATCATTCGCCTTTGCAATATATAGCTCATGGGACAAATAGCTTAAAAACTATTGTGGTATTGAATATGTACTTATGCACTTTATCTCTTATTAAGTTGCTTGTTGTGCGATAACCATGTTCCTGGGGACGCCATCAACTACTCTTTGTTGAATATCATGTGAGTTGCTATGCATGTCCGTCTTGTCTCAAGTAAGAGAGATCTACCACTTTATTGGTTAGAGCATGCATATTGTTAGAGAAGAACATTGGGCCGCTAACTAAAGCCATGAATCATGGTGGAAGTTTCAGTTTTGGACATATATCCTCAATCTCATATGAGAACATTAATTGTTGCTACATGCTTATGCATTAAAGAGGAGTCCATTATCTGTTGTCCATGTTGTCCCGGTATGGATGTCTAAGTTGAGAATAATCAAAAGCGAGAAATCCAAAATGCGAGCTTTCTCCTTAGACCTTTGTACAGGCGGCATGGAGGTACCCCTTTGTGACACTTGGTTAAAACATGTGTATTGCGATGATCCGGTAGTCCAAGCTAATTAGGACAAGGTGCGGGCACTATTAGTATACTATGCATGAGGCTTGCAACTTGTAAGATATAATTTACATAATACATGTACTTTATTACTACCGTTGACAAAATTGTTTCATATTTTCAAAACCAAAGCTCTAGCACAAATATAGCAATCGATGCTTTCCTCTGCGAAGGGCCTTTCTTTTACTTTTATGTTGAGTCAGTTCACCTATTTCTCTCCACCTCAAGAAGCAAACACTTGTGTGAACTGTGCATTGATTCCTACATACCGCATATTGCATTTGTTATATTACTCTATGTTGACAATATCCATGAGATATACATGTTACAAGTTGAAAGCAACCGCTGAAACTTAATCTTCCTTTGTGTTGCTTCAATACCTTTACTTTGATTTATTGCTTTATGAGTTAACTCTTATGCAAGACTTATTGATGCTTGTCTTTAAGTGCTATTCATGAAAAGTCTTTGCTTTATGATTCATTGTTTACTCATGTCATTACCATTGTTTTGATCGCTGCATTCATTACATATGCTTACAATAGTATGATCAAGGTTATGATGGCATGTCACCTGAAATTATCTTTGTTATCGTTTACCTGCTCGGGACGAGCAGAACTAAGCTTGGGGATGCTGATACGTCTCCGACGTATCGATAATTTCTTATGTTCCATGCCACATTATTGATGATATCTACATGTTTTATGCACATTATATGTCGTATTTATGCATTTTCCGCACTAACCTATTAACGAGATGCCGAAGAGCCAGTTGTTTTCTGCTGTTTTTGGTTTCAGAAATCCTAGTAAAGAAATATTCTCGGAATTGGACGAAATCAACGCCTGTGGTCCTATTTTCACACGAAGCTTCCGAAGACCGAGGAAAGGAAGGGGCCACGAGGCGCCACACAGGCGCGGCCCGCCCTTGGCCGCGCGGCCTGGCGTGTGGGGCCCTCGTGTGGCCCCCTGCGTTGCCCTTCCGCCTACTTAAAGCCTTCGTCGAAACCCCGAGAGCCACGATACGGAAAACCTTCCGAGACGCCGCCGCCGCCAATCCCATCTCGGGGATTCTCGAGATCTCCGGCACCCTGCCGGAGGGGATTCATCTCCGGAGGACTCTCCACCGCCATGGTCGCCTCCGGAGTGATGAGTGAGTAGTTCACCCCTGGACTATGGGTCCATAGCGTAGCTAGATGGTTGTCTTCTCCTCATGTGCTTCATTGTCGGATCTTGTGAGCTGCCTAACATGATCAAGATCATCTATCTATAATTCTATATGTTGTGTTTGTCGGGATCCGATGGATAGAGAATACTATGTTATGTTGATTATTAATCTATTACCTATGTGTTGTTTATGATCTTGCATGCTCTCCGTTATTAGTAGAGGCTCTGGCCAAGTTTTTGCTCTTAACTCCAAGAGGGAGTATTTATGCTCGATAGTGGGTTCATGCCTCCATTAAATCTGGGACAGTGACAAAAGTTCTAAGGTTGTGGATGTGCTGTTGCCACTAGGGATAAAACATTGATGCTATGTCTAAGGATGTAGTTATTGATTACATTACGCACCATACTTAATGCAATTGTCTGTTGTTTTGCAACTTAATACTGGAAGGGGTTCGGATGATAACCTGAAGGTGGACTTTTTAGGCATAGATGCATGCTGGATAGCGGTCTATGTACTTTGTCGTAATGCCCAATTAAATCTCACAATACTCATCATATCATGTATGTGCATGGTCATGCCCTCTCTATTTGTCAATTGCCCGGCTGTAATTTGTTCACCCAACATGCTATTTATCTTATGGGGGAGACACCTCTAGTGAACTGTGGACCCCGGTCCATTCTTTTACATTGAATACAATCTACTGCAATACTTGTTCTACTGTTTTCTGCAAACAATCATCATCCATACTATACATCTAATCCTTTGTTACAGCAAGCCGGTGAGATTGACAACCTCGATGTTTCGTTGGGGCAAAGTACTTTGGTTGTGTTGTGCAGGTTCCACGTTGGCGCCGGAATCTCTGGTGTTGCGCCGCACTACATCCCGCCGCCATCAACCTTCAACGTGCTTCTTGGCTCCTCCTGGTTCGATAAAACTTGGTTTCTTTCTGAGGGAAAACTTGTGCGCATCATACCTTCCTCTTGGGGTTCCCAACGAACGTGTGAGTTACACGCCATCGCCCGTGCCTAGGGGTGGTGTGGCCCCTCTTGGCCCACCTCAGCTCCCTTTGGCTTCCTCCGTCATCCAAAATAGGAGTTCTTTTCCGAATTCCGTTCTTCAGAAATATGGTATCTTGACGGTCCTTTTCCAGCAGAATTCTGACTCCGACAATTAATTCTCCAATAATCATCTAACATGCAAAAAATGGATGAAATAACATAAGTATCATCTCTAAATATGAAATATATCAATTAATAATAGTAAATTATGATATAAAATAGTGATGCAATTTGGACGTATCAATCATAATGCAAACACCTTTCCTCAAGAGAGAAGAGACCATTAGGCAGAGAGGCAGCGATTGGATGATCAGCTCCCGGTATATTGAAGTAAAATCTACCATCTACTTTTCCTATCATACCACATGCATTCAGAGTAGTAGAACCAAGGCGGCGAGGGCCTTCCAATGCTCGTAAAGTACTTACATCGAGATTAAGCCTTCTTGCCAAGATGGTTATGACCCCACCTTCGCATATGGGGCCACGAGCTTCAACTGTTTGGTGGTGCAAGTAGAGAACAAGAATGGCACCCAAATTTTGGCGGAGGTTGCATTCTGTGAACACAACTTTTGCAAGGACCATCATGTTATCGTCATTAAGTCTTGTGAAATCACCTTGTGTCTGCAAGGTGTTAGTAATAACATAGTACAAATAGCGAATAGAAGGGCACTCAATAGTATTTCCCCGAGGGAGTGTGCTAGGTATTCTCATCCTAGAAAAGTACATCCTAGGTGAGGGGTTCATAGAAAAGCAAGCATAGCGGTTTGCGGTGGCACTGTTCTCAAAGCCAAAGTGGTTGCACCACTCATCCAAGGTCAGATCATACTCACGACATCAAACGAAACGATATCCGGTCCACTCCGTGCTGATTCTCCTAAGATTTATAGTAGCGGTTCACCGTGTGCTTCAGGATGCTGAGGAACTCGAGTGTCAAGCGGCGATAGGTGGCAGCCTCCTGAAAACAAAAGTCAAGTAGACCAACATTGTTGCAAGGAGTAATGAAATCATTGCGCAAGCCTAGTTGGTGCAGAATATGGGGGCATGCCCATATTGTCGACTTGGTCTCGCGGTCCTTGAGACGGCTGAAATGGTTGAGTTGACGGCGATCTTAAAACTCGATACCGAGTGAAGAAGCAGGTGTGTCTTCAACTGGTGGTGCAGCCTGTGCAGCCACAGCGCGCAAGCAGCTCCTTGTGTTCATCTAAAAATTAACTAGAAGTTTAGTACCTTAAGCACATCTTAACAAAAATTCAACTAAAAATAAAAATCTGATCCGATAGAAGTAAATATATGATCATCCTCTACACATCTTATAAAAGAATCTCCTCTCTAAAATTGCGATCTAGCATGCTCATTAAGATGATGAAGTTCATAATATGACATAAGTCTAGATTGATAATGACAAAAGCTAGAGCATGCATTCACAAATAAAAAGTTTGGGATTGGAGGAGAAACGTGCCATTCTTCGATGGAGTGCAAGGAATCGAATAAAAACAAACGAATTTGGAGATCCAAAGGAGTAGGGTTTGAGTTTGGAGGAGGAAGAGAGAGAGAAAGATTATGAAAATTTGGGTTGCATACCTGTTCCTGGCCAGTTTAAGTCATCCGACATGGGGGCGGTACGGGCGCATTCCGCCCGTACGAGGTCGAACCGCCTTGGATTAGGTCGGTCGACGCGGTATGGTCGAACGGTACGGTCGGATCCCCCCGTACCGATGCTTGGTAAACTTACAGTATGTTTTCGAAGGTTTGATGTTTTCGTTGTTGAAGCGGTACGGGCGCGTGGTACGGTCGGATCTAACCGTACGGATGGTCGCCAAACATACTGCCTGCGTCGACGAAATCTTCAATTCTTCTGTTTCGTGGTCGCGGATGCGGTACGGTCTGGTACGACCGTACCGATGGTCGCCAAAGTTACTGGAACCTGTGAACATCAAAAAATTTCTATGCAATCTTCATGTGCCTTTATGCATCAACATCACCTCGAAAATGGCTAAGGAAAAAAAAAAGTATATTGAGACAAGCAAGTGTCGTGACTACTTGCCCTATCCCACAGCCCTCCACGATACACAGTTGCCGCGCAGGGGCTGGGCATTGCGACTCCCGCGATCTGGTTGGGCGAGTCTCCGAGTCATTCCCAGCCGTCCGATTCGTATGCGCGGGTGCTAGATAAGAGCAAGTCCAAGAGGCACCCTATAGCCTCCCCAATCCTAAATATAGGGGAGAAATAGGAGAAAACACCCTCCAACAGGCCCCCTACACATGCCCCCAATAAATCTGCATCCCCAACCCACCCCTCCTTCTTCCCTATACATTGGGGTGGTGGAAGCCTCCCCTATACAAGTAATAATAGAGTTAGTGCCTACTTAGATCATTGATGCTCTATTATTTGTGAAGTTAGGTACAAAATATTCTTAAAATATAGATGAATGTGGTATAGGGAAGATAGTATAGGGGAGCTGTTGGAGATGAACAAAATTTAGGGAAAAAATCTTTATAGGGGAAGTCCCTACAGGAAGATATAGGGGGAGAAATATTGGGGAGCTGTTGGACTTGCTCTAAGCACAGGCAAAAACCTAGCCGTCATTCCATCGTTCGCACCCATCCCGTTCGCCTGCTTTCCCCCGCAGTCGCCGCCGCGGCCGCCGCCCCCTCCCTTTCTCTCGCGCTCACCTCTCGCTGAGCTGACCAGCGGTTCCGCCGTCCTTGGTGTCCAATATGAGGAGCACGGCCGCCACTTGCGCCCCTGCTGCACTCGCCGAGAACTTGGCGACTTTTTTCGGCCGTGCTCTTCAGGCGCGAGGTTGGAGGCGGCATCTCCGACGACGGGGAGCCGGCGAGGTCGCAATCGATCCATGGCGAGCCGGCGAGGACGCACGATTTCTGGCTCGTATCGGTAGGTCAACTATCTTTTATTTTTTGAAACAAACAAGGGTCACTATCTGGAGATGTTTAGATTGTCTGTTCTTAGGTTTCAGCTGTTGTTGTAGGGATGCATGACTTTATTTGGCCTACCGGAGTTCCCAATCAGAGGAACAAAGCCTATGGCTATTGGGGAAGATGTGAGGGGCGTCGGTCACCTGTTCTGCTGCATTTGCTGGAGAGGATCTACGAGGATACTCTGGGAAAGATGGCGTGGAAGTTGTACTTCATCTCCAGATAAAGGGGGGAGTGAGTTGCAACAGGTATAATCCCCTTGTGGTGGTTGCCTCAACAAGTTTAAGCAGGTATACCAACATCTTGGGGCTGCATATATAGTGTCCGGAAGTTAACCAAATCTCTCTCTCATGTTGTTTCCGCAGATCATTGATTTGTCTTGTCGACAGGAAGTTTAATGAAAACCCAAGCAGGCTGCATGTGAAATCAATAAAGGTAATCTTTATGATGTAGTCAGAGATCACTCGTTGCTCTCCATCATGTTGTTTCTGCATATGTCATTTATTTGATCTTGCAATTGGATGATACAACAGAGCCTCTGTCCTTAACCCGCAATGCAGCGGAGAAAGAAATTTCAGTTCTACTCCGAACCAATTTCACTGAAAGAAGTAGGACAGATTTGTTGTTTAAGAACTTCCAGTCAAAATATTCTGAAAGGAAACATTTAGTGGCCTGAATTTGGACAAAGTACATGAACAATGAAAGAAAAAGGTAAGAAGAAAGTGGCGTACATAAGCATAGGGTTACCGGAAGATCATTGAGCTTGTGCTCGCTTCTTATAGTGGTGGAATAGTGAAGGTTTCATTTTTACCAGGAAAAATATGGATTGTTTGCCAAATTTTCCCCGATTGGGATCTATCAAGTGTGCCATTTTGAGCTTCGGAGGATCTACCATCTAAGCTGTCTTATGCAAAAGGCAAATATAATATGATTGTTGTGATGAGCTGCATTGGGTAGTGGTGGGGCTCTGTTTGTTAGCAGACTGCTAAAGCCTGCACCTTTTCTGTAGTGTTTATGAATAATTTTCTAAATTCAAGACAGGTTTATTAGAGGAAAAATCATGGTTATCTCTCATGGTATTGTTATATGATTTTTCATCCTATGAGTTAAGATAAATGTAATATAAGAAATTGCTACCTCTCTTGAACATTAGGATTAGTGCTAAACAAAATGAATAGACTACAATATTATTCACGATGATGATATTAATTTTAGTCGTGCGGGTTCTAAATAATTGCTCTAATTCTCAATGAACTAACATATCCTTTTGATGGATGATTGGTGTGCTCAAGTTTTCTGACCTCTTCTGGCAGGTAAATATGCTTAAGCAGTATCTACCTCTACTGGGAGCGCCAATTGCCATACATATGGGTTCATTTCTGCCCTAGATAACGTTTTTCAATCCTCTGATTTGACATTTTCATGTGGACATGAAATTGCTTCATTATGTCCTGCAGTTCAGGGATACTCCTTCAAATTAAGGAAGTGACAGAAGTTCCCAGTGGTGTGTGATCCATTCTACAATAAATGTATTTTAAAGTTTGTATGATGTCTAACTCATCCTATATTCCTGGTCTTCCGCTATGCTTTTATCTACTAAATATATAAACCATATAAAAATAAAGTTACATAAAAGACTGCTACATCATTCTCTGCCTAAGATTTTCAGTAAAATAACTGTTTCCACAGATTCAGTTGAAAACATCCAAATCCCTGTCAAATTTACTTCCCCAGGAAAAGATACACATGACTCTGTTTTTAAGTGACTAGGTTAGTGGTACACCGGCTCCAATATTGTTGCTTATGCTGATCTGTACACAAATCTTCTCATAAGAACTATTAAAACATGATGTGAGTTCCTATGATCAAGATTTGCATTCATTGATTTTTGTCAGCGATGCACTATGGCAGAAACAAATGATCTGTGCGCTTATTTATATAATATTGTTGCTTATGCTGATTCTGTGCACAATTCTTCTCATAAGAACTATTAAAACAGGGTGTTATTTATACAATATTGTTGCTTATGCTGATCAAGATTTGCATTCAGTGATTTTTGTCAGCGATGCACTATGGCAGAATGAAATATCAGTGGGCTTATTTATACTGCGATAGATTGAGGTGTTCCCATGTTTCTTGCATTCTAAATTTGTTCCCCAAGGTAAATGGATGAGTTAAGGGCCTATGTTCAACATGACACCATGCATGTTTTAGCACCGCATCTCATGTTTTATCACTGCATCTCAGTTAGATGCAGAGGGATACTGTACGTGGGTACTGGATCTTAATGCTGTTATTTCAGGAAATGAAAGTAAAGCCATTACGAACTGTGATGCTTCTTTTCCTGGTGGCTCAAAGTGATGCATGCACAGGGTTATTCGGGTGTATGCTTCTTCAGTTCTTTCTATCGGCACCTGATCTTTACTATCATCTATTTGTAACTGCTGCACTTGACCATGCCCCACGTTTTTACATTTTAAATGACTATTTGATTAGTTTTCCAGTTATTAGATGAAAAATATGAACGAGATGCAACAATGGTCCTTATCTCCTGAAGTTGTGTACATTTCTCTCCATTTCAAGGGTAATGAGAACCGATTAGAAAACCTCATTTAATTGTTCTACCAAATGATCTTAGGGAACTTTTAGGACATGCAGAGATCGAATTAGCTACTAATGGGCCACATGTCATGAAAACTTATTATTTATTTGATTCAATCTACAATTTTATTGCATTGGTCGATTGTTTGCCCAAGGAAGTCCTCTCCAACATGTCAACCCTGAAGTGTGCTAGGTTTTTATCTTCTATTGGTGTTATTGCTATTTTTCTATATCCTTCGTTGTACACATTAATGTAGTTTAACTTTTGAAGTCTCTCGTCATTTTTTACCTCAACATCATGTCTGATGATATTAGTGCTGAAGATGATATGAAAGGTAAATCCCTATTCTAAGTACTGGGGTTACTGAATTTGTTCTATGTAGCGCAGGTCTCATCGATGACTCCTGTTTGGTGTCGGCTAGCTGACAACCCTAAGGCTATGCAAATCAATGTAGACCCCTCCTTCCTCGCGTCGACTATTGGGGTTGTTGCTTGTGACCATGCTGGTTCTGTTATGGTGGTGTCAAGCTGGGTCATTAGAAATTATTGAGACATTGAGAAGCGAAGGCAATGCTATTATGTTGCATTCAGCTTACCATTGATCATGACCTTAACACGTCCGACATGGAATCAGACTGCGTTGTTGATGTTAATGCAGTAAACAAGGCATCTGGAAATTTCTTCTGATGCTGGAGCTTGTATGAAGACATCAGTAGAACAAAAATGTCAGGTGCATGTTGTTCAACAAAGTGACAGCTCATTATTTCTTCTTTAGATAGATTAGTGAAGAGAGCAACGATTGGTTGCACCCTTTCTCGTCTGCTTTTGCTTCTTTGTATCACGGAGACTTTGTAAAATATTTGTGTATTAATATATGAGCCTTCGTTTCTCTAAACAAAGATGATGATTGTGCCGCAAAGCACCGGTGAGGAGGCGCCCCAAGGGGCGCCCCTACTACTAGTATCAAGAATGTGCAACTGTTAGCATTGAAAATTAAAAAGGCATTGTTGCTTATCTTCTTCTCCTCTTTTCCAATGATCTCATGAAAACTCTTCATTAAAAATGAAACAAACAAATAAAAATAAGCATTAAACTTGAATAAAAACTAGATAGAAAACTTTATTGAACATGGGTTGCCTCCCATGAAGCGCTTATAGTTAAGGTCAATTAGCTTGACCAAGACGGTGATCACTTAAGAGTCGGAAGTGGAAGACCCACTCCAAAATAGTTAGCTTTCAAAGTAATGATCCCATCATCATTGGCCTTCTTCCTAGGGAAGTGTACTACAGATGGATCTTTGGATGGTAGTCTAATCCTAACATTCCCTTCATGCAAATTGATTAGCACTTTAATAGTTCAAAGAAATGACCTTCCTAAGATTATAGGAGCTATAGGATCTTCAGGCATGTCCATAATAATAAGATCAATGAGAGCAGGACATCCTTTAATCTCTACTACAATATTATCTTTTATCCCTACAACTTGCCTATATGTTGAATCAGCTAAGTGTAGTCTTAGCTCAGTTGTTCTAAATGGCCCCATTCCTAACTTATCAAATAAAGTTTTTGGAATTGTGGAGACGCTTGCACCAACATCACAAAGTCCATCCACCTCATTAGTTCCAAAATGGATTTTAATAGTGGGCTCAAATATTTCATCAAGGTTAGCTGGAAGTTTTTCAGCTAGCTTCTTATACTGTCGCTCTAAATCATGGACTTTGCATGCTACCTCATGTATAAATTGAAGGTACCTTTCATCATTACCTTCATTGATTACGGGGTGTCTTACCGTGACTGTCTTAATGAGATCTTCCATAGAATACTCAGGTGTTCGAGCATTGCTATAGTCAAGTTCTTCAAGTGCTTCTCCACTTATTTCAATCCTCAACATCTTGAGGTCTTCAACAGGTTTTGGTTCTGGTTTACCTGCAAATCTTGCAAATATAATGGTTTGGCTTTCAGTTATTTTCCCCAGTTGTGTCTCAACGGACTTCGTTCTCTCCTGTAAAGCTTGGACATCATTCTTGAGAGAAACAGTTTGGTTAGATAAATTCCATATCATAATGTTATGATTCTCAATAAGCTTTGTAAGGATACTATTTTGTTCAGCTCTTGAGCATGCATAAATTTTTTAAAATTACTTTCAATCGAAGTATTACCATGGCTTGCTCCATTACCGTTGGTGAAGTTATTATTAGGAACTCCTGCATTATTATTATGGGCTTTCTATTTTCGTGCCCTCGGGTACTTAGTTGTACCTTCCTCCCTCCTTAGTTTTTCTCGCTTTTTCCAAGCCCTGTCCGAAACCCGCAGAAGGAGCCTGACGGGAGGATTCCCGTTTAGTTGACCGTCTGCCCGTGTGGGGGCCGCGTCGCGTGGGGCTGGTAGAAAGGGACCGCGTGGGACAGACGAGACCGTTTGGTTGTACGTGAGCAGGAGCTGGGTTCTGTCTCTCTCGGCCCAAATTGGCATCCCTTTTTAAGAGCACCTTTTCCCGTCTCTCTCTGTAACCGTTCTATCTCTTTTCACCAAATTAGTATCAAATCTAGAGAAGCTTCTATTTCTATCTTTCTTCAATGATTGTTGCCTTTTGGCCCTCGTTTTTTTGCCAATATGGTAACAAATCTAGTAGCAAATCTAGAAGCTAGTATAGGATAAATTCACAGCAGCATAATAAATCACGAAAACAAAGTATAAAACATAAACTCCATACAGCAGCCAAAAGCAGCCAATAACGATGTTAATGTTCACGACAAACTAAGCTGAAAATAATACAAGACGCAATGTATGACCAACATGAAGACTAGGATACCCCAGGATAAATGAATCTGTTCTTCATTCAGCATATATTTCTTCGTCGCTCCATTCCATGATCTGAAGGAAATGTTCATTGAACTCCTTCCGTCTGCAGTGTGCAGCCAATACATCCTCCAAACGGTACGGTCTTTGTTCATTTCTCAGACCGTAGTTTCATAATCTATCCACACATAGTGGCCAATCATCCCAGACCTTTATATCATCAAAGTACTCTCTGATATAACCCAAATCCGCATAGTAGATGCAGCCATGTCGAAGTGTCGGGTGTACTCTGGTGTCGATGGAGATACACCGGATATAATGGACGAAGAAGGCACGACTGCCAATGTTACTGATGGCATGGAGAGAGCGGCTCTCAGTGTCCACACGGTACACCAATGGTTGACCTTCCTCCAAATGCATGTTGTCCAACAACACAAGCAGCAGATCACCATCCGACTTCACAAGGTAGAACTTGTCATTTCCAAGTTCTGGAAATGAAAATAGTGTCTCCATGTTGACAGTGCTCGCGCGCTGCTCCAACTGGACATTGTTGGTGCACACTAATTTTTCGAACTCAAAATTGTCCACAGCTATTGCATACAATTCACCATTGAACGGGGTAATGCAACGCAGATCATGGTGCTCGATCGAAAATCTTCCTTCTCCCTAATCTTCATCTATACCCTTAGTTGGAGTGCTCTCATCGACCCAAGCAATTCCCAATCGGAAACGAAGACCATAGTCGGGGACTTCATTACAACGACTGACTCCAGAAAATAGATGGCATCTGCACCTGAAACATAGTGTTCAATGTCTTTGTGAGTGGGTTCAGAAGCCGTATCTTGTGCGGCTGGTTCTTCTGGGCAAGCACGATTACGCCACGGCAAAAGCCGACGAAGTAGTATCTAAAATATATTGATGAAGATAACATTCAGCACTAAGATGTTTACGATTGAAAATAAAAATAGATTAACTCTATAGTTCTAGAGGAATTTGAACCTTGCATGAACTTCCGTTAGATCGATGGTGACGTAGCGGGATGTGCTGAGGTGGAGGAAGGTGAACTCAGCGGCGCGTGGAAGGGCGTGTTCTAGCATAATCCATTCGCGCAGGTGCACGTCGGGCTCAGGTAAACCTGAGCGCCAATTTCTACAAACATGCCTCAAAGCAGAGTAGGTGTCCACGTACTCCTCCTTCGCCAGTAAGCACTCACTGATCTTGTGAAGTGGTCCGTCAGCCATGAGAGAGGCCCAGTTCACAGAGGCGCCGCGCTTGGATGTGCCACCCTCAGAGGCGACAGGCTCGGATGGAACGGGCTCGGGGGCGACGGCCGCCGGTGCATTCTTCTTCTCCATCGCCGGCAGGGGAGCGCGATGGCGTGTAATACACACGTTCGTTGGGAACCCCAAGAGGAAGGTGTGATGCGCACAGCAGTAAGTTTTCCCTCAGTAAGAAACCAAGGTTTAATCGAACCAGTAGGAGTCAAGAAGCACGTTGAAGGTTGATGGCGGCGGGATGTAGTGCGGCGCAACACCAGGGATTCCGCGCCAACGTGGAACCCGCACAACACAACCAAAGTACTTTGCCCCAACGAAACAGAGGTTGTCAATCTCACCGGCTTGCTGTAACAAAGGATTAGATGTATAGTGTGGATGATGATTGTTTGCAAAGAACAGTAAAGAACAAGCAGATTTGTATTTCAGATGTAAAGAATAGGACCGGGGTCCACAGTTCACTAGAGGTGTCTCTCCCATAAGATAAATAGCATGTTGGGTGAACAAATTTCGGGCAATTGACAAATAGAGATGGCATGACCATGCACATACATGATATGATAAGTATAGTGAGATTTAATTGGGCATTACGACAAAGTACATAGACCGCTATCCAGCATGCATCTATGCCTAAAAAGTCCACCTTCAGGTTATCATCCGAACCCCTTCCAGTATTAAGTTGCAAACAACAGACAATTGCATTAAGTATGGTGCGTAATGTAATCAATAACTACATCCTCTGACATAGCATCAATGTTTTATCCCTAGTGGCAACAGACATCCACAACCTTAGAACTTTCACCCTGATTTAATGGAGGCATGAACCCACTATCGAGCATAAATACTCCCTCTTAGAGTTAAGAGTAAAACTTGGCCAGAGCCTCTACTAATAACGGAGAGCATGCAAGATCATAAACAACACTTAGGTAATAGATTGATAATCAACATAACATAGTATTCTCTATCCATCGGATCCCGACAAACACAACATATAGCATTACAGATAGATGATCTTGATCATGTTAGGCAGCTCACAAGATCCGACAATGAAGCACATAAGGAGAAGACAACCATCTAGCTACCGCTATGGACCCATAGTCCAGGGTGAACTACTCACTCATCACTCCGAGGCGACCATGGCGGTGAAGAGACCTCCGGGAGATGATCCCCTCTCCGGCAGGTGCCGAGGCTATCTCCTGAATCCCCCGAGATGGGATTGGCGGCGGCGTCTCGGAAGGTTTTCCATCGTGGTCGGGGTTTCGTGGACGAAGACTATATGTAGGCGGAAGGGGAGTCGGAGAATCACGGGGCCCCACACGCTAGGGCCGCGCGCCCCCCGGCCGCGCCGCCCTAGTGTGGCGGCGCCCGTGGCCCCACTCTCTTCTCTTCTCTTCTGGAAGCTTCGTGGCAAAAGGGCCTGGCGTTGTCCCAATTCCGAGAATATTTCCTTACTAGGATTTCTGAAACCAAAAACAGCAGAAAGCAACAACTGGCTCTTCGGCATCTCGTTAATAGGTTAGTGCCGGAAAATGCATAAATATGACATAAAGTATGCATAAAACATGTAGATATCATCAATAATGTGGCATGAAACATAAGAAATTATCGATACGTCGGAGACGTATCAGCATCCCCTGCTTAGTTCTGCTCGTCCCGAGCAGTAAACGATAACAAAGATAATTTCTGGAGTGACATGCCATCATAACCTTGATCATACTATTGTAAGCATATGTAATGAATGCAGCGATCAAAACAATGGTAATGACATGAGTAAACAAATGAATCATAAAGCAAAGACTTTTCATGAATAGTACTTTCAAGACAAGCATCAATAAGTCTTGCATAAGAGTTAACTCATAAAGCAATAAATCAAAGTAAAGGTATTGAAGCAACACAAAGGAAGATTGAGTTTCAGCCGTTGCTTTCAACTTATAACATGTATATCTCATGGATATTGTCAATGTAAAGTAATATAACAAGTGCAATATGCAAGTATGTAGGAATCAATGCATCACACAAGTGTTTGCTTCTTGAGGTGGAGAGAGATAGGTGAACTGACTCAACATAAAAGTAAAAGAAAGACCCTTCGCAGAGGGAAGCATTGATTGCTATATTTGTGCTAGAGCTTTGGTTTTGAAGACAAGAAACAATTTTGTCAACGGTAGTAATAAAGCATATGTATCATGTAAATTATATCTTACAAGTTGCAAGCCTCATGCATAGTATACTAATAGTGCCCGCACCTTGTCCTAATTAGCTCGGACTACCGGATTATCATCGCAATACACATGTTTTAACCAAGTGTCACAAAGGGGTACCTCTATGCCACCCGTACAGGTCTAAGGAGAAAGCTCGCATTTGGATTTCTCGCTTTTGATTATTCTCAACTTAGACATCCATACCGGGACAACATAGACAACAGATAATGGACTCCTCTTTAATGCATAAGCATGTAGCAACAATTGATGTTCTCATATGAGATTGAGGATATTTGTCCAAAACTGAAACTTCCACCATGATTCATGGCTTTAGTTAGCGGCCCAATGTTCTTCTCTAACATTATGCATGCTCTAACCATTAAATGAGTGGTAAATCTCCCTTACTTCAGACAAGACGGACATGCATAGCAACTCACATAATATTCAACAAAGAGTAGTTGATCCCCAGGAACATGGTTATCGCACAACAAACAACTTAATAAGAGATAAAGTGCATAAGTACATATTCAACACCACAATAGTTTTTAAGATATTTGTCCCATGAGCTATATATTGCAAAGGTAAAGAATGGAAATTTTAAAGGTAGCACTCAAGCAATTTACTTTGGAATGGCGGAGAAATACCATGTAGTAGGTAGGTATGGTGGACACAAATGGCATAGTGGTTGGCTCAAGGATTTTGGATGCATGAGAAGTATTCCTCTCGATACAAGGTTTAGGCTAGCAAGGTTATTTGAAACAAACACAAGGATGAACCGTGCAGCAAAACTCACATAAAAGACATATTGTAAACATTATAAGACTCTACACCGTCTTCCTTGTTGTTCAAAACTCAATACTAGAAATTATCTAGACTTTAGAGAGACCAATTATGCAAACCAAATTTTAGCAAGCTCTATATATTTCTTCATTAATAGGTGCAAAGTATATGATGCAAGAGCTTAAACATGAGCACAACAATTGCCAAGTATCAAATTATTCAAGACATTTTAGAATTACTACATGTAGCATTTCCCGATTTCAACCATATAACAATTTAACGAAGAAGATTCAACCTTCGCCATGAATACTATGAGTAAAGCCTAAGGACATATTTGTCCATATGCAACAGCGGAGCGTGTCTCTCTCTCCACACAATGAATGCTAGGATCCATTTTATTCAAACAAAACAAAAACAAAAACAAACCGACGCTCCAAGCAAAGCACATAAGATGTGATGGAATAAAAATATAGTTTCAGGGAGGAACCTGATAATGTTGTCGATGAAGAAGGGGATGCCTTGGGCATCCCCAAGCTTAGACGCTTGAGTCTTCTTAAAATATGCAGGGGTGAACTACCGGGGCATCCTAAGCTTAGAGCTTTCACTCTCCTTGATCATATTGTATCATCTCCTCTCTTGATCCTTGAAAACTTCCTCCACACCAAACTCGAAACAACTCATTAGAGGGTTAGTGCATAATAAAAATTTACATATTCAGAGGTGACATAATCATTCTTAACACTTCTGGACATTGCACAAGGCTACTGAAATTCAATGGAATAGAAAAATCCATCAAGCATAGCAAAACAGACAATGCGAAATAAAAGGCAGAATCTGTCAAAACAGAACAGTTCGTAAAGACGAATTTTATTGAGGCACCAGACTTGCTCAGATGAAAATGCTCAAATTGAATGAAAGTTGCGTACATATCTGAGGATCACTCACGTAAATTGGCATAATTTTCTGAGTTACCTACAGATAATTAGGCCCAGATTCGTGACTGCAAAGAAATCTGTTTCTGCGCAGTAATCCAAATCTAGTATGAACCTTACTATCAACGACTTTACACAACAATGCACAAAACTAAGATAAGGAGAGGTTGCTACAGTAGTAACAACTTCCAAGACTCAAATATAAAATAAAAGTACTGTAGTAAAAACATGGGTTGTCTCCCATAAGCGCTTTTCTTTAACGCCTTCAGCTAGGCGCAGAAAGTGTATATCAAGTGTTATCAAGAGACGAAGTATCAACATCATAATTTGTTGTAATAATAGAATCAAAAGGTAACTTCATTCTCTTTCTAGGGAAGTGTTCCATACCTTTCTTGAGAGGAAATTGATATTTAATATTACCTTCCTTCATATCAATGATAGCACCAACAGTTCAAGAAAAGGTCTTCCCAATATAATGGGACAAGATGCATTGCATTCAATATCCAAGACAAAAAAATCAACGGGGACAAGGTTATTGTTAACGGTAATGCGAACATTATCAACTCTCCCCAAAGGTTTCTTTGTAGAATGATCACCAAGATTAACATCCAAATAACAATTTTTCAATGGTGGCAAGTCAAGCATATCATAAATTTTCTTAGGCATATAAGAAATACTTGCACCAAGATCACATAAAGCATTACAATCAAAATCATTGACCCTCATCTTAATGATAGGCTCCCAACCATCTTCTAACTTTCTAGGAATAGAAGTTTCAAGTTTTAGTTTCTCTTCTCTAGCTTTTATGAGAGCATTTGTAATATGTTTTGTAAAGGCCAAATTTATAGCACTAGCATTGGGACTTTTAGCAAGCTTTTGTAAGAACTTTATAACTTCAGAGATGTGGCAATCATCAAAGTCTAAACCATTATGATCTACAGCAATGGGATCATTGTCCCCAATATTGGAAAAATTTCAGCAGCTTTTATCAGGGGGCTTTCAGCAGTTTTAGCAGTTTAGCTTTTTGTGCTTTGCATTAGAAGTGGAAACATTGCCAACACCAATTATTTTACCATTGATAGTAGGAGGTGTAACAACATGTGAATCATTAACATTACTAGTGGTGGTAATAGTCCAAACTTTAGCTACATTATTCTCTTTAGCTAGTTTTTCGTTTTCTTCTCTTTCCCACCTAGCATGCAATTCAGCCATCAATCTAATATTTTCATTAATTCGAACTTGGATGGCATTTGCTGTAGTAACAATTTTATTATCAATATCCTTATTAGGCATAACTTTCAATTTTAAAAGATCAACATCAGAGGCAAGTCTATCAACCTTAGAAGCAAGAATATCAATTTTATCAAGCTTTTCTTCAACATATTTGTTAAAAGCAGTTTGTGTACTAATAAATTCTTTAACCATAGCTTCAAGACCAGTGGGTACACTCCTATTATTGTTGTAAGAATTCCCATAAGAATTAACATAACCATTACCATTAGCAGAAGGATATGGCCTATAGTTGTTACCAATTATTCCTATAAGCATTGTTGTTGAAATTATTACTTTTAATGAAATTCACATCAACATGTTCTTCTTGGGCAACCAATGAAGCTAAAGGAACATTATTAGGATCAACATTAGATCTCAACAGCATAGACATAATAGCATCAATCTTATCACTCAAGGAAGAGGTTTCTTCAACAGAATTTACCTTCTTACCTTGTGGAGCTCTTTCCGTGTGCCATTCAGAGTAATTTATCATCATATCATCAAGAAGCTGTTGCGCCCCCAAAGTGATGGACATAAAGGTACCTCCGGCAGCTGAATCCAATAGGTTCCGTGAAGGAAAATTCAATCCTGCATAAAAGGTTTGGATGATCATCCAAGTAGTTAGTCCATGGGTTGGGCAATTCTTTACCAAAGATTTCATTCTCTCCCATGCTTGAGCAACATGTTCATTATCTAATTGCTTGAAATTCATTATGCTACTTCTCAAAGATATAATTTTAGCTGAGGATAATATCTACCAATAAAAGCATCTTTACATTTAGTCCATGAATCAATACTATTTCTAGGCAGAGATAGCAACCAATCTTTAGCTCTTCCTCTTAATGAGAAAGGAAACAATTTTAGTTTTATAATGTCACCATCTACATCCTTATACTTTTGCATTTCACATAGTTCAACAAAATTATTAAGATGGGCAGCAAATCATCATCGAACTAACACCTAAAATTGCTCTCTCATAACAAGATTCAGTAAAGCAGGTTTAATTTCAAAGAATTCTGATGTAGTAGCAGGTGGAGCAATAGGTGTGCATAAGAAATCATTATTATTTGTGGTTTTGAAGTCACACAACTTAGTATTTTCAGGAGTACCCATTTTAGCAGTAGTAAATAAAGCAAACTAGATAAAATAAATGCAAGTAACTAATTTTTTTTTGTGTTTTTGATATAGAGAACAAGACAGTAAATAAAGTAAAACTAGCAACTAATTTTTTTGTGTTTTGATATAATGCAGCAAACAAGAAAGTAAATAAAATAAAGCAAGACAAAAACAAAGTAAAGAGATTGGATTGTGGAGACTCCCCTTGCAGCGTGTCTTGATCTCCCCGGCAACGACGCCAGAAAATATGCTTGATGGCGTGTAATACACACGTTCGTTGGGAACCCCAAGAGGAAGGTGTGATGCGCACAGCAAGTTTCCCTCAGCAAGAAACCAAGGTTTAATCGAACCAAAGAGGGAGTCAAGAAGCACGTTGAAGGTTGATGGCGGCGGGATGTGCGCAACACCAGGGATTCCGGCGCCAACGTGGAACCTGCACAACACAACCAAAGTACTTTGCCCCAACGAAACAGTGAGGTTGTCAATCTCACCGGCTTGCTGTAACAAAGGATTATATGTATAGTGTGGATGATGATTGTTTGCAAAGAACAGTAAAGAACAATAACAACAGATTTGTATTTCAGATGTAAAGAATAGGACCGGGGTCCACAGTTCACTAGAGGTGTCTCTCCCATAAGATAAATAGCATGTTGGGTGAACAAATTACAGTGGGCAATTGACAAATAGAGAGGGCATGACCATGCACATACATGATATGATGAGTATAGTGAGATTTAATTTGGGCATTACGACAAAGTACATAGACCGCTATCCAGCATGCATCTATGCCTAAAAAGTCCACCTTCAGGTTATCATCCGAACCCCTTCCATTAAGTTGCAAACAACAGACAATTGCATTAAGTATGGTGCGTAATGTAATCAATAACTACATCCCTGACATAGCATCAATGTTTTATCCCTAGTGGCAACAACACATCCACAACCTTAGAACTTCTCACACTGTCCAGATTTAATGGAGGCATGAACCCACTATCGAGCATAAATACTCCTCTTGGAGTTAAGAGTAAAAACTTGGCCAGAGCCTCTACTAATAACGGAGAGCATGCAAGATCATAAACAACACTTAGGTAATAGATTGATAATCAACATAACATAGTATTCTCTATCCATCGGATCCCGACAAACACAACATATAGCATTACGTATAGATGATCTTGATCATGTTAGGCAGCTCACAAGATCCGACAATGAAGCACATAAGGAGAAGACAACCATCTAGCTACTGCTATAGACCCATAGTCCAGGGGTGAACTACTCACTCATCACTCCGGAGGCGACCATGGCGGTGAAGAGACCTCCGGGAGATGATTCCCCTCTCCGGCAGGGTGCCGGAGGCGATCTCCGAATCCCCCGAGATGGGATTGGCGGCGGCGGCGTCCGGAAGGTTTTCCGTATCGTGGCTCTCGGTATCGGGTTTCGCGACGAAGACTATATGTAGGCGGGGCGGAGTCGGAGAGTCACGGGGCCCACACGCTAGGGCCGCGCGGGCCCCCCCGGCCGCGCCGCCCTAGTGTGGCGGCGCCCCGGCCCCTTCCTCGTCTCTTCGGTCTTCTGGAAGCTTCGTGGCAAAATAGGCCCCGGGCGTTGATTTCGTCCAATTCCGAGAATATTTCCTTCTAGGATTTCAAACCAAAACAGCAAAAAAGCAATCGGCTCTTCGGCATCTCGTTAATAGGTTAGTCCGAAATGCATAAATATGACATAAAGTATGCATAAAACATGTAGATATCATCAATAATGTGGCATGGAACATAAGAAATTATCGATACGTCGGAGACGTATCACGCGCGTAGGGCGGTTGGGGTTTTTTCCTTCGATTGGAGAAGTTGATGGGACGTGAGAGGCGTGGTTGCATGCGTGAGTGAGAGAGGGGTTGTGTACAGGCAAGGTGGCGGTTGGTCTCGGCAGTTCCAAATAACTAGACGTTTGGTCTCAACACGCGCACCGCCTAACCGCTACGCACCGCGACACGCGTCCGTGGTACTGCACGTCTGCACCGTTACGTGTACTCAGTTCTACCATCGAGTCTTACACTGAAAAAATATATGTACTCAGTTTTCCCCTCGAGTACTAATACTGGCTAGTGCAATATACTCAGTTTTACCCTCAAGTGGCTGGTCAATAGAGATTTAACAAATGGGATTAAGCTATCTAATTGAGTCATATCATGCGCAAAAAATTCCAAAAAAGATAAAACCATGGTGGCACTTACTCATGGAGTCTTCTTACGCGACCTGCCACATTGGGAACCATAACAATCATAGATAAATCAAGTTTTACCACAAATTACCACTTCTCAAATCACCTAGTAGCTATGAAGGTGCATGGCTTTCCACAATAAGCCCTTCCCAAAACAGCTTTCCCCAAAACATACTTTGTCTGAATGAGGCCACAATTTTCACACTCATGTATATTTGTATTGCAAATAGTTTGAGGTAGGCCAAGATGGGTTTCATTGTACAAAACACGCATTATCCATTTTTTAAATCTCATATTTGAATCCCTTAGTATGTTTACTACTCACGTGCCCTTGGTTTCTTGATACTACCTGCCTCTCCCTTCACAAATTCTCACAGACGCCCAACCTTGCCCTGATTGGTCTAGCCCTTGTCACGCGGATCATGCCCGCCGACCGTTGATCGTATGATCTAACGGGATAACCCCTCTCTCTCTCTCTCTCTCGATCGCCACCACCCTCTCTCTCTCTCGTCGGCGGCTAGCTTCCACCCTCTATGTATTCTAAATACCCAGTTTGCCACCAGATTCAGCAAGTTTGGTTTTCTGTGTTATTTTTCACGCGCTAAAAATTATAAACTCTTTTAGGCATTACTTTTCACGCAAAAAATGATAAACCATCACCGATTTGTTGTAACTATTACTTTTCACGCAAAAAATGATAAACCATCACCGATTTGTTGTAGCCATTACTTTTCACGCAAAAAATGATAAACCATCATCGATTTGTTGTAGCCATTATTTTTCACGCAAAAAATGATAAACCATCACCGATTTCTTGTACTCCCTCCATACCGGTTTATAGGACTATTACGTGTTTCAAGAAAAACTTTAATCATTAATTTGGTCAACCCAATATAATTTATATGCCTAAAAAAATATACCATTGGATTCATATGCAAAAGAAGTTTCGAACGATATAATGTTTGTGATATATATTTCATATTTTGTTGACCAGTCAAAGTTCTTCTCAAATCACAAAATATGCTTATAAACCGGTATGGAGGGAGTAGTCATTACTTTTCAATTAAAAAATGATAAACCATCACCGATTTGTTGTAGCCATTACTTTTCACGCAAAAAATGATAAACCATCACCGATTTGTTGTAGCCATTACTTTTCACGCAAAAAATGATAAACCATCACCGATTTCTTGTAGCCATTACTTTTCACGCTAAAAATGATAAACGAAACAATCTATCTATCTTTGTATTTGAAGTTTGGGAGGGTTCACCATCTACTTATGTTAACTTTCGAGGTTTTGACCTGAAAATCAACTGGGTATTATAAAGGGAAATAAAAGTTCAAAAAATGTAAAAACGAAACACTCAACCTATCTTTCTATAGAAGATCATGTGCATGAAATTTAAGGTCATTTAGAGAAAGTCGAAAAAACCTAACTTGTTACAAAAGCTGGTTTCAGTGAGACCAAACGGCATGCGCTTAAGCAAAGTGATTTTTTCGAACATCTCCAAATGATCCCAAATTTGCCATACATGATGCCATACGTGTAACAACAAGGAATATCTAAAAAGTGTCAAAAACTTTTGCCGAACCGTATAGCTCTATCAAAAAGAACCTCACCATGGTGCCAGTAAAATTTTTAGTTACAAACTTTCGTATTTTACCTAACCTTCAACAGGAAACTTGTTTCAAATTCATTTTGGCATACAAGAAACAAATCCCACCTTGGTTCGAGCACCACCGCCTCCAAACGATGCCGATGCCGATATCGGCATGGTCAGAACGGCTATGCTTGCCGCCACTGCCAGGTCACCGTCGGGATGCACCCTCAATCTCGTCCCCTCATTCGATCATTGACACACCACAGATACCGCCGAGGCCAATGCCGAACGTGCATGCTGATGCCAATGCCGAACGTACATGCTGATGCCAATGCCAGAAAGGAGAGACACTAGTTTTCTCTACATTTCTCGCGTTCGTGTCCGACACCGTCAGTCAAAGTGTTGAGGTAGTCGTCGATGTCCTCGACCATTTCTTCTCTTCTTTGCATGGTTAAACGCCTCTAGTTCATATCTATCTAATATGTCTGGTCTCGCCTCATGCAGTTCTTTGTGGACGTCGATCTCATCTTGGCACCCCGCAGGCCACCTCCTCCATGCCATCGTTGTAGAGCTCCTTTTAAAAATCTAATCCTACCCGTGTATTTCCCCTTGTATCAGCATCATGACCCCACTGAAGGAGATATGCCCTAGAGGCAATAATAAAGTGGTTATTATTTATATCTTTATGTTTATGATAAATGTTTATATATCATGCTAGAATTGTATTAACCGAAACATTAGTACATGTGTGATATGTAGACAAACAAGAAGTCCCTAGTATGCCTCTTAAACTAGCTTGTTGATTAATGGATGATTAGTTTCATAATCATGAACATTGGATGTTATTAATAACAAGGTTATGTCATTGTGTGAATGATATAATGGACACACCCAATTAAGCGTAGCATAAGATCTCGTCATTAAGTTATTTGCTATAAGCTTTCGATACATAGTTACCTAGTCCTTATGACCATGAGATCATGTAAATCACTTATACCGGAAAGGTACTTTGATTACACCAAACACCACTGCGTAAATGGGTGGCTATAAAGGTGGGATTAAGTATCCGGAAAGTATGAGTTGAGGCATATGGATCAACAATGGGATTTGTCCATCCCGATGACGGATAGATATACTCTCCCTCTCGGTGGAATGTCGTCTAATGTCTTGCAAGCATATGAATGAGTTCATAAGAGACCACATACCACGGTGAGTAAAGAGTACTTGTCAGAGACGAGGTTGAACAAGGTATAGAGTGATACCGAAGATCAAACCTCGGACAAGTAAAATATCGCGAGACAAAGGGAATTGGTAATGTATGTGAATGGTTCATTCGATCACTAAAGTCATCGTTGAATATGTGGGAGCCATTATGGATCTCCAGATCCCGCTATTGGTTATTGGTCGGAGTGAGTACTCAACCATGTCCGCATAGTTCTCGAACCGTAGGGTGACACACTTAAAGTTGGATGTTGAAATGGTAGTTCTTGAATATGGAATGAAGTTGGAATATTTGTTCGGAGTCCCGGATGATCCCGGACATCACGAGGAGTTCCGGAATGGTCCGGAGAATAAGATTCATATATAGGATATCATTTTATGTGAATAAAATGTCGCGGAAGGTTCTATGGAAGGTTCTAGAAGGTTCTAGAAAAGTCCGGAAGAAACCACCAAGGAAGGTGGAGTCCACAAGGGACTCCACCTCCATGGCCGGCCAGCCCTAGTGGGGGTGGAGTCCCAAGTGGACTCCACCATAGGGGGCCGGCCACCCCCCACATGGGAGGTGGGAATCCCACCTTTGGGTGGGAGTCCTAGTTGGGCTAGGTTTGCCCCCTCCTATGGAAGGTTTTGGTTTCGGGTCTTATTCGAAGACTTGGACACCAACACTTGGGATCCACCTATATAATGAGGGGCCAAGGGAGGGGGCCGGCCACCCCAAGACCATAGCTTGCCCCCCCTTGAGTGGCCGGCCACCCTCCCAAACCCTAGCTTTGCTCCTCCACTTCATATTGCCCGGCTTGCTTAGCGAAGCTCCGCCGGACTTCTACACCGCCACCGACACCACGCCGTCGTGCTGTCGGATTCAAGAGGAGCTACTACTTCCGCTGCCCGCTGGAACGGGGAGGTGGACGTCGTCTTCATCAACAACCGAACGTGTGACCGAGTACGGAGGTGCTGCCCGTTCGTGGCGCCGAACCGATCGTGATCAAGATCTTCTACGCGCTTTTGCAAGCGGCAAGTGAACGTCTACCGCAGCAACAAGAGCCTCATCTTGTAGGCTTTGGAATCTCTTCAAGGGTGAGACTCGATACCCCTCGTTGCTACCGTCTTCTAGATTGCATCTTGGCTTGGATTGCGTGTTCGCGGTAGGAAAATTTTTGTTTTCTATGCAACGTTATCCTACAGTGGTATCAGAGCCGTGTCTATGCATAGATGGTTGCACGAGTAGAACACAATGGTTTGTGGGCGTTGATGCTCTTGTTATCTTTAGTTGAGTACTTTGCATCTTTATGGCATAGTGGGATGAAGCGGCTCGGACTAACTTTACATGACCGCGTTCATGAGACTTGTTCCTCGTTCGACATGCAACTTGTATTGCATAAGAGGCTTTGCGGGTGTCTGTCTCTCCTACTATAGTAAAGATTCAATTTACTCTTCTATTGACAACATTAGTATCAACGTTGTGGTTCATGTTCGTAGGTAGATTAGATCTATATCGAAAACCCTAAACCACGTAAAATATGCAAACCAAATTAGAGAGCGTCTAACTTGTTTTTGCAGGGTTTGGTGATGTGATATGGCCATAATGTGATGATGAATATGTATGAGATGATCATTATTGTATTGTGGCAACCGGCAGGAGCCTTATGGTTGTCTTTAAATTTCATGTTGAGTAGTATTTCAAAGTAGTTGTAATAGTTGCTACATGGAGGACGATCATGAAGACGGCGCCGTTGACCTTGCCGCCGATGATGATGGAGATCATGCCCATTGATGATGGAGATCATGTTCGTGCTTTGGAGATGAAGATCAAAGGCGCAAAGACAAAAGGGCCATATCATATCACATATGAACCGCATGTGATGTTAATCCTTTCATGCATCTTATTTTGCTTAGATCGCGACGGTAGCATTATAAGATGATCCCTCACTAAAATCTCAAGATAATAAAGTGTTCATCCTTAGTAGCACCGTTGCCAAGACTTGTCGTTTCGAAGCATCTCGTGATGATCGGGTGTGATAGAATCAACAAGTGCATACAACGGGTGCAAGACAGTTTTGCACATGCGGATACTAAGGTGGCCTTGACGAGCCTAGCATGTACAGACATGGTCTCGGAACACGTGATACCGAAAGGTAGAGCATGAATCATATGGTTGATATGATGAACACTTTGAGTGTTCGCCATTGAAATTACACCTTGTCTCGTGATGATCGGACTATGGTGTGGTAGATTTGGTTCGTGTGATCACTAAGACAATGCGAGGGATATTGTTTTGAGTGGGAGTTCACCTAGATTTTTAATTATGTTGAATTAAAATTTGAACTCAATTTGTCATAAACTTAGTCTAAACTTTTGCAAATATATGTTGTAGAGATGGCGTCCCCAATCAATTTTAATCAGTTCCTAGAGAAAGAGAAACTTAAGAGCAACGGTAGCAACTTCACCGACTGGTTCCGTCATGTGAGGATCTTCCTCTCTGGCGGAAATCTGCAATTTGTGCTTGATGCACCGCTAGGTGACCCTCCTGCAGAAACTGAAACCGATGAAGTAAAAGCTGTTTACGACTCGGAAAACTCGGTACTCTCAAGTTCAGTGTGCCATCTTATGCAGTCTGGAATCCGATCTTCAAAAACGTTTTGAGCACCACGATCCTCATGAGTTGATGAAAGAGTTGAAGACTATTTTTGAAACTCATGCGGCCGTGGAATGCTATGAAGCATCGAAACAATTCTTCAGTTGCATGATGGAAGAAGGCAGCTCCGTTAGTGAGCACATGCTCGCCATGACCGGGCATGCGAAGAAACTCAGTGACTTGGGAATAGTGATTCCTAACAGACTGGGGATTAATCGTGTCCTTCAATCACTACCACCAAGTTACAAGAACTTTGTGATGAACTACAATATGCAGAACATGAACAAGGAGTTACCTGAACTCTTTGGCATGCTAAAAGCTGCAGAGATTGAGATCAAGAAAGAGCACCAAGTGTTGATGGTCAACAAGACCACCAGTTTCAAGAAACAGGGCAAGTCTAAGGGAAAATTCAAGAAGGGTGGCAAGAAAGCTGCCACGCCTCCTATGAAACCTAAGAACGGCCCTAAGCCTGATGCTGAGTGCTATTACTGCAAGGAGAAGGGACACTGGAAGCGTAATTGCTCCAAGTATCTGGCTGATCTGAAGAACGGCCTTGTCAAGAAGAAGAAAGAAGGTATATCTGATATACATGTTATAGATGTTTATCTCACTGGTTCTCGTTCTAGTACCTGGGTATTTGATACTGGTTCGGTTGCTCATATCTGTAACTCGAAACAGGAACTAAAGAATAAACGAAGACTACGAAAGATGAAGTGACGATGCGCGTTGGAAATGGATCCAAAGTCGATGTGATCGCTGTCGGCACACTTCCTCTACATCTACCTTCGGGATTAGTTTTAAGCCTAAATAATTGTTATTTTGTACCCGCGTTGAGCATGAACATTATATCTGGATCTTGTTTAATGCAAGACGGTTATTCATTCAAGTCTGAGAATAATGGTTGTTCTATTTTTATGAATAATATCTTTTATGGTCAAGCACCACAAAAGAATGGCTTATTTCTGTTAGATCTCGATAGTAGTGATACGCATATACATAACATTGATGCTAAGCGAATTAAATTGAATGATAATTCTACTTATATGTGGCACTGTCGTCTTGGTCATATTGGAGTGAAACGCATGAAGAAACTCCATACCGATGGATTACTAGAATCACTTGACTTTGAGTCACTTGATAGATGCGAAGCATGTCTGATGGGAAAAATGACTAAGACTCCATTTTCTGGTATGATGGAGCGAGCTACTGACTTATTGGAAATTATACATACCGATGTGTGTGGACCAATGAGCGTAGCATCGCGCGGTGGTTATCGTTATGTTCTAACCTTCACAGATGATCTGAGTAGATATGGGTATATCTATTTCATGAAACATAAATCCGAAACTTTCGAGAAGTTTAAGGAATTCCAAAGTGAAGTAGAAAATCAACGTAACAAGAAGATTAAATTTCTACGATCTGATCGTGGAGGTGAATATCTGAGTTATGAGTTTGGCATGCATTTAAAGAAATGCGGAATACTTTCACAATTGACACCGCCGGGAACACCACAACGAAACGGTGTGTCCGAACGTCGTAATCGAACTCTCTTAGATATGGTTCGTTCTATGATGTCACTTACTGATTTGCCGTTATCATTTTGGAGTTATGCATTAGAGACAGCCGCATTCACTTTAAATAGAGCACCATCAAAATCCGTAGAAACGACACCGTATGAATTATGGTTTAATAAGAAACCTAAGTGTCGTTCCTGAAAGTTTGGGGTTGCGAAGCCTATGTAAAGAAGTTACAACCGGACAAGCTAGAACCCAAAGCGGAGAAATGCATCTTCATAGGATACCCTAAGGAAACTATAGGGTATACTTTCTATCACAAATCCGAAGGCAAAATATTTGTTGCTAAGAACGGAACCTTTCTTGAGAAAGAATTTCTCACTAAAGAAGTGACTGGAAGAAAAGTAGAACTCGATGAGATTGATGAATCTATACTCGTTGATCAGAGTAGCGCAGTACCGGAAGTTGTACCTGTACCGCCTACACCGGCAACAGAGGAAGTTAATGATAATGATCATGAAACTTCGAACGAGGAAACTACTGAACCTCGCAGATCGACAAGGAACGTACCACTCCTGATTGGTTTGATCCTTGTCTAAATGTCATGATTGTGGATAACAATGATGAGGACCCTGCGACGTATGAAGAAGCGATGATGAGCCCAGATTCCAACAAATGGCAAGAAGCCATGAAATCCGAAATGGGATCCATGTATGATAACAAAGTATGGACTTAGACTTACACCTGATAGCCGAAAGGCTGTCGAGAATAAATGGATCTTCAAGAGAAAAACAGATGCTGATGGTAATATTATCTATAAAGCTCGACTTGTCGCAAAGGGTTTCCGACAAATTCAAGGAGTTGACTACGATGAGACTTTCTCACCCGAAGCTAAAATCTGTGAGGATTTTGTTAGCAATAGCTGCATTTTTCGATTATGAGATTTGGCAGATGGATGTCAAAACGGCGTTCCTTAATGGAGATATTGAGGAAGAGTTGTATATGGTACAACCCAAAGGTTTTGTCGATCCTAAAAATGCTGACAAAGTATGCAAACTTCAGCGTTCAATCTATGGACTGAAGCAAGCATCAAGAAGTTGGAACCGACGCTTTGATAAGGTGATCAAAGACTTCGGGTTTATACAGTGTCATGGAGAGGCCTGTATTTACAAGAAAGTGAGTGGGAGCTCTGTAGCATTCCTGATATTATATGTAGATGACATATTATTGATTGGGAATGATATAGAACTATTAAGCAGTGTTAAAGGTTATTTGAATAATAGTTTTTCAATGAAAGACCTTGGTGAAGCATCGTATATATTAGGCATCAAGATTTATAGAGATAGATCAAGACGCCTAATAGGGCTATCACAGAGTACATATCTGGATAAGATTCTAAAGAAGTTTAGAATGGACGAAAGTAAGAAAGGGTTCTTACCTATGTTACCAGGCAAGGTATTGAGTAAAACTCAAGGACCGGCTACGGCAGAAGAAAGAGAAAGGATGAATAACATCCCCTATGCCTCGTAGGATCTATCATGTATGCCATGCTATGTACTAGACCGGATATAGCACATGCTGTTAGTTTGACTAGCAGATATCAAAGTGATCCAGGGATGGAACACTGGACAGCGGTCAAGAATATCCTGAAGTACTTGAAAAGAACTAAGGATATGTTTCTTTGTTATGGAGGTGACCAAGAGCTCGTTGTAAACGGTTACACCGATGCAAGTTGGAACACTGATCCTGATGACTCTAAGTCACAATCTGGGTACGTGTTTATATTGAATGGTGCTGCAGTAAGCTGGGCAAGCTCAAAGCAGTGCACGGGGGCGAAGTCTTCAACGAATCAGAGTACATAGCGGCTTCGGAGGCTTCATCGAAGCGGTATGGATGAAGAGGTTCATTGTAGAGCTCGGTGTGGTTCCTAGTGCATTGGACCCATTAATCATTTATGTGATAACATGGGTGCCATCGCCAATGCACAAGAGCCAAGGTCACACAAGAGACTGAAGCATATCAAGCTGCGTTACCACTCGATTCGCGAATACATCGAAGATGGAGAAGTAAAGATTTGCAAAGTACACACTGATCTGAATGTAGCAGATCCGTTGACTAAAGCTCTCCCTAGGGCAAAGCAACACCAGAATGCCATGGGTGTTAGGTATATTACAATGTAATCTAGATTATTGACTCTAGTGCAAGTGGGAGACTGAAGGAGATATGCCCTAGAGGCAATAATAAAGTGGTTATTATTTATATCTTTATGTTTATGATAAATGTTTATATATCATGCTAGAATTGTATTAACCGAAACATTAGTACATGTGTGATATGTAGACAAACAAGAAGTCCCTAGTATGCCTCTTAAACTAGCTTGTTGATTAATGGATGATTAGTTTCATAATCATGAACATTGGATGTTATTAATAACAAGGTTATGTCATTGTGTGAATGATATAATGGACACACCCAATTAAGCGTAGCATAAGATCTCGTCATTAAGTTATTTGCTATAAGCTTTCGATACATAGTTACCTAGTCCTTATGACCATGAGATCATGTAAATCACTTATACCGAAAGGTACTTTGATTACACCAAACACCACCGCGTAAATGGGTGGCTATAAAGGTGGGATTAAGTATCCGGAAAGTATGAGTTGAGGCATATGGATCAACAGTGGGATTTGTCCATCCCGATGACGGATAGATATACTCTGGGCCCTCTCGGTGGAATGTCGTCTAATGTCTTGCAAGCATATGAATGAGTTCATAAGAGACCACATACCACGGTACGAGTAAAGAGTACTTGTCAGGAGACGAGGTTGAACAAGGTATAGAGTGATACCGAAGATCAAACCTCGGACAAGTAAAATATCGCGAGACAAAGGGAATTGGTAATGTATGTGAATGGTTCATTCGATCACTAAAGTCATCGTTGAATATGTGGGAGCCATTATGGATCTCCAGATCCCGCTATTGGTTATTGGTCGGAGTGAGTACTCAACCATGTCCGCATAGTTCTCGAACCGTAGGGTGACACACTTAAAGTTGGATGTTGAAATGGTAGTTCTTGAATATGGAATGAAGTTGGAATATTTGTTCGGAGTCCCGGATGTGATCCCGGACATCACGAGGAGTTCCGGAATGGTCCGGAGAATAAGATTCATATATAGGATATCATTTTATGTGAATAAAATGTCGCGGAAGGTTCTATGGAAGGTTCTAGAAGGTTCTAGAAAGTCCGGAAGAAACCACCAAGGAAGGTGGAGTCCACAAGGGACTCCACCTCCATGGCCGGCCAGCCCTAGTGGGGGTGGAGTCCCAAGTGGACTCCACCATAGGGGGCCGGCCACCCCCCACATGGGAGGTGGGAATCCCACCCTTGGGTGGGAGTCCTAGTTGGGCTAGGTTTGCCCCCTCCTATGGAAGGTTTTGGTTTCGGGTCTTATTCGAAGACTTGGACACCAACACTTGGGATCCACCTATATAATGAGGGGCCAAGGGAGGGGGCCGGCCACCCCTAAGACCATAGCTTGGCCGCCCCCCTTGAGTGGCCGGCCACCCCTCCCAAACCCTAGCTTTGCTCCTCCACTTCATATTGCCCGGTTTGCTTAGCGAAGCTCCGCCGGACTTCTACACCGCCACCGACACCACGCCGTCGTGCTGTCGGATTCAAGAGGAGCTACTACTTCCGCTGCCCGCTGGAACGGGGAGGTGGACGTCGTCTTCATCAACAACCGAACGTGTGACCGAGTACGGAGGTGCTGCCCGTTCGTGGCGCCGGAACCGATCGTGATCAAGATCTTCTACGCGCTTTTGCAAGCGGCAAGTGAACGTCTACCGCAGCAACAAGAGCCTCATCTTGTAGGCTTTGGAATCTCTTCAAGGGTGAGACTCGATACCCCCTCGTTGCTACCGTCTTCTAGATTGCATCTTGGCTTGGATTGCGTGTTCGCGGTAGGAAAATTTTTGTTTTCTATGCAACGTTATCCTACACCCACTTGTCATTCGATATACCGAAGCCCTACTCGTCTGCGTTTTGGTCAGGGATACGGTGATGCTTACGGTTAAACAAAGATGGATGGTCTGACGTGTCTTTGCAGGCTCTACGTGGCCCCACTAGTGAACAAATAACGGTTAAACTTGTTGACCCGTCGGGCAAACGGCCGTTCCAGCACTTGTGAGGGTTTCAGACAAGGGCTTGGAGAAAACTGAGAAAAAACTAAGCGGTTGGGGAAAACTGAGCACAACTAAGGATCCGATGGCATGAAAATAGAAATCCCTATTATTATATGGTATAGGAACATTAGAACCATAATTTTGATTCTTCCATGCAGGATTATAAGGATTTCTTGCTACGAAGTCTACTTCCTCAACTTTAGTATTGGTGATGGCATTAACTTGGTAGTTTCTTTACCCTTCAGAATATGTAAAAGCTCATCTACCTTTGAAGTGAGTTTTTCATTGTTACCTTCGGTGATTGCATTCACCTTTCTTGAGGAGGATCTGTCTGCATGCCATTGGGCATGGTTGCTTTGCATATCATCAAGAAGCCTCCTTGCCAGCTCAACTGGCTTGCTCATGAATGTTCCTCCTGCTACAGTATCAAGCATATACTTTGACATTAGGTTAAGGGTATTATAAAATAAATGTAGGATTAACCAATCCTCCATTCCATGACTTGGACAGTTCATGGTGGCCTCCTTCATCCTTTCCCATGCAAGCGCTAGTGGCTCGCAATCTTCTTGTCGAAAAGCTGTAATATTAGAACGCAATTGCATAGTCTTTGCTGGTGGAAAAAATTTAGTCATAAAGATATTAGTACATTCCTCCCATGAAGTTATACTGCCTTTAGGCAAAGCTAGCAACTAGTCTTTTGCTTTTTCTCTTAATGAAAAGGGAAACAAACGTAATTTAATAGCATTTAGATCAACATCTTTAATGCGCAGTATATCACATATTTCAGTGAATGTGTTAAAGTGCATACTTGAATCCTCAGCGGCTGAGCCTCCAAATTGGTTCTATGAACCAAACTTAAAAGCTTAGATTTAATTTCATAGTTCTCCGCTTCAACAGCGGGCTGAGTTATGGGTGCACGAATAAAATCATCATTTGGGATAGCATCCCCAAGCTTCTTTTCTGCCATAGTGATTATCTTTTTGGGTTTTCGTTCTATGATTGACAAAGAAATTAACTACTTGTTCTTTTTGGGTTTTCAAGTATAAGTAAAACAGTAAACTAAAAACGTTAAATAAAAACTAAAAACTAAAAATAAAATAACTAACAAGGTCTCTAGTAACCTTACCGGAATAGCGAAATTGCTTCCTCGGCAACGACGCTAGAAAAAAGGTTGATACCTCCGATCCGGATTACAGATTGTAGTATGGTAAGCTTTTTCCCTAAAATACTTAGGTTTAATCGAACCTTCAAAAGCACTGCTAAATGGTGTAATGAAGGAAACGTATAAAAGTCTTTGTTAGCGTATCTTATCTTTGGTTTACCGGACCTATCTAGTTTACTTTCGAGGAAGTTGTGTTCAATGATGGAAATAGGCCAGGGTTAAGGTTCTACCTACAGATATGCATGCATATATAAATAAAACTCATATGTGTAACAAATAAAATATAGATAAGAGATTTGTAGGTAGCACATCCGTAAATACCCTTGCCCCTAAAGCTAGAGATGAAAAGAGCCTAATGGTCCAATCATTGTCCTCACAGCCGCAAGCAACAACAGTTATTAAGTAAATATAGACCAAAGCCTTAAGCTAGATGATTGTGCTATGATCTCTAATGAATCACTAAACATGTACCGGTACTTTCCCCCTTCTGTCACTGAGGTTTCACGCGTATACGCCGTTGACCACTCATCCCACCTCTTCCCTTGATCCTCTCTACTGACATGGGTACCTGCAGATCATCAAAGACGAGTAAAGAGACAAGGATACAAGATCTCAAAACTCATATTAAATCCTTACACATAAACATAAGAATAGATGCACATAGTTGCTGCGAGGATTCACCCCAACCCGCAGCCCGTGAGGACTACTCACAGATAATATCAAGATGAAGATCAAACATAGAAATGATTGTGCAAAATACTTAGATTGAAATCACAATATTCTTACAATGATCGCCGATTCTCAAGGAGATCTCTATTACAATGGTGATGGCTATGGCTATGGAGGAGATGGGGGATGGAATGGATGAACTATGGGGATGGATCTCCTCGGTGTGTTGCAAATCGATATGGTGGATGGCGGCTCTGTTTGGCGACGAATGACTCTCCTTTTGGCATCGGTCCCTTCACGACTTTTATAGAGTTTGACCTCGGAAACGAAGCGGCACACGGTACGGGCGGATGGTACAAGCGGGACTTGCCCGTACCGGTGCCCGTTAAAGCCCCTGGAACCGCCTTTCCGAGCGTAGTCAACTTTGCCATGCTTCTGACGCGCTTTTCTTCAATAATTGCAGGTCCATTTGCCATTATGACGTGATATCCTGCACAACATTCAAAAATAGAAGAGACTGCACATCTTTGCATTGGTTAGACATTAGTGGCAAGTTGAGAGGCAAACTTAGTCAATTTCTTGACTTAGATAGGGGTTTAAACGCGAGAAAATATGGCATATTTCACAACCATCTCCCGTCCTACGGTGGCACTCTGTTGTGTCCCCCAGGCAGCTTGGACAACGTCGCTGCTGTGTTGTCGTTCCTCGAAGTACGTAGCCTCATATGCCGCCTTCTCCTCCGGCCAAGGCCTCCTTGCGATGGGCATTGTGGTTTTTTTTATCATGATTGTTTTCCTCAACACCTTTGCCGCCCAACCATTGCTCATCCATCCCCTGGCTTCTTCGTCACGTGCGTATTGCGCGCTAGATTGCCGAGTTGCGGCAACGGCGAGTGACAACAGGGATTTTCACGCGGGGCGGAGAGAGAAGGGAGAGGTAGAGAGAGAGGGGTGGGCGGGAACAAATCTGGCGATGGGAGTGGTTTTGGGGGTAGATTTTTTTTTTGTGAGAAAGGATATAACCTGCCTCTGTCCCTGCTAGCATAGGCCCGCACGCTTTTTCCACTTGTTGAACGTTGCCGGTGCCGCCCGTTCGATCCCCTCGCTACGGGGCAGCACGGGAGTGCCAGACCAAGTTTTGAGGCGCGGCTTGCGTTGACACGAATTGAGGGGAGCCGGTGTGGCCATTTTTAGGCTAGAGCCCGCAAAGCCCAATTGGAGGGCCTTTGGGGGCTCCTGGTGGGATGCTCTTGTAATTACTCTCGCTACCTTAAAAAAGTGGAAAGTAGGAACAAGTAATCTGGAAAATACATTGGTGCACCTACGTATCAGCGCATCCTGCACATGCAAAACAAATCAGTAATTTAAGACAAGGTCAAAATGTTCTGAATCTTTTTTAAATTGAAGATGATCATGTATTGTACTCATATAAGAAGATTCGTCATCGAATGACTTTTCTTGTTTCTTGGATCAAAATAGACTTCAAACGCTCTATATACAAGTACTATGCGTGCACCATATGTTCGCCATAATTCATTTTTGGCCCTAAGGTCAACAGAAATTATTTCTTGCCCAAACGCTTTTTGCTCAAACAGCCATAATTCATTTTTGGAATTCGGTTGTTTTTTCTCACCGTTTGATTTCAGAGGGAGCGATGATAAGCTTCGTGGTATGTTACCATCGTGGGACATGTCTTTAGTCTCATGGTGAAGTTAGTCGTGCAGAATGGCATGGAAGCCGAGATCTGAGGACTGGTAATGGTGGTTCGAGTCCTGGTGGCGATGAGGTTTTCCCTTGGTGATCCGAGACTTAGAGCATCAGCATCTGCAAGTGGGGGCAATAACACAGGAGAAATTCAGAGCCTAAACTCGCATGATGAAAAGTCCAAGATCTAATCTTAATTGATTGTGTATGACGACGTCCTTCTTGAAGATATTGTTTTGTGAGTACAGACTTTCTCATGGGTAAAAGTCTATGATCTATGATCAGGAGTAGATGGATTTCTGGTACTGTCTTGATGTTGTTTGGTCCGTTGTTATAAGAAATAGATCACTCTAGCGGGACTTTTCTTTTCTGTAATTGGTCTTTCTTGTTTGGCTGTGCCCATCTGTGTTGCCATTAGCGCATTGCGTTTGTTTTTGGTTGTGCCCATCTGTGTTGCCATTAGCGCACTGCGTTTGTTGCAGAGACTAGGTGTAATTGATATAGTTTGATACTAATATATTTTCTTTGTTGAAAAAATATATTACTGATTTAGTGATAATGATTTTTTTTTTTGGAGAATTTAGTGATAATGATTAAACATGCTACAATGAATAATATCAGACGAAAGACATGGACCATCTCGTGCTCATGCATGCTGTTACAATTAAGACCGAAACAAACGCTAGTTGAGGACGTAGCACTTCTTCCTGATCTCTCCCTCGGCACCAGTGAGCACGCCGACATTGCCCATCTTGATCATGGACTCGCTGAAGTCACTGAAGAACTCAGCATCGAACTTCCCCGTGGCGACGCGCTGGACGTAGTCCCTGGTGGTCGCGTCGGCGAGGAGTGCAGCGTCGGAGCGGAAGAGGCCCCTCCGCTTTGCGACGTGGCCGTAGTAGCTGCTGTCGAAGGTCTTGTAGCTCCCGGGGTCCATCTCCGACAGCATGCTCCGGTCGTCGAGGCTCTTGCACTTGAGCCTCAGCTTGTCCGCGTACTCGCTATCCAGGGACTGGTCGACGAGGCCGTACGCCCCGTCCTCGCCGGTGGCGTTGTAGAGGCGGTCGGCGTAGGACGGACAGTGCGCCGTACCGAGAGTGTGTGCACCGGAGAGGACGACGAGGTCCTTGAGGTCTAGCCCCTTGGATGCGAAGATCCTGGCGAGTAGAGGCACGTCGCCGGAGGCCGGGGGAAGCTCGTGGCTGGCTTCCGTGGCGCTGGACACCCTACCGTCTCGCCTGCCCAGCGCCACCGGCCAGGTGGGGCCCTTGGCCAGCACCACGGCGTCCCGGGACATGAGGGTGAGTACGTCGGCGCAGGAGACGATGCCCGGGCAGGCGGCCTCGAGCTTATAGAGCTACCCCATGGGGAATTAGCAGCACCCACGAATGATATAAATACTACTGTTGCTTTAGCTTTACTCACGTCAGCAGCATATTTTTATGCGGGTCTTAGCAAAAAAGGATTGAGCTATTTCGAGAAATATATTAAACCAACTCCAATCCTTTTACCAATTAACATACTAGAGGATTTCACAAAACCATTATCGCTTAGCTTTCGACTTTTTGGGAATATATTGGCGGATGAATTAGTTGTTGTTGTTCTTGTTTCTTTAGTCCCCTTAGTAGTCCCTATACCTGTCATGTTTCTTGGATTATTTACAAGCGGTATTCAAGCTCTTATTTTTGCAACATTAGCCGCAGCCTATATAGGTGAATCCATGGAGGGTCATCATTGAATTGACTAGTTTTAAAATAGTCTTTTTTTAGCTTAGCTCAATTCATGCACGGTTACGGACTTGGTTGCAAAAAAATAGTTAGAAATGCATATGAATATACAACCTAGACTTTACTAGTTTGAAACTTGTCATAAAAAAGGTTATTCCCCGCCTATCTTTACGTTATTTTGAATCCTTTGTTTATTCATAATCTTTCTATTCTGAATTCAGTTAACGGCGAGATTTAGTATCCTTTCTTGCATTTTCATAACTCGTGAAATGCCGAGTAGGCACGAATTCCCCCAATTTGCGACCTACCATCGGATTTGTTATGTAAATAGGTATATGTTCCTTTCCATTATGAATCGCGATTGTATGGCCAACCATTGTGGGTAGAATGCTAGATGCCCGGGACCACGTTACTATTGTTTCTTTCTCCTCCTTCATATTTACCTTTTCTATTTTTGCCAATAAATGATGAGCTACAAAAGGATTCATTTTTTTTGTGTCACAGCTGATTACTCCCTTTCTTTCTAAAGAAAGCTGCTAATTTGATTAATATCAGGAACAGGAAATTGAATGAATTTATGCTTCACTAATTGAATGATAAATGACTACAAGCGAAGGAGATAAACGGTTTAAACAAAAAAATACCCAAAATTTCAAACATGTATCTAGAATTACTGGAAAACTACAAACAAAAATAGTGAAAATTAGCTCATTAGGAGCCCATCCAAGATCGTTGTAGACCCAACGAATTACTAGTTCTCAACCGCGGGTGGAGTGAAATCCCACAAAAAAATCAGTAACTAAAAGAATAAAAAAAGCTTTTATTGAGTCATTTAAATTATAGAAGAATTCCTGAACCCAAGAATTCAAAATGACAAGGGGAATATTGATATATATTAGAGGGTATTGATATATATTATGATCTGATGTGCTTTCTTGGTATCCTAAATATAAGACTAATACTTCAAGTTGCTGAGTTGAGAAAGAGATGGTTGAATCAAAAGAATTCCTTTTTTGAAGTTCAATTTTTATCAGAGGACAGACAATATGAATATTATACCTTGTTACATTAAAACACTCAAGGGGTTATACGATATATCGGGTGTAGAAGTAGGCCAACACTTCTATTGGCAAATAGGAAGTTTCCAAATTCATGCCCAAGTACTCATCACTTCTTGGGTTGTAATTACTATCTTGCTAGGTTTTCATAACTCGTGAAATGCCGAGTAGGCACGAATTCCCCCAATTTGCGACCTACCATCGGATTTGTTATGTAAATAGGTATATGTTCCTTTCCATTATGAATCGCGATTGTATGGCCAACCATTGTGGGTAGAATGCTAGATGCCCGGGACCACGTTACTATTGTTTCTTTCTCCTCCTTCATATTTACCTTTTCTATTTTTGCCAATAAATGATGAGCTACAAAAGGATTCATTTTTTTTCGTGTCACAACTGATTACTCCTTTTTTTTTCTTTTTAAAGAGTGGCATTCTATGTCCAATATCTCGATCGAAGTATGGAGATCAAAATAAATAGAATAATGATGAAAAAAAAACGGATGTTGGCTCAATCCGAAGGAAATTATGCGGAAGCTTTGCAAAATTATTATGAAGCTACGCGACTAGAAATCGATCCCTATGATCGAAGTTATATACTCTATAACATAGGCCTTATACACACAAGCAATGGAGAGCATACAAAGGCTTTGGAATATTATTTTCGGGCACTAGAACGAAACCCCTTCTTACCGCAAGCTTTTAATAATATGGCCGTGATCTGTCATTACGTGCGACTATCTCCACTATAGAAAGAAAAAAGAGAGGATCAAATTTTCTAGTAAATACTACAAAAAAAGGCTTTCTACATAGGGGCCTTCACGCGCTCCACGGAGCCGAACCCTCGCAGGCTCTTGTTCGGCTTGGCGTCCTTCTCCGCTACATTGTGCGTCGTGGAGTCGAGCAGCACGGAGGCATCACAACCCTGTAATTTTGCACACGTAAGCATATGTTTCATCGATCTTCAGTAGAAGCAAAAAATGCGACAGAGGCTTACCCTGACAAAACAGTCGTGGAAATGGAGCCGGAGGAGCGGGCCGGCGAGGCTGGGCGCGGCGGCGATGATCTTGACCATCTCCTCGCGGACAATGTCTTCGGCATTCAGGCATGTCTTGCTGTAGAAGCCGATCTCCAGCTGAGCCACTGCTGCCGAGCTAGCTCCGAGGACGGCCAGGAGGGCAAGAGTGAGAAGCAAAGGCCTGATCGTCGCCATGGACCTTAGCCAGTTATGCGATCAAATTAAGCTTCAATTGTGTGTCTACAGAAAAGAATGTTGTGCTAACAGTAGTCGAGTGACGATCTATGTAGAGGAAATGGATGGATGGTGTGTGTGTGTGTGTATGTCCTCGCAACTCCATGCTTTATAGATATCCCGGTTGCCTAGACCTCGGTACATGTCAACGCGCAACAACCTGTTTTCTGTGTACACAGCATGTTCTAACTACCATCTCCACACAACCGCCTCAGTTATCAATCAAACTCAGCAAGCCACCGGTCGATGGAAGGAAGAAAATAGATGTACGCCAAGGCCAGTTCATGAGCGTGTCGACGGTCCATCGTAACATGGCATGAATCTATCATCTGGCTATTATCCGGCTATTTGGTTTATAATTGCTCGAGGATATGCTATGCGCCAAAGGAACAACCTCCCAGCATACTGACATAATACTGCCATGTGCTTGGCCAATGATTTGAGCAGGCTGTATATGTCAATGATACATTGATACTATCCCCGTGGAGTTCTACAGATATATGGCAAACAAAAATATTGTTTACCGGAGAAATTACATCCGGAAACTTAAGGTCCCTCTGAAGATCAATTTTTTGATTGGTACTTGAGTAGAGGGGTTAATGTCACTACAGATAATTTGGCTAAGCGTAATTTGGATGTGAACAAAAAAAGTGTCAATTTTGTGATTGTGATGAACGTTTTAACATCTTTTTTTTCGACACTGAAATGGTAGGACATTAGTGTCTTCAATTTATAAATGATCAAAAAATCATATTTGCAAATGTATGGAGAAAGAGAAGAAACAGAAACAAAAAAACTTTCAAAAGTTTTGGTGTATATGTTCTTCAAGCTTTGTGCTCTTCTCTGCTTTGTTCTGTGGATAACTTGAGAAATATCCTCCTTTAGATGCCTCTTCCAGTTCTTAATACTTGGTGTACCATGTTTGATTTTTTTTCTATTTCTTTCATTCCAACTTCCTAAAAAAACCCGGAGAATTGTGTCATCATCATACTGAATGATAAGTCATTGTGGAAAAACTTGCATATTGCTTTCAATCTAGGAACTTTGACTTTGTTTGGGAACTAACTGAAGGGTGGGTGTTAAAAACCAAGGGTTAATTATCTGTCTGGATGTGAGAGCTTTATGTATGCCTATTTGGTTTAGTGGTGCATCGCACCACTGGTATAATTAGCGGAGCGCAAATTTTGCCAACGCCACTGGTAAGATACTACCGGTGGCGTGTTTTCTAAAGCCACACACCACCAGTGTGTGTGGATCATCTCCCTGGGCCGGAATATAGTACCAGCGTGCTAATATAAGGACACACTACCAGTACTTCGGCATTAGTGGTGTGACTAGTAAACACGCCACAGGCAACCTCGTCGCCTTCTCAAAGAATGTCCCTGGTGGCTGGTACCACCGCAAAAGATATCATGGACATGGTTCTGGTGGGTGGTGACCCAGTGGAAATGGATGTTTTCAGTTTTCCAAGAGATTTGAGTTGAACACCAAGCAATTGATTGTTATTTTTGCTGCTCTTTTTAAAATTCAATAATGTGAAGACCAGAGCAAATATATCTTGATTTTTTATTCAGTTTGCTGATATTTAACCTTCACAGGTTGGCAGTTAGGCTTCTACGACAATACCTTGATGATAGTAACGTATATAATTTGATCCCCATCTGTACATAAATGTATATCAATCAATTGAAAAAAATAGACGAGCGCGCGGCAGCGCACCATCATGACCTAGTATATTAACATTCTAGTGAGAACTGAGAACTCAAGTAGAAAATATTGGTCATGGTCAGCTTAAGCGATGATATCGGCCATGGACAACTTAGTGAAAACTAAAAAGAGAAGTCAAAGTAGACAGGAAGTAGTACTGAACGCTAACTTGTATGGTATTACCCCAGTTTCCCTGCAAACATATCATTTGAGCGAATTATGTTGTTATCTACCCCTTATGAAAGTAAAATTCGGTTAAGAATAAGAAAAGAAAGAATGGATATGTTGTTGTTGTCTAATTCTGTTAAGCTCCGTAGGGAACTCCTCTACGGTTTTCATGTTAAAAAAAGTTTCGATAAGCTGCATAGACTGAAACAAACAATGAAATGCATATTTCGTTGCCTTCTCTGCCCAGACGCAGAGAGGTTACTCTTACAGTAGTAATTTTTTAAAAATCAAATAAAGTGAATGAGAGTAATACTTACAAATGCAGAATAACAACGTGCCATCAAGGTTTAACATCAAAGGATAACAATATGCATACTAAAATACTTGTATGGCGTAAATTGAAACAAAAAAATCAAACAGAGATGATGCCAAACTGTAGTTTACAAAACATAAGCAGCCAACTAAGTGACGTCAATAATGGCACATTAGAGGGCTCCTTACAAATTATCTTTGTTAACCAGCATTGTTCAAAGCAAAAAAAAAAAAAAAAACAGAATGCATCCAAACACAAATAGATAGGAAGACCAAACTGAAGTTAGCATAGAAGATATCTAGGACATATCCAAGCTGGTGCTAATAAGGAACAAGATTTAGCCCATCTCCAATAACTGATTTTTACGAAGTAGTTCTACGCAAAGAACATGAATCTGCAGTGAATTTCAGTGACCATCCAAAGACCATTCTGCAAAACATGGAATATAGGGTAGAACATCCTCAAGCTCTTGAAAAATACATATAACATTCACCTTCTGATTATCCATATCATATAACATTTCCATCTCCTCCTCCTCCTTAATGAAAATGCGCCTCAAGAACCGAAATTCTGCAAAACGCGGTATGCGAGAAATCATCTTCACCTCGTTCCCTCTCGAACAGTCTGAAGCGGTAGATCATAATCCTCAAGAGCCCAAAGTACCAGTACCTCTTATTGCTCCAGTGTGAAGCTGAATTTTCAAAATCATTGTTATGCATCGCCAGGTTTTCAGCTTTCCTTTTTTTTTTTTTTTTTTTTTGAAAAATCAGTGTTGTAGGAAATTCTATAAAAGGAACCCAGCATGAATAGAAAATTCTGTGCCACACAAAAGGACACTGTAGGTTATACTCCCTCCGGTCGGATTTAATCGACTCGGAGGGAGGCCTACCCATGCATGTCATTAGCTGTTGGGTGCGGCAATTAATAACGTTCGGAGGTAGTATTAATCAGTCTTTTGTTATATACCAAGACTGTTTTGGTTGAAAGTGTTATAAAAGCGACAAACAAATAACGAAGAACGAAACAAGAACACACGCAGTGGACACAAGATTTAACGTGGAAAACCTCTTCCAACACAGAAGGGGAAAAAACCACGGGCGCCAGCCAGCAAAACTTCACTATATCGGGGAGTGTTTACAAACACCGTGGGATATCTTATAATCTAATCTCCCCTAGCCGGCGGCTTACAAGATGTATATATAGGCGGTGCCAATGATCCGTACCCCGCTACGCTTCGGCCCAATCCTACCGGCGACGGGCCTCGCTCCGCTCGTCAGAAGTTAGCCTCCCTTTAGTATATGAATTTGGATCACAATACAACAGCTGGCTCAAAACGAATTTCTATGTGATTTTCTGTATATTTTTGTATCAAGATGTTAAAATTATTCACTTCACAGTGCATCTCTCTTAGGCTAACAATCTTAATGCCACACACGTCCATCAATTCACCATTCAAAATTGCTGAAAAACTTCTGGGATTTTGACTACATGCCAGACGTCTGGAATTGCATCCTAAAGCCAAATGCCAAAACTTCCCTTTCAGTTTCATCACCCTGCATACACAGTCCCCTTTCTTTCTGATTCAGCAACAGTAATAATCTCCATGTAATCCTAGAGAATTGAAGATTCACAAAAATTATCAACTAGAATAGAGCCAGTGATGCCGTCAATCATGCGGAAAATATTTCCGAGGAATAATTTCAAACTCTGCTTTTAGGAAATCGATTCAGACATCATGTTCTACAGTAGCATGAAAAGTCAGAACTTTCTACTTTATTACCACCAGGGAGTTTTTTACAGAAACAACTAACAGGACCAACATATAAATTATCTTCTGTGGTAATTATTTAGGAAAATGGGCTTCTAGTAACAAATTAGAAACTACATTGTAGAAAAAACTTCACATGATTTTAGAAATCCCACCCAATTAGAATTGTACTTGATTTTTCTTTCTACTAAACTTTTCCGGTCTAGGAAAGGAGTCACTCAGAGGTCAGAACCTCTAGGTATCAATTAAGGGATGGAATGAAGTAAATTTTGCACCCAATAAACTGTTCGAAATGTAGCTAGTTGAGGAGAACATTACATAAGCTTCCTGGTCAACAAAATCTGAAGATGCTTAAAAATAGATTTAGGTGGATCAAAGCCTAGAAATTTAACAGTCACGGAAAAATTCAAGTAGGATGATATTGGTCATAGTTTCATGGACAGCTCGATTAAAACAAGAGACTAAGAATACAGTAGTGCTGCATAAGTGGTAGTGACGAATAGCAGACTTTACGTCTTTGCAATGAAAAGAAACGCAATGTCATTGTGTTTTCTCGAAAAAAAATTCTTAACTACAAACAGAATCATTTTATAATCTTCACGTGAGCAAAATACTGAGATATATCATTATGTTCCCAAAGTCTGTCAAGCTGCATATTTGTTTTAATATGAAGAACAACTCCATATTGTCGCCACCGATGAAAGACCATGCAGGGAAATTAACATCTCTTTACACACTCTTTGTGTATATGGAGCAACATTCAAGAACCAATACACAACTTTCTATTGCTGCAGAAGATGTCACATTTTAAATTTTACAAGTGCAATAAAAACAGGGCAATCAACACAACGGATACTAAGTCAAAAAATAATGATATATTTGCATGAAATAGATGAAGGAGCAGAAAAGGTAAATAATTTTAAACATTGATAATGTATGCTTACATTTACCACACATGAAGGGATAACAAGTGACCAACATAATTACTACTACATGAAAGCAAATAGATTAACGCTACCGTTGGAATGCCTGTCACTAACAGATTTTCCATGACTATAACCAGCATTGTCCAGAGCCACAATTTGGAATGCTAGGCGAACATACCCAGCCAGTGCAAAATAATTAGCAGATTAGGCACATACCCAACGACTGACTTTTATGAAGGCATTAGTGCCGACACACCAAGCTGCACCAACTTTCAATGAGCATCTGGCAACCATTCTGCAAAACTGGCAATATAAGGTAGACCACCCAGGAACTCCCCAGAAGTACACATAGCTTCCACTTTCTGGCTATCCATATCATATGACAGAGTTGTATCCTCCCCATTAGTAATGTAAATCAAATTCCGTTCTGGATGAATTGCAAACATCTCACAGAATTTACCATGACATTCAGTATCAAATAGTTCCAAAACGTCAACAGTGTGCTTTAGTCTCCATCTATCACTGTCATAATCCTTAAGCACCCAAACAGAGAGTTGGTAATCTTCATCAGGATCTATATACCAAGCATGCAAGAGTCCCCGAGACTGCCCCATTGAAGTGTTACCATAGCTGGGTTCCATGTCTCCCGGAAGAGGAATTCTCCTCCAATCCTCCCCCTTTGTGTCCACTGCAAGTATAAAAGATTCATCGAGCGTCAAATGCATAAAACCCTTCAGGAAGACACACTCTGCAGTAGCAACAGTAACGTCTTCTTCGTCATACCACCCGCTCCGTGTCCATTGTCCAGTTTCCGATGAGTAGATGGCCACATCGTGTAGACGATGTAGGGGAACAAGCACCACAAAGCAAGTTGGACTGGCTGCGGCGGACCCTAGGTAGACATCCACCGGTCGGAAAGACACGAGGTCACCGTCCTCTTCATCCAAAAACTCTATAGGAGGTAGCACGGTCCACTTCTGAGTCGCAGGATTGCACACAACAAGATCAAACTCGTATCTCTCGGCAGGTTTCCAGCATTCGCAGAGGAGAAGGCTGCCGCTGCATTGCACAACCATGAAGCGCTCATAGACGCGCAAGATAAAGGGGAGAGATGGATCAACCAGAGGGGGGCCTCTGCCGGACAGGTTGTGGAATTTCAGGCCGTTGCCATGTCTGTGCTTGTGGAAGAAGCCGGAAAGGCCCTGCGGCGACCTCTTGCGGACGTCGGGGTCGGAGCAGAGCGCGAGCCACGAACTGGACACGCACGTGAAGCGGCAGAGCGACTTGTAGGGCACCCGCGACAGGATCTCCATGAGTGGACCCTCGGGGATGCTCACCTCAGCCTGCTGCTTCTTCCTCCTCTGCAAACGGAAGAGACGGTTCGTATTGGTCGAGTTCCTTCCATGAATCGAAGATCAGAAGGGGAGATGTGGATCAAACCTGATAAACTATGGTGGTAATGGCGGGGGACGGCAGCGTAGGAAGGGGCAGTTTGTCCTCGCCACGGCGGAGACCGGTCGCCGGTGGGTGTTCCTGCTTCGTGCAGCCATGCTGGCCGCCGCCTCCTGGTGGCATGGCCTCTTTCTCGACTCGCGGATCAGCGCCTGCAGAACCGCGGCTCGGCCGTCGTCGGAGCAACTCGCGAGCCACGACCTGGAGACGGTTAGTATTGGTTGAGTTCCCGGTCGAGTTCCCTCCATGTATCGAAGATCAGAAAGAGGAGATGTGGATCAAACCTCATACGGCGGCGTAGGACGGGGCAGTGTGTCCTCGTCACGGCGGAGGCCGGCCACCGGTGGGTGGTCATGCTTCGTGCTGCCATGCTTGCCGCCGCCGCCTCCTGGTGGCATGGCCTCTTCCTCGAGTCGAGGATCAGTGCCTGCAGAACCTCGGCTCTGCCGTCGTGGGAGCAGGTCGCCGGAACTACAGGGTTTGGGAAGAGTGTAAGCGGCGGCTGTGCCTCTCCCTTGTGCCAGAGCGACCTACTAGTAGGCAACTCCGGATTGGGATGAAAATTTCAAAATTCAGATCGCGAGAGTTTAGGCGTTGATTGATGGGGCAGTTAAAACCGGAAGCCCAAGGAGCACCTTAGGCCCACGATCAGCCAGAGGGATCGGCATGCATGACTCATGATTAAAACGGAGCGGGGAGAAAACGGCCACGCACTGATCCCGCTGGGGGTAAACAGGGGCAGTTAATGCATGATTTAGCATAATGTCTCGGAGTAATCTCTATCTCTACTACTTAAAAAGTCCTGTTTCCGTATTCTGCCAATACGTTGGTCGTTCCTTTCGTCGTCTCCGTCGTCCCCACATGGGCCAGGCCCAACGAACATGCACCTGTCTCGCTAGCTTTCCAATCCATCCCAGCTCGATGGGGCGGTGCTTTACACCGACCTGGTCGGCAGCACCCTACTTGCCGCACACCCCCGGATGTATGTGGGCTTGGCCCACGTTCGTCGCTACCGTCTGCTCGCCTATTACGAAACCATCGATCGTAGCTTCCGCGCATTGCGTACTGTCGCGGTACACCAGGAGCTCAGCAGGAACAGTATGCTTCTGTATCTGTTGTAGCTACTGTTTCTTGTACGGAGTAGCTTTTTTTTTTTTGGCAAACATGTTTCTTGTAGCTAGGTTCGTTTCGTTAAAAAAAACACCGCGCTTGAGAAAATAACATCACGTCTGGTTTGCCGCACTAGCGGTTTGATGTCACACATAAGGATTGATTATAGACTGCCAAGGACTTGATGGATAATTTCAGTTATTATTATTTTTGAAGAAAAAAAACACCATAGAATACATGATTTTTTAGTTCAAGATAAACAAGATGAACTAGGAAAAAAAATGAATTTATTAGTACAAATAGAAATTTATAAACTGCAGTGATTGTCAGCTGACACAGCGCTAGGAACCACCACACCATTGGTCGTCTTTCAATCATCTGATGTAGCTCTCGTGTAATACAATAGAGATGTAGCTGTTGTTGTGATAGATAGAAACAATTTTGTCTGGTACATTAAAACTTTGTTTAACACTTGGAACATGAACGGATTCCTTAGCATGAACGGATTCCTTCAATGTTTTTAAATAAAGCAGGAACGGATTCTTGGCATGAACGGTATTATACATTAAAAACGCATGAACAGATTTTCGAGATGAACGGTTTCCCTACTTGAACTTAAAATAGAGAAAGAACAGATTCTTGGCATGAACGGTTTCTTTCCTTGAACGTAAATAAAAGCATGAACGAATTCCTGATATGTTCGGTTTTGTACCTTGAACATTCAAAAAGCTTGAAATTTTTTGATATGAACATTTTCCCTCCTTGAACTTAAAAAAGCTTGAACAGATTCTTGGCATGAACGATTTCTCCCCTTGATCATAAATAAAAGCATGAACAAATTCTTTGCATGAACTTTATGTTTCCTTGAACATAAAATAAGCATGAAAGGATTGCCGACATGAACGGTTTCCCTCAAAAATAATGGATTCTTGCATGAATGATTTTCTATCCTTGAACATAAATAAAAGCATGAACAAATTCAACTTTTTTCCTTCCTTGAACGTAAAATAAGGATGAAAGGATGAACGGTTTTATACCTTGAACATAAAAAAGCATGAGCGGATTCTTTGATGAACGGATCCCCTCCTTGAATTTAAATAAAGCACCAACGGTTTCTTGGCATGGACGGTTTATTTCCATGAACATTAATAAAAGTATGAACGAGAATTCTTGGTATGAACGGTTTTGTACCTTGAACATTTTAAAAGCTTGAACGGATTTTTGACATGAGAAATTTCCCTCCTTGAACTTAAAGAAACATGAACAAATTCTTGGCATGAACGGTTTCTCCCCTTGAACATAAATAAAAACATGAACTAATTCCTCGCATGAACTTTTTTTCTTCATTATACATGAAATAAGCATGAAAGGATTCCCGACATGAATGGTTTCCCTCATAAATAATGGATTCTTTCATGACCGGTTTCCCATCCTTAAACATAAATAAAAGCATGAACGAAATCTTCACATGAACTTTTTCTGTCCTTGAACATAAAATAAGCATGAAAGGATGAGCGGTTTTCTACTTTGAACATATAAAAGCATGAACGGATTCTTTCATGGCCGGATCCCCTCCTTGAACTTAAATAAAGCACGAACAGATTCTTAGCATGGATAGTTTATTTCCTTGAACATAAATAAAAGCATGTACGGATTTCTGACATGAACGGTTTCCCTCCTTGTTCTTAAATAAAGAAAGAACAGATTATTGGCATGAACTTTAAAAAAAATGCATGAACGGATTCTTGGCATGAACGGTATTCAACCTTGGCAATTAAGAAAGCATGAACGAATTTCTGACCCGTTTCCCTACTTGAACTTCAATAAAGAAAGACTGGATTTTCTCTCTCCTTGAACATAAATATAGGAATAACATATTCTTGGCATGAACAGTTTCTCTGCTTTAACTTAAAAAAGCATGAACGGATTCTTCACATGAACAGTTTGGTACCTTGAACATAAATGAATGCATGAACGAATTCTTGGTATGAACGGTTTTGTAGCTTGAACATTAAAAAAGTTTGAAATGATTTTTCACATGAACAGTTTCCCTCCTTAAACTTAAAAAAGCATGAACGGTTTCTCCCTTGATCATAAATAAAGCTTGAATGGATTCTTGGTATGAATGGTTTGCTACCTTGAACATTTAATAATCTTGAACGGATTGTTGGTATTAATGGTTTCTCTCCTTGAACATAAATAAAAGCATGAACGGATTCTCGGTATGAACAGTTTTGTATCTTGAACATAAAAAAGCATGAACGGAGGCATGAACGGATCCCCTCCTTGAACTTAAATAAAACATGAACGGATTCTTAGCATGAGCGGTTTATTTCCTTGAACATAACAAAAGCATCTACAGATTCATGGCATGAACGGTTTCCCTCCTTAAACTAAAAAAAAGCATTAACAAATTCTTGGTATGAAAGGTTCCCTGCCTAGAACATAAAAATGTCAATGAATTCTTTTCTCACGAACATATTACCTCCATGCTTTAAACATAAAGCAAGAACGGATTCTTGGCATGTACGATCTTGTACATTGAACATTGAAAAAGGTTGAGTGGATTTCTGATATGAATGGTTTCCTCCTTGAACTTAAATAAAGGAAGAACGTATTCTTGGCATGAACGGTATTCAATATTGGAAATTAAGAAAAGCATGAACAAATTTCTGACATGAACGGTTTCCTTCCTTGAACTTAGATAAGGAAATAACGGATTCTCGGCATGAAATGTATTCTACCTTGAACATTAAAAAAGCATGAACGGATTTCTGAGATGAACGGTTTCCCTCCTTGAACTTACAATAAAGAGAGAACTGATTCTTGGCATGAACGGTTTCTGTCCTTGAACATAAAAAGCATGAACGAATTGTTCACATGAACTTTTTTTCCTTCCTTGAACATAAAATAAGAATGAAAGGATTCCCGACATGAACGGTTTCCCTCCCCGTTCTTGAACTTAAATAGAAGCATGAAAGGATTCTTGGCATGAACATTTTCCATCATTGAACTTAAATAAAGTGTGAACAAATTCCCTACTTGAACTTAAAAATGCATGAACGAATTCTTGGCATGAATGGTTTCCCCAATTAAACTTAAAAAAATCATAAACCAAAACAGTATAATTAAAATAAATAGAAAATATAGTATTGTGATGATTTACGAATGATTCGGTGTCAATGTCAGCTTTGTTACACCAAAGGACAAACTCCATTACTCCGAAATTTGCTTTCTTTGCAATGTACCTGTGTATATGAGTTCAGGTGTTATACTCATGCTATGCCATAAAGGGAAGGCCAAGAGGCGGTTGTGATAAAGTTGCTCCTTCCAGCAACTCCGCTCAAAACAAATCATCATGCGAGTCTCTTTGCCTTCTACGGAAAAGAAAAATATTGTAGAAGAACAGCCAGAATACATAACGAAATTTGATGTATGTTCATAAAAAATCATGGTGCATCGTATTGTCAGCATCAGCAGCGCATCTGGCAGTATTTCAAAATCCATGGAAAATGTTTATTACAAAAAATTGTCTCCAAAATCCGAACTAACATGTGTTAAGTTGATATACTAAAGAAGTCACGGGCGATAACCCTCAGGCCTTGTTCGGTATAGGTGGCTTTGCCGGGTTTGCGGTGTATTCTTTCATGCCAACTCAATAATACACTTGAAAACTCTTTTGAGAATGTTCGGCAGGCCGGGATTGGATGAGAATGAGTCCGGTAGTCGGTGAAAACAGTCGGGTTTCAAGCGGATCAGAGACGCGAGTAGTTGCTCACGTTTTGGCCCTTGCTGGTCGCGCACGTCATAATCCCGCTCTCGTGATGTCTACCTTCGCTCGCGTACATCCTAATCAGGCTGCCTCACGTGATGCTCCGAACCCGGTCACCAGCAGAAACTCTCGATGCCCGTCACCTGCAGAGGATTAGGGTGGGGAAGTGTTTTCAGTTTTTCACCCAATCCCTGTCATATAGTACTCACCAAAAACACCAGCGTCGAACGAGGCCTCACAGATATCACAGATACCTATGGATGTGTTGAGAAGGTCATCCCCAAAAATTTATGGACCCTGTATTCATTAGACAAAAGTACGAAAACAAAAAAAAGTCTAAATTAGAAGGGACTGTTGAAAACCTCAGAGGCAGAAGTGCCATGCTGTAATGAAAAAAATGAAGAAAGTATATTGAAACTGAATCTGGACAGAACTAACCGCTAACGTTTCCTCTTCTTAGTTTTTTCAAATTGTTGAACAGCAACCAAATTCTGGATACAATAAAACATGTCATATGCCTTCATTACAGGTAATTAACAGTAATTAATAGCCTACTGTACAGGTTCTGAATGTTTCCACATTAACAGGTATATAATACTCACATAATCCATTAGTTCGCTTTAAAAAACTAGCCAAGATTATGCCATTGAAGTTGAAAAGTAATATTCGGAAAACATAAACCGATAAGGTTAAAATTAAATCTAACTCACGAACATGTTAAAGCTTCCGATTGCTACGAAAAAAAGATCAAGACTTCTATGGTACTACAAATATCATAAAGGCCAGCAAAAGAACCATGTAGAAAAAGAGATAATCATCTATAGTCCAGCAAGAGCCATGTTGAAAAACACATATCAGCTACAGCCATAAAAAGAAAAACATCAAGCAAAAGAGCATGGAGCAAACATGAAAAACAGAGAAATCAAAAAATATTCTACAAGCTGGTCACTCAAACACCTGAAAAACAGCAAAGAAATCATAGTCACTACGAAAAAGAGACCTACCTTGAACCTTACAGATGAAAAACAAAATCAAGCCTTACAAGTTGCTCACTGAATTTGTCATACAGTTCAGCTCTATTTCAAAATAATCAATAATACCTTGAATCTGTTTTATAGTTCTATTTTCTATCAAGCTATTCTGGTGAATATGAGAAACAAATTTCCCTATGAACAGTATTATGCAAATATCATACGGGCGCAGCTTCCACCCAGATCCTATCTTCATATACCTTCGAATTGGTAGCCTACTGCCTGGAAGAGTTGCTAACTACAGACCCCATAATACAATTTTGCTAACTACAAGCCAGAAAAGACATGGAGCTATACCAGTCTTCCATATTTGCTTCATGAAATAATTCCAATTAACCAGGCATAAATCATCATAAAATAAACGGATAAAAAACATCTGTACTTAACGAACTATGTGCATTCTCCAAATAACCAATCATAAATCATCACGCAGCTTGATAACCACTTAGCAGCAGTAAGCTAGCCTGGGCGTGATGTGTTGGGCAGGGAAGCATAGGAATTGTAAGGGGATCTCGAAAACAGTACGCAACCTAACGAATCCCTCCTCATGCTTTCCACTGAGAAAACCCTAATCAGGACGAACCAAATAGTGCGCGTCTGGGGGCGAGATTGGAACGGATACTGACCTTCTGCCGCCATCGACGAAGCAGATCAGCTACAAGAACCGCCCGACGAAGCAGAACCCCGGCAAAAGAAGGGACGGGGAGCGAGACTCCAGGGAGACTTGGGGGAAACTCGGGGGAAGCAGGAGAGAGGACGGTTTCCTCAAGCAATAATCCTACACTTACGCAAATATCTTACGGAAATTTATCTACGGGCAGACGTGGTGCTGTGGTGGGTGGTTCACGATCCTAAAAACAAGGGAAGGAAAAAATCTTAACCAATCCTGTGTCTCCACCTCATCCCGTAAGTTTGTATCCCGTAAATATTTCCCGTAAGTGTAGCATTGCTCTTCCTCAAGCGGCGGAGAAGCCGACCCGGAAGAGAAGAACGAAGATGGAAAAGAAACGGAAACAGTAAAGCGGGATATGGGCCGGCCCAAACAGTGCGAGGGGTGTGCGGCACGCCGTATACACCGACCAGCTCGATGCCCCTGTCCCCAAAACCAACGAGGCTGAGATACGTCAAATTAGGTTCCTCCACCCTCGCCCTTTCGCTCCGTTCGACGCCGAGATCCGCCCCCCGCTGCCGCCCCAGCCCCGAGGTGAGCGCCCCCGCCCGCCGATCCGCACCCAGCCCACCCCACCGCTAGCTTTCCCACTCGACCGCTCGAGCTACCGGCCGCCGCCGCATGGACTACACCGGCCGCTAGCCCGGGGGGCCAGATCGATGGCAGCAGGGGCTAGATCGATGGACGGCGAGAGCTTCATCCAGCGTCCTTCGGGATCTTCCTCTCCGTCGGGCGCTGCCGGCACGCACATCGGCCATGATGCCGAAGGCTGGCGACCTGGTCGAAGATGAGTAAAGGCTGGCAACTAGGTCAGATTGTGCGTTCATGATTTCTACTTGTTCTTTCCCTGGATCTGATGATATACCATCTGGGATTCCTCCTATAACATGCTTTGGATTGCCTATACACTTGTTCTGTTGTTACACGAACTGAAGCACAATAAGATGTTTGACAGAGCTTTCCAAGTTAACAAAGTTACCTGAACATTTTCCTTTATATATGCAATGCAGCTACACTATTTCTTAAGACTGATTCTGAATAAGTGCTTGGCAAAAAGATACTATAACACACGCGCTGCTTGTTCAAGTGCATCCTTCATTCAATGAACTGAAAATTTTCATGCTATTTTACTCTGCACCTTTAGTTTATGAGTTCTGTAATGGTACAACTTTCTGCTCTCAGATTTGATGTTGACATTCTACATGCTCTGATTGAATACAGATGAATTGGTAAAGGCTTGTCATGCAAATGCATGACGGGTATCTCGTGATGCTTAATCAGTTTTAGCAGTAAGTTATATTTACTTTGAATAATAATAAATAAACAGTTCTTGGATTGCGTGAGGAGGTTTGAGCACAACATTCAACTGAGTAGCCGAATATCAAGGCAAGTTCCACTGAGCCAGTGGCAGCACAAAAGTATACCACCCATGCTTGATATATTTGAATGTATGGTCCTTACAAGGCAAATCATTGGCACATTGACAATAATTTGTTAACACAGAGGAATACATTTTATGTTGCAAATTAGTTTCTCTAATCTTGAGATGGAATTTGACTAATAAGTGTTCCCTTCAACAACAGGTCTGCAGCTTGCTCGGGCCTGATTGTGCGCCAGATACGTCTGGACGAGCGTGGATTTATGTGCCGCCTAGCGTCGAGGACGTCGTGGACTGGTTCGGTGCACCATCCGCTGGTGTGCATCGGTCGATGATCTAAGCGCGAGGAATGTAGCTGGTGCCAGTGGTGGTACCATGAATTTATTTCTGTCAGGAATGAATTTGTCAAAAATTGCACCTGGTGGTAGATGAGATGAAGATCGATGGGAGAACAAGTAGACGTATGGTATAAAACCCATCCTGACATATTTCTCTAATATGTGTGTGATTTGCTGGAACTCATGTCATGTGCACGCATCAGGAGGTCTGTTTGTGGTGAGAACAACATAGATGAGGAGCCAAGCTGTAAGCTAAAAGATCAGTCGTGGTTTCACCACTTCTTATTTAGATTGGAAAATATAGATTAGTCTCCTGAAATGCATGGGCGGAACAGGTAGACCCTGCAATTTACCTCCTGTTATGTAGGTTCAGTTCTTTGATTTTACCTTTACAGTGCGTTTCAGGTGCAGATTATTTTTTACCATCTGCTTGGATAGTAATACTGTGTTCAACCTGCACACCGAATCATTGTGCCTGATGGTTTTTGCTTTGATAGAGTTATTGAAAGTATCCTCAAAGTATTTTACAACAGAGGCAGTTAAATAGGGTAGTATTACGTCATGTAGTCTAAAAGTTTAAGTATCATCTGATGTGTCATTTGGGCAATGTGATGGTGGCAGGCTGATGGTGGTTTATTCTGATGGCTAAGGATGGCCTAACACCAAGATTGCACAACAATCAGGCAGTTTTTGTCGCCAGACATGGACTGCTAATATCCCAGCTGAGCTCCTGACTTCCTGCTAATATCCCATCTGAGCTCGTGCTTTCCTGGTTTGTTTTTGCAATATTAAATTAGATGAGGATATTAAACGGATTGGAACATGGCATCTCTTTGTACATGGAAGCATGATTGAATCTTCCCCATACCAAAACAGGGAGATGCATACCCTATAGGTGTTGTGTACAGTCTGCACTTGCCATCAAGTGCAAGATCAAGGTGAAATTTCTCATCTCTACTTTATGCAATATGAGGCACATGCTGATAGTTTAGTCAATGTTATTTAGCTTACCAGTTCAAAGTTTCCTTACAAATAAAAAGCTATTTGGATTGAGGATGTTTTACCTGACACTAGAACAATTATCAGCTGATAGAAGCTATTACTGAAGGAAGTTGTACTCGGATGTTTTTCATGACAAAGCCAGTTATCATATATCTTGACTTGGATGTTTTTCATACATGCCTTTTTTTCTCCAATGACATTTTCACATCAGCATGAAGCATGCATGTAAATTTACTTTGAAGTTAATTAAGCTTGGTGGCATGGATTCAAATAGTATTCTCATTAGTTAGAACATGAGAACTTCCTCACATCTGTTGGATATACCATGTCCTGATTATAAGTGGATGCATAATGTTTGCTTTGGATATGCGACGAATATGTGAAATACTACATCCATTTCTACACTACTTAAAAAGGAGGAACGTGTTCCCTATTCTGCCCACTTCTCTACAACCAAGTTTTGGTCGTCAACCTCGTCCGCTTCTTCCAGCATTCCGTCATCCCGCGCGGGCCCAACTGGGCCAAAGCCCACTTAACTCGATTGGAACGGGAACCCTAGGCACCCGAAACCCTCGCTCCTCACCTGGGACGCAATCCTCGTGCTCCCGCCGCCACCTCCTCCCTTTGGCAGTAGAGAGCAGCTTCCAACAGCATCTCCACATCCCGTCGCCCCTTCTGCCTTTGCCTCGGCGGCGAGGTTATGGCGAATCCATGTGTCATCTCCCTCGTCTAGAGTCAATAATGGATTGGCCCTGAGCTGATCAACGCCTTCCTGGACAGGAGCTCGCCCCAGCCTCCGTACAAGCCGAACTTCCGCCGGCCTGTGCAGGAGCTCACCGGCGGCATGCTCATCTACTCGACACCGGCCTCCCAGTCTGCTCGCCGCCGGCCTATGCAGGAGCTCACTGGCGGCATGCTCATCTGCTCGTCGTCGACCTCCCGATCTGCTCGCCGCCAGCCTATGCAGGAGCTTGCCAGCAGCCTGTTGATCTACTTGACGGCGGCCTCCCGATCAGCTCGCCGCAGGTGACCCGATCTGATCGCCACCGGCCTGTACAGGGAGCTCCCAGACGATGCGTTACTGACCAAACCATGGGGCTGTACGGGAGAATGGATCAGGTGAGATACGACCATGCAAGGTCATCACCGTGGCCATCCTAACAGATTTCTAATTTTTAAAAGATCTAAGGAAACAGACAACGGATTTTTTTGTTATTTTTTCAGAATCTAATTGCACCCGGATTGGCAAGAGACATAATAATCTGCTTACCGTAGCAAGGTGCATTATCTATTCTCCTCTTTTTCTTGACTTGATGCCTAATATCCTACCACTTTGCGTGTACTATCGTCTGAATCTATCATCTTTTTAATCGGGAAGCACCTTGATATTATTTTGGGGTAATCTGAATTGTTCATCTTTTTGTAATCTTTGCACACTAAGGTCTGTAGTTTTACATATGATGTGCACAGATGATTTGTGTACTTGAGTAGCACCACATGAATTTATCCGATAAACTGTTGGTCTGCTATGCAGTTGAAGATATGTTGGGTTTTATTTCTTAAGAGTATTGATTCGTTTGTGTCAGGTTTAGATGTATACATAGGATTCCCCTTAATTTATACAATTTGGTATTCCTTAAATCACTTATTATATGGTGAAAATCACTTGAATTGTTTAAGGGTCTGGTATCCATGCATGGATTAGTTGCCATATTGGTCAGTTTTCTTCTCTTTCGTTTTTTGAAGATTTTTTAACCTTTGTTAATGCGAGCTGGTACATATGTTCAACTGACCCATTTCAAAAATAGCTACCACCTACTCTTATCCTTTATTTGTCCTAATTGGTTGAAATTCTTTTAATCTATGGCAGGCCATACTTTTAATTCATGTGCCTACTAGATTTAGGAGTTTCACAATAGAAGGTTCTTCTTACTTATGTAATAATTCTCACCTTTATGTCATTGTTTCAATCTATGGCGGCTGTAGAGGTGTCGACGTCGGCGGCTGGCTCGCCTAGATCAGACCTGGAGGGCCACGGACCTAGAGGCCACGGACGATGTCGTGGTTGCAGCTAGAACGTGAGGATGCAGATGTGCGAGCCTCCATGACACAGGTGAACTCTAGGCTCACCCGGTGCGTGTGTCTTGGCAAGTCAGCTGTTGGCGTTGGTCATCAACTCCTCTACACCTCCACACAAATGTGTTGATTGTGAGCTTTGATTCACTGCTTGTTGAGAATGATCTGTCATGGTAGGCATAGAGCTCATTTTTCTCCAATATATAAGTAAGTCGACTCAATCCATGGTAGATACTGTCAAGCCGAGGCAACCACCCAGGCCCACCACCGAGGCCCTGTCGCGCTGTATCCGGGTAGAGGACGATGCCGGTGCCGCTGAAGTGGAGTAGAATGAAATTTGTGCCACTCCCATCACCTAATCCACGCCCCCATTTGGCTCTCATGGTTAGCTAATTTTTGTCGCCTTTCCTCTGCCGATTAGGGTGTTTAGCTTGCTCTAATTCGATGGTTGTTCGTTTCATCTAGATTTACTATGATTCAAAGTTGAGTGAACTCGTTGGCGTGCTTGCCTGAAACCTAGCTCAGATTTCTGACATGTGATTGTGAAGCCGGAGTATGTGCTTTCCTCTAACCTATTTACCTATCTTTGACTAATGACGTGTGAAATGTTATTACATAGACAGAGTGTCGGCCGTCTCTAACACGTGTTTCTGTTGTTAATTAGTGCAGACGTGGCAGGGCCATAGTGCAGGAGTCAGGAATTAACCCAGCCTCATCTGGATACTACAGCGGTGACAAGGTAATGTGAACAACAACAAGTATTTTCTTAATCTTATTTTCTGGGTCTTAGAAAGTTTTTATACTCTATGTAGGCTAAACAGAAGTGTCATTGGCACTGCAGAATATCTGTTTACCTATAAGAGATCTTTGGATTTTTTGAGGGTTATGGTGTTTTGCGAATTATGGTTGGATTCGAGGAAAATTATTATTGTTCATGTTTTACCACTCCAAAACGCATTTGTGAATAACATTTACTTTCCATATACTGTCTGAATTCTGAAACACCGGTTCCTTGTGTGCATGACGTCTTCCTCCCCTTCCGCTGTAGAAGCTTTTAGTATGCTTCACATTTTTGAAGGGCATGCATTTATTTTTCCTGTACTGTTAGTACCTTCCAGCGGTAGGTTACTTGTAGTTGGTATTTATAATCAATTGTCTGCATCGAATTATTTATTTGTTCAGGATCATGAAGCGCCAAATGATGTATTTAATCAACGTAATGGCAAATGCCATTTTCCTTGGCTACCAAACAACATATTTAATCAACGAGCTGAGATTGTCAACACCGCTTCCCTATCACCGTCCATGGAGTATCAGGTCATCTAGCGCCTCTTCAACACCTGCTTTATATAATTATCTTTTGCCTTTTTTATAGACTTATTGCTCCTTATGTTTTACTAAAAATGTAAAATAGTTAGCTAAACCTTGAAATAATTGCCAGCACCTTATTTTTACCAATTACAGAATTAAAAGATTCATTTTTTTCCTATTCCCGAATGTGAAGTGCCATGATTATCTTATTTCAAAATATTTGCTATTTAATTTGCCTAGATTTTCAGAGCAGAACACAGACACTGATTGGAAGTAAGAAGCTAAAAATTGGAGACATGTACATTACCAACTCGTAAATTACTGCATGGTGATGGAGTTTGTTTCGGGGCAATAGTTCCAATATCATATCCACTTATTGTTTTTTCACAAAAAATGGTGTTTGTTGGTTGCATTTCTATCCGTGACTACAGGTTAGGGAAATTATGTTTATGACTCACTCTCCTAGCCATTGAGTAACTTGCACAACTGAAGGATCGAAGAAATATACTAATCATTGCCACTGATACAACTTTTGGAATGTGTACTTGCATAATAAACAATATAGTGCACTTTGACTTGAAAAGTGAAAGTTTACTTGTCAATTTGAGGGATCGTCAACCCCAAATATGCAAGGTAAGAAGCACAATTCTTATAATTTTGTCCTATTGTTTGTTTTGCACCGTGTTGCTAGATTATTGGTTCTTCTCTTCTGTGTGCTATTTTTTATTTTTGGGAATCCATACTATATTGACTTACCAAATTGGACATCAGATAGTGATATTTTTTAGCATCCTATCCCCCATACTTGCAGTCTGCTCCTTACTACACATAGTGCTTTTTAAGATAATCATATTAACATTTGCTTCGGCTGCTACATAATTGTTGATAGAACTTGACATTCATGTAGTCCAGAATGTACTCCTGCTTACGCAATTGATGAGTTCATCTTGAAAATACACCTATGATTTAGATTTAGCTTACGGACATCTTTGTTGACAGTGGAATGAACATGTATGTTAGAGCTCATCACGGACGAAGAACTATATGCAGATTCACATTGTGGTGTTATATTGGTGGGTAGAAATCAGCCATGATGTGAGCCATCATAAAAGGTATATGCGCAGAAGTCTGATGTGAACTGTTCTTCTGTTCGCAGGTGGAATTGTGAGCTCGCTCTCTCGACCACGCGTGGGTCATACTGGGATGGGAACCAAAATTCTTTTCCAGTGGCATGCATTTTGGGGAAAAGAGAAATATGGGTGACCATTAAGCCGCACATATTGAGAAAATCAGTTTATTAAGTGTTTACACCATATCATGTGACTCTTTCTGAATGGTTGTTGATTAAACCATGTAACAAATATAGTTGTTGAGATGGAAATCAAGATACGCTTATGCAAACCTGTGGAATAGTGAACAATTGATCTTCCCGTAGAATCATTCGTACCCTGCTAGAATCCAAAGCAAAGAGAATCTAGAGGGGACATATAGTGGAGCCAATGAAACATACCCAAAGGCATGAAAAACAGTATAAATTATGTAATCTTTGTATTCTGGCCAGAAACTACAAGCCTTAGAAGAAACGTTAATCATCTTCTAAAATATGCTTTCACTGCTGCACTACATGGTAAGAACAACCATATGTGCAAAACAAAGTATCAGTTTGAATCGGAAGATAAATTGAATGAATCTTCCAAGCTTTCATATAATTTGATCAGGAATAAAAAGAAGCTAATTAAGTGATAGGCCTATCCTTACATTGGAAGGGAACAAACAACAACAATTAAGTCTGCATCTTGTCTGATAGATCATTGATTGCCCCATGATGATTCACACAGGGATACAACCGAATCAAAATCATCTTGGGTAAAGTATCACAGTGGGATATTGTTGCATGCAAGGTAAGTGAATTACATACTGTGAAGTTCTTCGTGATTTCTGCAAATGGTTTTTCCTGCATTATAATAAGCATTCAAAACCATTTGCAGTTAGTGTTGATTTGGAGTTGGAGAAAACACCGAACGCAAATCAGTGTGTAGTGTTGTTGTTGTTGGGTAGGGGTTACTGGAACCAACGGGGAGAGACTCGGGAAAGGCAAGAGAGCTAGAGAAAGATCCACAAAAGGATCGCAACCGTGTTTCACTTTATTTTTCTTTGGCTTGCATGTGGTGAAGAGGTTTGAGGAAGCTACCTACAAAATTTAGCATCCGCAACACCGCCTACCGGCGGATTTTTTTTATCTCAGCTATTATTGAAGATTAGCTAAGCCCCTTTTATATGTTCGGCACAGAAAGCTACGATCTAGGGTTGTCTCCAGATATTTATGAATATCAAAGTGTTGTTTTGACTAATCAGAAAAGAAGTGTTCCTTTAGTTATACTTGTGTTTGCAACATACACGATTTTATGAGACAATAATACATCTAAAAGGAGTGATTGTTTAGTTAATAGTTATGACGGCCCATAACACAGGTGTGAGACTGACCGCGGAAGAAAAGAAGAGCTAGAACTTGGAACCACGTAGAGGCACAACAATGTTGTCTTGTTATTGCTTCGGTGTTATCGTGTTGTATATTATATTATCCCTGATTTATTTCAATTTTCATAGTGAGTTGTAAATTATATATGTATATTAAGAAATAAAATTTGAAGACCCGTGGCAACGCACGGGCATTTGTACTAGTATCTTCAAAAACTGCCGTTAGCCTAATAATCTGGTACGGAGACCGTGCGCCTATGGAAACTGTGTCGTGCATAACGAGGCAGAATATATTTGTGTTTCTATCATAATATGATAAAAATAAATTCATCATTTTGTTAAACTAAATATTTCATTATTTCATCCATATATAGCTTGCATAGTATAAGAAAGATCCACATGCATTGCTACGAAACAAAGCAGCTCCGATATTTCTTAAACTGGCACATTAGTTAATCATACATCTATTATTTACATTTTATTGGAAGATAAAAAATTAAGCTTCCCAAACCATAACATTATGCCACAGCAAAAATAATAATGTAAACTAAAGTATAACAATAAATAATTAAAATATATTTTTCTCTAATGTCAACATCCGCACATGGTAAAGTATCCATGCCCTAACAATATCCCTCTATTAATTTTTGTACTCCAACTGATCCCCTAAATGGAGCAATCTATATGTCTATATTCCACTTACCTAAGTTTTGATAATATACGATAACAAACTGTAAGGGTACATTGCCCCTATGTGTGGTTTTGGTCAACCTCAGAACCATGACCAACCATCTCGCCAAAGACCTCCAATGCCCTCTCCGCACAGCCATTCTTGACGCACCCAGCAATCACCGCATTCCAGGACACGACTGAACGGTTCTGCATCGCGCCAAACACCGCCTCTGCTTCGGCAACATCACCACAGCTCATGTACATGGAAATCAATGCGTTCTGCACGTACGCGTCGCCGCCGAAGCCAGCGGCGAGCGCTCGACTGTGCACAGCGCGCCCATGGCGGCTGAGGCGGAGGCCGGCGCAGGCCTTGGCTGCGAAGGGGAAGGTGAGGTGGTCGAATGAGCGCATCTGAGAGTAAAGAGCGACTGCATCTCTGTAGTGGCCGAGGTCGGTGTAGGAGCGGAGGAGGGAGTTGTCCAAGGAGACCGGGTGTGGTTGAGGCATTTGCCCGAGCAAGTTGTGGGCATTGGAGGGGAGGCCGCACGCGCGGTACAGCATGAAGAGAGGATAGAGGCTGCTGTAGTGGAGATGGCCGGACGTCAGGAGGAGAGCGTGAAGCTGGGTGGTGGTGGTGGGATCGAGCGGGACCGGGTTCTTGGAGTGGAGGAGGGCGAGGCATTGCCGGACGAGCGGGCTGGGTTTCATCCAGGAACATACAGAGCGGAGGAGGGCGTTCAGGTCTGCCTGTCTCGGAGCAGTTAAGCTTTTCTAAATGATTGCGATCTGTTGAGTACTACTCCTAGTTAGTTTATAATCTATACCTACTAATAAAGGAGCTAACGTTTCCTTGGTTTGATCCGTTCTGTACCGCTGGTTTCTGTCGTCCGTCTTCGTTCGCAAGGAGATATCGATCATTGAAACGTGTCTCTTTGGTATACGTGAGAAGAGACCGGTTCAAACCCGACTTGTTCTCTTCTTTCTAGCCTTCCCTGAGCCTTCAAATAAGGGGGCAATCGACTGCCCTGCATCAAGTCTCCAAGCTAGCTAACAAGAAATCGTGCAACAATCGATTTCGTCGAGGGAATAAGGTCGTGCCGTTTCGTCGGATCGAAAGTGGCAGCCGGGAAAGCATGATGGCGGCACCGTCCAGATCTGATGCCCACCTTCCTAGGTTGAACGCCCTGTGTACTCCAGCGACCAGGCTCTTTTTCTAGAAGAACGAGGGAATACACAGGGCAGAAGCTCCGATCCTTGCCCGACGTGTAACCTCCGCGCGCAGCAGCTCGTGGGTGCAGAACATGGAGTTAGCCTTCTTTTTTTAGAAGAACGAGGAGCAACTAACTTGTGAGTGCTAGCGTGTTACGTTGCTGGCTATGTTGCATACAATCGATGTTTGTATCTTGATTCTGTTGGATATAGGAGTGCAGCGTCGGAGCGGAAGAGGCCCCTCCGCTTTGCGACGTGGCCGTAGTAGCTGCTGTCGAAGGTCTTGTAGCTCCCGGGGTCCATCTCCGACAGCATGCTCCGGTCGTCGAGGCTCTTGCACTTGAGCCTCAGCTTGTCCGCGTACTCGCTATCCAGGGACTGGTCGACGAGGCCGTACGCCCCGTCCTCGCCGGTGGCGTTGTAGAGGCGGTCGGCGTAGGACGGACAGTGCGCCGTACCGAGAGTGTGTGCACCGGAGAGGACGACGAGGTCCTTGAGGTCTAGCCCCTTGGATGCGAAGATCCTGGCGAGTAGAGGCACGTCGCCGGAGGCCGGGGGAAGCTCGTGGCTGGCTTCCGTGGCGCTGGACACCCTACCGTCTCGCCTGCCCAGCGCCACCGGCCAGGTGGGGCCCTTGGCCAGCACCACGGCGTCCCGGGACATGAGGGTGAGTACGTCGGCGCAGGAGACGATGCCCGGGCAGGCGGCCTCGAGCTTATAGAGCTACCCCATGGGGAATTAGCAGCACCCACGAATGATATAAATACTACTGTTGCTTTAGCTTTACTCACGTCAGCAGCATATTTTTATGCGGGTCTTAGCAAAAAAGGATTGAGCTATTTCGAGAAATATATTAAACCAACTCCAATCCTTTTACCAATTAACATACTAGAGGATTTCACAAAACCATTATCGCTTAGCTTTCGACTTTTTGGGAATATATTGGCGGATGAATTAGTTGTTGTTGTTCTTGTTTCTTTAGTCCCCTTAGTAGTCCCTATACCTGTCATGTTTCTTGGATTATTTACAAGCGGTATTCAAGCTCTTATTTTTGCAACATTAGCCGCAGCCTATATAGGTGAATCCATGGAGGGTCATCATTGAATTGACTAGTTTTAAAATAGTCTTTTTTTAGCTTAGCTCAATTCATGCACGGTTACGAACTTGGTTTGCAAAAATAGTTAGAAATGCATATGAATATACAACCTAGACTTTACTAGTTTGAAACTTGTCATAAAAAAGGTTATTCCCCGCCTATCTTTACGTTATTTTGAATCCTTTGTTTATTCATAATCTTTCTATTCTGAATTCAGTTAACGGCGAGATTTAGTATCCTTTCTTGCATTTTCATAACTCGTGAAATGCCGAGTAGGCACGAATTCCCCCAATTTGCGACCTACCATCGGATTTGTTATGTAAATAGGTATATGTTCCTTTCCATTATGAATCGCGATTGTATGGCCAACCATTGTGGGTAGAATGCTAGATGCCCGGGACCACGTTACTATTGTTTCTTTCTCCTCCTTCATATTTACCTTTTCTATTTTTGCCAATAAATGATGAGCTACAAAAGGATTCATTTTTTTTCGTGTCACAGCTGATTACTCCTTTTTTTTCTTTCTTTCTAAAGAAAGCTGCTAATTTGATTAATATCAGGAACAGGAAATTGAATGAATTTATGCTTCACTAATTGAATGATAAATGACTACAAGCGAAGGAGATAAACGGTTTAAACAAAAAAATACCCAAAATTTCAAACATGTATCTAGAATTACTGGAAAACTACAAACAAAAATAGTGAAAATTAGCTCATTAGGAGCCCATCCAAGATCGTTGTAGACCCAACGAATTACTAGTTCTCAACCGCGTGTGGAGTGAAATCCCACAAAAAAATCAGTAACTAAAAGAATAAAAAAAGCTTTTATTGAGTCATTTAAATTATAGAAGAATTCCTGAACCCAAGAATTCAAAATGACAAGGGGAATATTGATATATATTAGAGGGTATTGATATATATTATGATCTGATGTGCTTTCTTGGTATCCTAAATATAAGACTAATACTTCAAGTTGCTGAGTTGAGAAAGAGATGGTTGAATCAAAAGAATTCCTTTTTTGAAGTTCAATTTTTATCAGAGGACAGACAATATGAATATTATACCTTGTTACATTAAAACACTCAAGGGGTTATACGATATATCGGGTGTAGAAGTAGGCCAACACTTCTATTGGCAAATAGGAAGTTTCCAAATTCATGCCCAAGTACTCATCACTTCTTGGGTTGTAATTACTATCTTGCTAGGTTTTCATAACTCGTGAAATGCCGAGTAGGCACGAATTTCCCCAATTTGCGACCTACCATCGGATTTGTTATGTAAATAGGTATATGTTCCTTTCCATTATGAATCGCGATTGTATGGCCAACCATTGTGGGTAGAATGCTAGATGCCCGGGACCACGTTACTATTGTTTCTTTCTCCTCCTTCATATTTACCTTTTCTATTTTTGCCAATAAATGATGAGCTACAAAAGGATTCATTTTTTTTCGTGTCACAACTGATTACTCCTTTTTTTTCTTTTTAAAGAGTGGCATTCTATGTCCAATATCTCGATCGAAGTATGGAGATCAAAATAAATAGAATAATGATGAATGAAAAAAACGGATGTTGGCTCAATCCGAAGGAAATTATGCGGAAGCTTTGCAAAATTATTATGAAGCTACGCGACTAGAAATCGATCCCTATGATCGAAGTTATATACTCTATAACATAGGCCTTATACACACAAGCAATGGAGAGCATACAAAGGCTTTGGAATATTATTTTCGGGCACTAGAACGAAACCCCTTCTTACCGCAAGCTTTTAATAATATGGCCGTGATCTGTCATTACGTGCGACTATCTCCACTATAGAAAGAAAAAAGAGAGGATCAAATTTTCTAGTAAATACTACAAAAAAAGGCTTTCTACATAGGGGCCTTCACGCGCTCCACGGAGCCGAACCCTCGCAGGCTCTTGTTCGGCTTGGCGTCCTTCTCCGCTACATTGTGCGTCGTGGAGTCGAGCAGCACGGAGGCATCACAACCCTGTAATTTTGCACACGTAAGCATATGTTTCATCGATCTTCAGTAGAAGCAAAAAATGCGACAGAGGCTTACCCTGACAAAACAGTCGTGGAAATGGAGCCGGAGGAGCGGGCCGGCGAGGCTGGGCGCGGCGGCGATGATCTTGACCATCTCCTCGCGGACAATGTCTTCGGCATTCAGGCATGTCTTGCTGTAGAAGCCGATCTCCAGCTGAGCCACTGCTGCCGAGCTAGCTCCGAGGACGGCCAGGAGGGCAAGAGTGAGAAGCAAAGGCCTGATCGTCGCCATGGACCTTAGCCAGTTATGCGATCAAATTAAGCTTCAATTGTGTGTCTACAGAAAAGAATGTTGTGCTAACAGTAGTCGAGTGACGATCTATGTAGAGGAAATGGATGGATGGTGTGTGTGTGTGTGTATGTCCTCGCAACTCCATGCTTTATAGATATCCCGGTTGCCTAGACCTCGGTACATGTCAACGCGCAACAACCTGTTTTCTGTGTACACAGCATGTTCTAACTACCATCTCCACACAACCGCCTCAGTTATCAATCAAACTCAGCAAGCCACCGGTCGATGGAAGGAAGAAAATAGATGTACGCCAAGGCCAGTTCATGAGCGTGTCGACGGTCCATCGTAACATGGCATGAATCTATCATCTGGCTATTATCCGGCTATTTGGTTTATAATTGCTCGAGGATATGCTATGCGCCAAAGGAACAACCTCCCAGCATACTGACATAATACTGCCATGTGCTTGGCCAATGATTTGAGCAGGCTGTATATGTCAATGATACATTGATACTATCCCCGTGGAGTTCTACAGATATATGGCAAACAAAAATATTGTTTACCGGAGAAATTACATCCGGAAACTTAAGGTCCCTCTGAAGATCAATTTTTTGATTGGTACTTGAGTAGAGGGGTTAATGTCACTACAGATAATTTGGCTAAGCGTAATTTGGATGTGAACAAAAAAAGTGTCAATTTTGTGATTGTGATGAACGTTTTAACATCTTTTTTTTCGACACTGAAATGGTAGGACATTAGTGTCTTCAATTTATAAATGATCAAAAAATCATATTTGCAAATGTATGGAGAAAGAGAAGAAACAGAAACAAAAAAACTTTCAAAAGTTTTGGTGTATATGTTCTTCAAGCTTTGTGCTCTTCTCTGCTTTGTTCTGTGGATAACTTGAGAAATATCCTCCTTTAGATGCCTCTTCCAGTTCTTAATACTTGGTGTACCATGTTTGATTTTTTTTCTATTTCTTTCATTCCAACTTCCTAAAAAAACCCGGAGAATTGTGTCATCATCATACTGAATGATAAGTCATTGTGGAAAAACTTGCATATTGCTTTCAATCTAGGAACTTTGACTTTGTTTGGGAACTAACTGAAGGGTGGGTGTTAAAAACCAAGGGTTAATTATCTGTCTGGATGTGAGAGCTTTATGTATGCCTATTTGGTTTAGTGGTGCATCGCACCACTGGTATAATTAGCGGAGCGCAAATTTTGCCAACGCCACTGGTAAGATACTACCGGTGGCGTGTTTTCTAAAGCCACACACCACCAGTGTGTGTGGATCATCTCCCTGGGCCGGAATATAGTACCAGCGTGCTAATATAAGGACACACTACCAGTACTTCGGCATTAGTGGTGTGACTAGTAAACACGCCACAGGCAACCTCGTCGCCTTCTCAAAGAATGTCCCTGGTGGCTGGTACCACCGCAAAAGATATCATGGACATGGTTCTGGTGGGTGGTGACCCAGTGGAAATGGATGTTTTCAGTTTTCCAAGAGATTTGAGTTGAACACCAAGCAATTGATTGTTATTTTTGCTGCTCTTTTTAAAATTCAATAATGTGAAGACCAGAGCAAATATATCTTGATTTTTTATTCAGTTTGCTGATATTTAACCTTCACAGGTTGGCAGTTAGGCTTCTACGACAATACCTTGATGATAGTAACGTATATAATTTGATCCCCATCTGTACATAAATGTATATCAATCAATTGAAAAAAATAGACGAGCGCGCGGCAGCGCACCATCATGACCTAGTATATTAACATTCTAGTGAGAACTGAGAACTCAAGTAGAAAATATTGGTCATGGTCAGCTTAAGCGATGATATCGGCCATGGACAACTTAGTGAAAACTAAAAAGAGAAGTCAAAGTAGACAGGAAGTAGTACTGAACGCTAACTTGTATGGTATTACCCCAGTTTCCCTGCAAACATATCATTTGAGCGAATTATGTTGTTATCTACCCCTTATGAAAGTAAAATTCGGTTAAGAATAAGAAAAGAAAGAATGGATATGTTGTTGTTGTCTAATTCTGTTAAGCTCCGTAGGGAACTCCTCTACGGTTTTCATGTTAAAAAAAGTTTCGATAAGCTGCATAGACTGAAACAAACAATGAAATGCATATTTCGTTGCCTTCTCTGCCCAGACGCAGAGAGGTTACTCTTACAGTAGTAATTTTTTAAAAATCAAATAAAGTGAATGAGAGTAATACTTACAAATGCAGAATAACAACGTGCCATCAAGGTTTAACATCAAAGGATAACAATATGCATACTAAAATACTTGTATGGCGTAAATTGAAACAAAAAAATCAAACAGAGATGATGCCAAACTGTAGTTTACAAAACATAAGCAGCCAACTAAGTGACGTCAATAATGGCACATTAGAGGGCTCCTTACAAATTATCTTTGTTAACCAGCATTGTTCAAAAAAAAAAAAAAAAAAAACAGAATGCATCCAAACACAAATAGATAGGAAGACCAAACTGAAGTTAGCATAGAAGATATCTAGGACATATCCAAGCTGGTGCTAATAAGGAACAAGATTTAGCCCATCTCCAATAACTGATTTTTACGAAGTAGTTCTACGCAAAGAACATGAATCTGCAGTGAATTTCAGTGACCATCCAAAGACCATTCTGCAAAACATGGAATATAGGGTAGAACATCCTCAAGCTCTTGAAAAATACATATAACATTCACCTTCTGATTATCCATATCATATAACATTTCCATCTCCTCCTCCTCCTTAATGAAAATGCGCCTCAAGAACCGAAATTCTGCAAAACGCGGTATGCGAGAAATCATCTTCACCTCGTTCCCTCTCGAACAGTCTGAAGCGGTAGATCATAATCCTCAAGAGCCCAAAGTACCAGTACCTCTTATTGCTCCAGTGTGAAGCTGAATTTTCAAAATCATTGTTATGCATCGCCAGGTTTTCAGCTTTCCTTTTTTTTTTTTTTTTTTTTTGAAAAATCAGTGTTGTAGGAAATTCTATAAAAGGAACCCAGCATGAATAGAAAATTCTGTGCCACACAAAAGGACACTGTAGGTTATACTCCCTCCGGTCGGATTTAATCGACTCGGAGGGAGGCCTACCCATGCATGTCATTAGCTGTTGGGTGCGGCAATTAATAACGTTCGGAGGTAGTATTAATCAGTCTTTTGTTATATACCAAGACTGTTTTGGTTGAAAGTGTTATAAAAGCGACAAACAAATAACGAAGAACGAAACAAGAACACACGCAGTGGACACAAGATTTAACGTGGAAAACCTCTTCCAACACAGAAGGGGAAAAAACCACGGGCGCCAGCCAGCAAAACTTCACTATATCGGGGAGTGTTTACAAACACCGTGGGATATCTTATAATCTAATCTCCCCTAGCCGGCGGCTTACAAGATGTATATATAGGCGGTGCCAATGATCCCCGCTACGCTTCGGCCCAATCCTACCGGCGACGGGCCTCGCTCCGCTCGTCAGAAGTTAGCCTCCCTTTAGTATATGAATTTGGATCACAATACAACAGCTGGCTCAAAACGAATTTCTATGTGATTTTCTGTATATTTTTGTATCAAGATGTTAAAATTATTCACTTCACAGTGCATCTCTCTTAGGCTAACAATCTTAATGCCACACACGTCCATCAATTCACCATTCAAAATTGCTGAAAAACTTCTGGGATTTTGACTACATGCCAGACGTCTGGAATTGCATCCTAAAGCCAAATGCCAAAACTTCCCTTTCAGTTTCATCACCCTGCATACACAGTCCCCTTTCTTTCTGATTCAGCAACAGTAATAATCTCCATGTAATCCTAGAGAATTGAAGATTCACAAAAATTATCAACTAGAATAGAGCCAGTGATGCCGTCAATCATGCGGAAAATATTTCCGAGGAATAATTTCAAACTCTGCTTTTAGGAAATCGATTCAGACATCATGTTCTACAGTAGCATGAAAAGTCAGAACTTTCTACTTTATTACCACCAGGGAGTTTTTTACAGAAACAACTAACAGGACCAACATATAAATTATCTTCTGTGGTAATTATTTAGGAAAATGGGCTTCTAGTAACAAATTAGAAACTACATTGTAGAAAAAACTTCACATGATTTTAGAAATCCCACCCAATTAGAATTGTACTTGATTTTTCTTTCTACTAAACTTTTCCGGTCTAGGAAAGGAGTCACTCAGAGGTCAGAACCTCTAGGTATCAATTAAGGGATGGAATGAAGTAAATTTTGCACCCAATAAACTGTTCGAAATGTAGCTAGTTGAGGAGAACATTACATAAGCTTCCTGGTCAACAAAATCTGAAGATGCTTAAAAATAGATTTAGGTGGATCAAAGCCTAGAAATTTAACAGTCACGGAAAAATTCAAGTAGGATGATATTGGTCATAGTTTCATGGACAGCTCGATTAAAACAAGAGACTAAGAATACAGTAGTGCTGCATAAGTGGTAGTGACGAATAGCAGACTTTACGTCTTTGCAATGAAAAGAAACGCAATGTCATTGTGTTTTCTCGAAAAAAAATTCTTAACTACAAACAGAATCATTTTATAATCTTCACGTGAGCAAAATACTGAGATATATCATTATGTTCCCAAAGTCTGTCAAGCTGCATATTTGTTTTAATATGAAGAACAACTCCATATTGTCGCCACCGATGAAAGACCATGCAGGGAAATTAACATCTCTTTACACACTCTTTGTGTATATGGAGCAACATTCAAGAACCAATACACAACTTTCTATTGCTGCAGAAGATGTCACATTTTAAATTTTACAAGTGCAATAAAAACAGGGCAATCAACACAACGGATACTAAGTCAAAAAATAATGATATATTTGCATGAAATAGATGAAGGAGCAGAAAAGGTAAATAATTTTAAACATTGATAATGTATGCTTACATTTACCACACATGAAGGGATAACAAGTGACCAACATAATTACTACTACATGAAAGCAAATAGATTAACGCTACCGTTGGAATGCCTGTCACTAACAGATTTTCCATGACTATAACCAGCATTGTCCAGAGCCACAATTTGGAATGCTAGGCGAACATACCCAGCCAGTGCAAAATAATTAGCAGATTAGGCACATACCCAACGACTGACTTTTATGAAGGCAACCATTCTGCAAAACTGGCAATATAAGGTAGACCACCCAGGAACTCCCCAGAAGTACACATAGCTTCCACTTTCTGGCTATCCATATCATATGACAGAGTTGTATCCTCCCCATTAGTAATGTAAATCAAATTCCGTTCTGGATGAATTGCAAACATCTCACAGAATTTACCATGACATTCAGTATCAAATAGTTCCAAAACGTCAACAGTGTGCTTTAGTCTCCATCTATCACTGTCATAATCCTTAAGCACCCAAACAGAGAGTTGGTAATCTTCATCAGGATCTATATACCAAGCATGCAAGAGTCCCCGAGACTGCCCCATTGAAGTGTTACCATAGCTGGGTTCCATGTCTCCCGGAAGAGGAATTCTCCTCCAATCCTCCCCCTTTGTGTCCACTGCAAGTATAAAAGATTCATCGAGCGTCAAATGCATAAAACCCTTCAGGAAGACACACTCTGCAGTAGCAACAGTAACGTCTTCTTCGTCATACCACCCGCTCCGTGTCCATTGTCCAGTTTCCGATGAGTAGATGGCCACATCGTGTAGACGATGTAGGGGAACAAGCACCACAAAGCAAGTTGGACTGGCTGCGGCGGACCCTAGGTAGACATCCACCGGTCGGAAAGACACGAGGTCACCGTCCTCTTCATCCAAAAACTCTATAGGAGGTAGCACGGTCCACTTCTGAGTCGCAGGATTGCACACAACAAGATCAAACTCGTATCTCTCGGCAGGTTTCCAGCATTCGCAGAGGAGAAGGCTGCCGCTGCATTGCACAACCATGAAGCGCTCATAGACGCGCAAGATAAAGGGGAGAGATGGATCAACCAGAGGGGGGCCTCTGCCGGACAGGTTGTGGAATTTCAGGCCGTTGCCATGTCTGTGCTTGTGGAAGAAGCCGGAAAGGCCCTGCGGCGACCTCTTGCGGACGTCGGGGTCGGAGCAGAGCGCGAGCCACGAACTGGACACGCACGTGAAGCGGCAGAGCGACTTGTAGGGCACCCGCGACAGGATCTCCATGAGTGGACCCTCGGGGATGCTCACCTCAGCCTGCTGCTTCTTCCTCCTCTGCAAACGGAAGAGACGGTTCGTATTGGTCGAGTTCCTTCCATGAATCGAAGATCAGAAGGGGAGATGTGGATCAAACCTGATAAACTATGGTGGTAATGGCGGGGGACGGCAGCGTAGGAAGGGGCAGTTTGTCCTCGCCACGGCGGAGACCGGTCGCCGGTGGGTGTTCCTGCTTCGTGCAGCCATGCTGGCCGCCGCCTCCTGGTGGCATGGCCTCTTTCTCGACTCGCGGATCAGCGCCTGCAGAACCGCGGCTCGGCCGTCGTCGGAGCAACTCGCGAGCCACGACCTGGAGACGGTTAGTATTGGTTGAGTTCCCGGTCGAGTTCCCTCCATGTATCGAAGATCAGAAAGAGGAGATGTGGATCAAACCTCATACGGCGGCGTAGGACGGGGCAGTGTGTCCTCGTCACGGCGGAGGCCGGCCACCGGTGGGTGGTCATGCTTCGTGCTGCCATGCTTGCCGCCGCCGCCTCCTGGTGGCATGGCCTCTTCCTCGAGTCGAGGATCAGTGCCTGCAGAACCTCGGCTCTGCCGTCGTGGGAGCAGGTCGCCGGAACTACAGGGTTTGGGAAGAGTGTAAGCGGCGGCTGTGCCTCTCCCTTGTGCCAGAGCGACCTACTAGTAGGCAACTCCGGATTGGGATGAAAATTTCAAAATTCAGATCGCGAGAGTTTAGGCGTTGATTGATGGGGCAGTTAAAACCGGAAGCCCAAGGAGCACCTTAGGCCCACGATCAGCCAGAGGGATCGGCATGCATGACTCATGATTAAAACGGAGCGGGGAGAAAACGGCCACGCACTGATCCCGCTGGGGGTAAACAGGGGCAGTTAATGCATGATTTAGCATAATGTCTCGGAGTAATCTCTATCTCTACTACTTAAAAAGTCCTGTTTCCGTATTCTGCCAATACGTTGGTCGTTCCTTTCGTCGTCTCCGTCGTCCCCACATGGGCCAGGCCCAACGAACATGCACCTGTCTCGCTAGCTTTCCAATCCATCCCAGCTCGATGGGGCGGTGCTTTACACCGACCTGGTCGGCAGCACCCTACTTGCCGCACACCCCCGGATGTATGTGGGCTTGGCCCACGTTCGTCGCTACCGTCTGCTCGCCTATTACGAAACCATCGATCGTAGCTTCCGCGCATTGCGTACTGTCGCGGTACACCAGGAGCTCAGCAGGAACAGTATGCTTCTGTATCTGTTGTAGCTACTGTTTCTTGTACGGAGTAGCTTTTTTTTTTTTGGCAAACATGTTTCTTGTAGCTAGGTTCGTTTCGTTAAAAAAAACACCGCGCTTGAGAAAATAACATCACGTCTGGTTTGCCGCACTAGCGGTTTGATGTCACACATAAGGATTGATTATAGACTGCCAAGGACTTGATGGATAATTTCAGTTATTATTATTTTTGAAGAAAAAAAACACCATAGAATACATGATTTTTTAGTTCAAGATAAACAAGATGAACTAGGAAAAAAAATGAATTTATTAGTACAAATAGAAATTTATAAACTGCAGTGATTGTCAGCTGACACAGCGCTAGGAACCACCACACCATTGGTCGTCTTTCAATCATCTGATGTAGCTCTCGTGTAATACAATAGAGATGTAGCTGTTGTTGTGATAGATAGAAACAATTTTGTCTGGTACATTAAAACTTTGTTTAACACTTGGAACATGAACGGATTCCTTAGCATGAACGGATTCCTTCAATGTTTTTAAATAAAGCAGGAACGGATTCTTGGCATGAACGGTATTATACATTAAAAACGCATGAACAGATTTTCGAGATGAACGGTTTCCCTACTTGAACTTAAAATAGAGAAAGAACAGATTCTTGGCATGAACGGTTTCTTTCCTTGAACGTAAATAAAAGCATGAACGAATTCCTGATATGTTCGGTTTTGTACCTTGAACATTCAAAAAGCTTGAAATTTTTTGATATGAACATTTTCCCTCCTTGAACTTAAAAAAGCTTGAACAGATTCTTGGCATGAACGATTTCTCCCCTTGATCATAAATAAAAGCATGAACAAATTCTTTGCATGAACTTTATGTTTCCTTGAACATAAAATAAGCATGAAAGGATTGCCGACATGAACGGTTTCCCTCAAAAATAATGGATTCTTGCATGAATGATTTTCTATCCTTGAACATAAATAAAAGCATGAACAAATTCAACTTTTTTCCTTCCTTGAACGTAAAATAAGGATGAAAGGATGAACGGTTTTATACCTTGAACATAAAAAAGCATGAGCGGATTCTTTGATGAACGGATCCCCTCCTTGAATTTAAATAAAGCACCAACGGTTTCTTGGCATGGACGGTTTATTTCCATGAACATTAATAAAAGTATGAACGAGAATTCTTGGTATGAACGGTTTTGTACCTTGAACATTTTAAAAGCTTGAACGGATTTTTGACATGAGAAATTTCCCTCCTTGAACTTAAAGAAACATGAACAAATTCTTGGCATGAACGGTTTCTCCCCTTGAACATAAATAAAAACATGAACTAATTCCTCGCATGAACTTTTTTTCTTCATTATACATGAAATAAGCATGAAAGGATTCCCGACATGAATGGTTTCCCTCATAAATAATGGATTCTTTCATGACCGGTTTCCCATCCTTAAACATAAATAAAAGCATGAACGAAATCTTCACATGAACTTTTTCTGTCCTTGAACATAAAATAAGCATGAAAGGATGAGCGGTTTTCTACTTTGAACATATAAAAGCATGAACGGATTCTTTCATGGCCGGATCCCCTCCTTGAACTTAAATAAAGCACGAACAGATTCTTAGCATGGATAGTTTATTTCCTTGAACATAAATAAAAGCATGTACGGATTTCTGACATGAACGGTTTCCCTCCTTGTTCTTAAATAAAGAAAGAACAGATTATTGGCATGAACTTTAAAAAAAATGCATGAACGGATTCTTGGCATGAACGGTATTCAACCTTGGCAATTAAGAAAGCATGAACGAATTTCTGACCCGTTTCCCTACTTGAACTTCAATAAAGAAAGACTGGATTTTCTCTCTCCTTGAACATAAATATAGGAATAACATATTCTTGGCATGAACAGTTTCTCTGCTTTAACTTAAAAAAGCATGAACGGATTCTTCACATGAACAGTTTGGTACCTTGAACATAAATGAATGCATGAACGAATTCTTGGTATGAACGGTTTTGTAGCTTGAACATTAAAAAAGTTTGAAATGATTTTTCACATGAACAGTTTCCCTCCTTAAACTTAAAAAAGCATGAACGGTTTCTCCCTTGATCATAAATAAAGCTTGAATGGATTCTTGGTATGAATGGTTTGCTACCTTGAACATTTAATAATCTTGAACGGATTGTTGGTATTAATGGTTTCTCTCCTTGAACATAAATAAAAGCATGAACGGATTCTCGGTATGAACAGTTTTGTATCTTGAACATAAAAAAGCATGAACGGAGGCATGAACGGATCCCCTCCTTGAACTTAAATAAAACATGAACGGATTCTTAGCATGAGCGGTTTATTTCCTTGAACATAACAAAAGCATCTACAGATTCATGGCATGAACGGTTTCCCTCCTTAAACTAAAAAAAAGCATTAACAAATTCTTGGTATGAAAGGTTCCCTGCCTAGAACATAAAAATGTCAATGAATTCTTTTCTCACGAACATATTACCTCCATGCTTTAAACATAAAGCAAGAACGGATTCTTGGCATGTACGATCTTGTACATTGAACATTGAAAAAGGTTGAGTGGATTTCTGATATGAATGGTTTCCTCCTTGAACTTAAATAAAGGAAGAACGTATTCTTGGCATGAACGGTATTCAATATTGGAAATTAAGAAAAGCATGAACAAATTTCTGACATGAACGGTTTCCTTCCTTGAACTTAGATAAGGAAATAACGGATTCTCGGCATGAAATGTATTCTACCTTGAACATTAAAAAAGCATGAACGGATTTCTGAGATGAACGGTTTCCCTCCTTGAACTTACAATAAAGAGAGAACTGATTCTTGGCATGAACGGTTTCTGTCCTTGAACATAAAAAGCATGAACGAATTGTTCACATGAACTTTTTTTCCTTCCTTGAACATAAAATAAGAATGAAAGGATTCCCGACATGAACGGTTTCCCTCCCCGTTCTTGAACTTAAATAGAAGCATGAAAGGATTCTTGGCATGAACATTTTCCATCATTGAACTTAAATAAAGTGTGAACAAATTCCCTACTTGAACTTAAAAATGCATGAACGAATTCTTGGCATGAATGGTTTCCCCAATTAAACTTAAAAAAATCATAAACCAAAACAGTATAATTAAAATAAATAGAAAATATAGTATTGTGATGATTTACGAATGATTCGGTGTCAATGTCAGCTTTGTTACACCAAAGGACAAACTCCATTACTCCGAAATTTGCTTTCTTTGCAATGTACCTGTGTATATGAGTTCAGGTGTTATACTCATGCTATGCCATAAAGGGAAGGCCAAGAGGCGGTTGTGATAAAGTTGCTCCTTCCAGCAACTCCGCTCAAAACAAATCATCATGCGAGTCTCTTTGCCTTCTACGGAAAAGAAAAATATTGTAGAAGAACAGCCAGAATACATAACGAAATTTGATGTATGTTCATAAAAAATCATGGTGCATCGTATTGTCAGCATCAGCAGCGCATCTGGCAGTATTTCAAAATCCATGGAAAATGTTTATTACAAAAAATTGTCTCCAAAATCCGAACTAACATGTGTTAAGTTGATATACTAAAGAAGTCACGGGCGATAACCCTCAGGCCTTGTTCGGTATAGGTGGCTTTGCCGGGTTTGCGGTGTATTCTTTCATGCCAACTCAATAATACACTTGAAAACTCTTTTGAGAATGTTCGGCAGGCCGGGATTGGATGAGAATGAGTCCGGTAGTCGGTGAAAACAGTCGGGTTTCAAGCGGATCAGAGACGCGAGTAGTTGCTCACGTTTTGGCCCTTGCTGGTCGCGCACGTCATAATCCCGCTCTCGTGATGTCTACCTTCGCTCGCGTACATCCTAATCAGGCTGCCTCACGTGATGCTCCGAACCCGGTCACCAGCAGAAACTCTCGATGCCCGTCACCTGCAGAGGATTAGGGTGGGGAAGTGTTTTCAGTTTTTCACCCAATCCCTGTCATATAGTACTCACCAAAAACACCAGCGTCGAACGAGGCCTCACAGATATCACAGATACCTATGGATGTGTTGAGAAGGTCATCCCCAAAAATTTATGGACCCTGTATTCATTAGACAAAAGTACGAAAACAAAAAAAAGTCTAAATTAGAAGGGACTGTTGAAAACCTCAGAGGCAGAAGTGCCATGCTGTAATGAAAAAAATGAAGAAAGTATATTGAAACTGAATCTGGACAGAACTAACCGCTAACGTTTCCTCTTCTTAGTTTTTTCAAATTGTTGAACAGCAACCAAATTCTGGATACAATAAAACATGTCATATGCCTTCATTACAGGTAATTAACAGTAATTAATAGCCTACTGTACAGGTTCTGAATGTTTCCACATTAACAGGTATATAATACTCACATAATCCATTAGTTCGCTTTAAAAAACTAGCCAAGATTATGCCATTGAAGTTGAAAAGTAATATTCGGAAAACATAAACCGATAAGGTTAAAATTAAATCTAACTCACGAACATGTTAAAGCTTCCGATTGCTACGAAAAAAAGATCAAGACTTCTATGGTACTACAAATATCATAAAGGCCAGCAAAAGAACCATGTAGAAAAAGAGATAATCATCTATAGTCCAGCAAGAGCCATGTTGAAAAACACATATCAGCTACAGCCATAAAAAGAAAAACATCAAGCAAAAGAGCATGGAGCAAACATGAAAAACAGAGAAATCAAAAAATATTCTACAAGCTGGTCACTCAAACACCTGAAAAACAGCAAAGAAATCATAGTCACTACGAAAAAGAGACCTACCTTGAACCTTACAGATGAAAAACAAAATCAAGCCTTACAAGTTGCTCACTGAATTTGTCATACAGTTCAGCTCTATTTCAAAATAATCAATAATACCTTGAATCTGTTTTATAGTTCTATTTTCTATCAAGCTATTCTGGTGAATATGAGAAACAAATTTCCCTATGAACAGTATTATGCAAATATCATACGGGCGCAGCTTCCACCCAGATCCTATCTTCATATACCTTCGAATTGGTAGCCTACTGCCTGGAAGAGTTGCTAACTACAGACCCCATAATACAATTTTGCTAACTACAAGCCAGAAAAGACATGGAGCTATACCAGTCTTCCATATTTGCTTCATGAAATAATTCCAATTAACCAGGCATAAATCATCATAAAATAAACGGATAAAAAACATCTGTACTTAACGAACTATGTGCATTCTCCAAATAACCAATCATAAATCATCACGCAGCTTGATAACCACTTAGCAGCAGTAAGCTAGCCTGGGCGTGATGTGTTGGGCAGGGAAGCATAGGAATTGTAAGGGGATCTCGAAAACAGTACGCAACCTAACGAATCCCTCCTCATGCTTTCCACTGAGAAAACCCTAATCAGGACGAACCAAATAGTGCGCGTCTGGGGGCGAGATTGGAACGGATACTGACCTTCTGCCGCCATCGACGAAGCAGATCAGCTACAAGAACCGCCCGACGAAGCAGAACCCCGGCAAAAGAAGGGACGGGGAGCGAGACTCCAGGGAGACTTGGGGGAAACTCGGGGGAAGCAGGAGAGAGGACGGTTTCCTCAAGCGGCGGAGAAGCCGACCCGGAAGAGAAGAACGAAGATGGAAAAGAAACGGAAACAGTAAAGCGGGATATGGGCCGGCCCAAACAGTGCGAGGGGTGTGCGGCACGCCGTATACACCGACCAGCTCGATGCCCCTGTCCCCAAAACCAACGAGGCTGAGATACGTCAAATTAGGTTCCTCCACCCTCGCCCTTTCGCTCCGTTCGACGCCGAGATCCGCCCCCCGCTGCCGCCCCAGCCCCGAGGTGAGCGCCCCCGCCCGCCGATCCGCACCCAGCCCACCCCACCGCTAGCTTTCCCACTCGACCGCTCGAGCTACCGGCCGCCGCCGCATGGACTACACCGGCCGCTAGCCCGGGGGGCCAGATCGATGGCAGCAGGGGCTAGATCGATGGACGGCGAGAGCTTCATCCAGCGTCCTTCGGGATCTTCCTCTCCGTCGGGCGCTGCCGGCACGCACATCGGCCATGATGCCGAAGGCTGGCGACCTGGTCGAAGATGAGTAAAGGCTGGCAACTAGGTCAGATTGTGCGTTCATGATTTCTACTTGTTCTTTCCCTGGATCTGATGATATACCATCTGGGATTCCTCCTATAACATGCTTTGGATTGCCTATACACTTGTTCTGTTGTTACACGAACTGAAGCACAATAAGATGTTTGACAGAGCTTTCCAAGTTAACAAAGTTACCTGAACATTTTCCTTTATATATGCAATGCAGCTACACTATTTCTTAAGACTGATTCTGAATAAGTGCTTGGCAAAAAGATACTATAACACACGCGCTGCTTGTTCAAGTGCATCCTTCATTCAATGAACTGAAAATTTTCATGCTATTTTACTCTGCACCTTTAGTTTATGAGTTCTGTAATGGTACAACTTTCTGCTCTCAGATTTGATGTTGACATTCTACATGCTCTGATTGAATACAGATGAATTGGTAAAGGCTTGTCATGCAAATGCATGACGGGTATCTCGTGATGCTTAATCAGTTTTAGCAGTAAGTTATATTTACTTTGAATAATAATAAATAAACAGTTCTTGGATTGCGTGAGGAGGTTTGAGCACAACATTCAACTGAGTAGCCGAATATCAAGGCAAGTTCCACTGAGCCAGTGGCAGCACAAAAGTATACCACCCATGCTTGATATATTTGAATGTATGGTCCTTACAAGGCAAATCATTGGCACATTGACAATAATTTGTTAACACAGAGGAATACATTTTATGTTGCAAATTAGTTTCTCTAATCTTGAGATGGAATTTGACTAATAAGTGTTCCCTTCAACAACAGGTCTGCAGCTTGCTCGGGCCTGATTGTGCGCCAGATACGTCTGGACGAGCGTGGATTTATGTGCCGCCTAGCGTCGAGGACGTCGTGGACTGGTTCGGTGCACCATCCGCTGGTGTGCATCGGTCGATGATCTAAGCGCGAGGAATGTAGCTGGTGCCAGTGGTGGTACCATGAATTTATTTCTGTCAGGAATGAATTTGTCAAAAATTGCACCTGGTGGTAGATGAGATGAAGATCGATGGGAGAACAAGTAGACGTATGGTATAAAACCCATCCTGACATATTTCTCTAATATGTGTGTGATTTGCTGGAACTCATGTCATGTGCACGCATCAGGAGGTCTGTTTGTGGTGAGAACAACATAGATGAGGAGCCAAGCTGTAAGCTAAAAGATCAGTCGTGGTTTCACCACTTCTTATTTAGATTGGAAAATATAGATTAGTCTCCTGAAATGCATGGGCGGAACAGGTAGACCCTGCAATTTACCTCCTGTTATGTAGGTTCAGTTCTTTGATTTTACCTTTACAGTGCGTTTCAGGTGCAGATTATTTTTTACCATCTGCTTGGATAGTAATACTGTGTTCAACCTGCACACCGAATCATTGTGCCTGATGGTTTTTGCTTTGATAGAGTTATTGAAAGTATCCTCAAAGTATTTTACAACAGAGGCAGTTAAATAGGGTAGTATTACGTCATGTAGTCTAAAAGTTTAAGTATCATCTGATGTGTCATTTGGGCAATGTGATGGTGGCAGGCTGATGGTGGTTTATTCTGATGGCTAAGGATGGCCTAACACCAAGATTGCACAACAATCAGGCAGTTTTTGTCGCCAGACATGGACTGCTAATATCCCAGCTGAGCTCCTGACTTCCTGCTAATATCCCATCTGAGCTCGTGCTTTCCTGGTTTGTTTTTGCAATATTAAATTAGATGAGGATATTAAACGGATTGGAACATGGCATCTCTTTGTACATGGAAGCATGATTGAATCTTCCCCATACCAAAACAGGGAGATGCATACCCTATAGGTGTTGTGTACAGTCTGCACTTGCCATCAAGTGCAAGATCAAGGTGAAATTTCTCATCTCTACTTTATGCAATATGAGGCACATGCTGATAGTTTAGTCAATGTTATTTAGCTTACCAGTTCAAAGTTTCCTTACAAATAAAAAGCTATTTGGATTGAGGATGTTTTACCTGACACTAGAACAATTATCAGCTGATAGAAGCTATTACTGAAGGAAGTTGTACTCGGATGTTTTTCATGACAAAGCCAGTTATCATATATCTTGACTTGGATGTTTTTCATACATGCCTTTTTTTCTCCAATGACATTTTCACATCAGCATGAAGCATGCATGTAAATTTACTTTGAAGTTAATTAAGCTTGGTGGCATGGATTCAAATAGTATTCTCATTAGTTAGAACATGAGAACTTCCTCACATCTGTTGGATATACCATGTCCTGATTATAAGTGGATGCATAATGTTTGCTTTGGATATGCGACGAATATGTGAAATACTACATCCATTTCTACACTACTTAAAAAGGAGGAACGTGTTCCCTATTCTGCCCACTTCTCTACAACCAAGTTTTGGTCGTCAACCTCGTCCGCTTCTTCCAGCATTCCGTCATCCCGCGCGGGCCCAACTGGGCCAAAGCCCACTTAACTCGATTGGAACGGGAACCCTAGGCACCCGAAACCCTCGCTCCTCACCTGGGACGCAATCCTCGTGCTCCCGCCGCCACCTCCTCCCTTTGGCAGTAGAGAGCAGCTTCCAACAGCATCTCCACATCCCGTCGCCCCTTCTGCCTTTGCCTCGGCGGCGAGGTTATGGCGAATCCATGTGTCATCTCCCTCGTCTAGAGTCAATAATGGATTGGCCCTGAGCTGATCAACGCCTTCCTGGACAGGAGCTCGCCCCAGCCTCCGTACAAGCCGAACTTCCGCCGGCCTGTGCAGGAGCTCACCGGCGGCATGCTCATCTACTCGACACCGGCCTCCCAGTCTGCTCGCCGCCGGCCTATGCAGGAGCTCACTGGCGGCATGCTCATCTGCTCGTCGTCGACCTCCCGATCTGCTCGCCGCCAGCCTATGCAGGAGCTTGCCAGCAGCCTGTTGATCTACTTGACGGCGGCCTCCCGATCAGCTCGCCGCAGGTGACCCGATCTGATCGCCACCGGCCTGTACAGGGAGCTCCCAGACGATGCGTTACTGACCAAACCATGGGGCTGTACGGGAGAATGGATCAGGTGAGATACGACCATGCAAGGTCATCACCGTGGCCATCCTAACAGATTTCTAATTTTTAAAAGATCTAAGGAAACAGACAACGGATTTTTTTGTTATTTTTTCAGAATCTAATTGCACCCGGATTGGCAAGAGACATAATAATCTGCTTACCGTAGCAAGGTGCATTATCTATTCTCCTCTTTTTCTTGACTTGATGCCTAATATCCTACCACTTTGCGTGTACTATCGTCTGAATCTATCATCTTTTTAATCGGGAAGCACCTTGATATTATTTTGGGGTAATCTGAATTGTTCATCTTTTTGTAATCTTTGCACACTAAGGTCTGTAGTTTTACATATGATGTGCACAGATGATTTGTGTACTTGAGTAGCACCACATGAATTTATCCGATAAACTGTTGGTCTGCTATGCAGTTGAAGATATGTTGGGTTTTATTTCTTAAGAGTATTGATTCGTTTGTGTCAGGTTTAGATGTATACATAGGATTCCCCTTAATTTATACAATTTGGTATTCCTTAAATCACTTATTATATGGTGAAAATCACTTGAATTGTTTAAGGGTCTGGTATCCATGCATGGATTAGTTGCCATATTGGTCAGTTTTCTTCTCTTTCGTTTTTTGAAGATTTTTTAACCTTTGTTAATGCGAGCTGGTACATATGTTCAACTGACCCATTTCAAAAATAGCTACCACCTACTCTTATCCTTTATTTGTCCTAATTGGTTGAAATTCTTTTAATCTATGGCAGGCCATACTTTTAATTCATGTGCCTACTAGATTTAGGAGTTTCACAATAGAAGGTTCTTCTTACTTATGTAATAATTCTCACCTTTATGTCATTGTTTCAATCTATGGCGGCTGTAGAGGTGTCGACGTCGGCGGCTGGCTCGCCTAGATCAGACCTGGAGGGCCACGGACCTAGAGGCCACGGACGATGTCGTGGTTGCAGCTAGAACGTGAGGATGCAGATGTGCGAGCCTCCATGACACAGGTGAACTCTAGGCTCACCCGGTGCGTGTGTCTTGGCAAGTCAGCTGTTGGCGTTGGTCATCAACTCCTCTACACCTCCACACAAATGTGTTGATTGTGAGCTTTGATTCACTGCTTGTTGAGAATGATCTGTCATGGTAGGCATAGAGCTCATTTTTCTCCAATATATAAGTAAGTCGACTCAATCCATGGTAGATACTGTCAAGCCGAGGCAACCACCCAGGCCCACCACCGAGGCCCTGTCGCGCTGTATCCGGGTAGAGGACGATGCCGGTGCCGCTGAAGTGGAGTAGAATGAAATTTGTGCCACTCCCATCACCTAATCCACGCCCCCATTTGGCTCTCATGGTTAGCTAATTTTTGTCGCCTTTCCTCTGCCGATTAGGGTGTTTAGCTTGCTCTAATTCGATGGTTGTTCGTTTCATCTAGATTTACTATGATTCAAAGTTGAGTGAACTCGTTGGCGTGCTTGCCTGAAACCTAGCTCAGATTTCTGACATGTGATTGTGAAGCCGGAGTATGTGCTTTCCTCTAACCTATTTACCTATCTTTGACTAATGACGTGTGAAATGTTATTACATAGACAGAGTGTCGGCCGTCTCTAACACGTGTTTCTGTTGTTAATTAGTGCAGACGTGGCAGGGCCATAGTGCAGGAGTCAGGAATTAACCCAGCCTCATCTGGATACTACAGCGGTGACAAGGTAATGTGAACAACAACAAGTATTTTCTTAATCTTATTTTCTGGGTCTTAGAAAGTTTTTATACTCTATGTAGGCTAAACAGAAGTGTCATTGGCACTGCAGAATATCTGTTTACCTATAAGAGATCTTTGGATTTTTTGAGGGTTATGGTGTTTTGCGAATTATGGTTGGATTCGAGGAAAATTATTATTGTTCATGTTTTACCACTCCAAAACGCATTTGTGAATAACATTTACTTTCCATATACTGTCTGAATTCTGAAACACCGGTTCCTTGTGTGCATGACGTCTTCCTCCCCTTCCGCTGTAGAAGCTTTTAGTATGCTTCACATTTTTGAAGGGCATGCATTTATTTTTCCTGTACTGTTAGTACCTTCCAGCGGTAGGTTACTTGTAGTTGGTATTTATAATCAATTGTCTGCATCGAATTATTTATTTGTTCAGGATCATGAAGCGCCAAATGATGTATTTAATCAACGTAATGGCAAATGCCATTTTCCTTGGCTACCAAACAACATATTTAATCAACGAGCTGAGATTGTCAACACCGCTTCCCTATCACCGTCCATGGAGTATCAGGTCATCTAGCGCCTCTTCAACACCTGCTTTATATAATTATCTTTTGCCTTTTTTATAGACTTATTGCTCCTTATGTTTTACTAAAAATGTAAAATAGTTAGCTAAACCTTGAAATAATTGCCAGCACCTTATTTTTACCAATTACAGAATTAAAAGATTCATTTTTTTCCTATTCCCGAATGTGAAGTGCCATGATTATCTTATTTCAAAATATTTGCTATTTAATTTGCCTAGATTTTCAGAGCAGAACACAGACACTGATTGGAAGTAAGAAGCTAAAAATTGGAGACATGTACATTACCAACTCGTAAATTACTGCATGGTGATGGAGTTTGTTTCGGGGCAATAGTTCCAATATCATATCCACTTATTGTTTTTTCACAAAAAATGGTGTTTGTTGGTTGCATTTCTATCCGTGACTACAGGTTAGGGAAATTATGTTTATGACTCACTCTCCTAGCCATTGAGTAACTTGCACAACTGAAGGATCGAAGAAATATACTAATCATTGCCACTGATACAACTTTTGGAATGTGTACTTGCATAATAAACAATATAGTGCACTTTGACTTGAAAAGTGAAAGTTTACTTGTCAATTTGAGGGATCGTCAACCCCAAATATGCAAGGTAAGAAGCACAATTCTTATAATTTTGTCCTATTGTTTGTTTTGCACCGTGTTGCTAGATTATTGGTTCTTCTCTTCTGTGTGCTATTTTTTATTTTTGGGAATCCATACTATATTGACTTACCAAATTGGACATCAGATAGTGATATTTTTTAGCATCCTATCCCCCATACTTGCAGTCTGCTCCTTACTACACATAGTGCTTTTTAAGATAATCATATTAACATTTGCTTCGGCTGCTACATAATTGTTGATAGAACTTGACATTCATGTAGTCCAGAATGTACTCCTGCTTACGCAATTGATGAGTTCATCTTGAAAATACACCTATGATTTAGATTTAGCTTACGGACATCTTTGTTGACAGTGGAATGAACATGTATGTTAGAGCTCATCACGGACGAAGAACTATATGCAGATTCACATTGTGGTGTTATATTGGTGGGTAGAAATCAGCCATGATGTGAGCCATCATAAAAGGTATATGCGCAGAAGTCTGATGTGAACTGTTCTTCTGTTCGCAGGTGGAATTGTGAGCTCGCTCTCTCGACCACGCGTGGGTCATACTGGGATGGGAACCAAAATTCTTTTCCAGTGGCATGCATTTTGGGGAAAAGAGAAATATGGGTGACCATTAAGCCGCACATATTGAGAAAATCAGTTTATTAAGTGTTTACACCATATCATGTGACTCTTTCTGAATGGTTGTTGATTAAACCATGTAACAAATATAGTTGTTGAGATGGAAATCAAGATACGCTTATGCAAACCTGTGGAATAGTGAACAATTGATCTTCCCGTAGAATCATTCGTACCCTGCTAGAATCCAAAGCAAAGAGAATCTAGAGGGGACATATAGTGGAGCCAATGAAACATACCCAAAGGCATGAAAAACAGTATAAATTATGTAATCTTTGTATTCTGGCCAGAAACTACAAGCCTTAGAAGAAACGTTAATCATCTTCTAAAATATGCTTTCACTGCTGCACTACATGGTAAGAACAACCATATGTGCAAAACAAAGTATCAGTTTGAATCGGAAGATAAATTGAATGAATCTTCCAAGCTTTCATATAATTTGATCAGGAATAAAAAGAAGCTAATTAAGTGATAGGCCTATCCTTACATTGGAAGGGAACAAACAACAACAATTAAGTCTGCATCTTGTCTGATAGATCATTGATTGCCCCATGATGATTCACACAGGGATACAACCGAATCAAAATCATCTTGGGTAAAGTATCACAGTGGGATATTGTTGCATGCAAGGTAAGTGAATTACATACTGTGAAGTTCTTCGTGATTTCTGCAAATGGTTTTTCCTGCATTATAATAAGCATTCAAAACCATTTGCAGTTAGTGTTGATTTGGAGTTGGAGAAAACACCGAACGCAAATCAGTGTGTAGTGTTGTTGTTGTTGGGTAGGGGTTACTGGAACCAACGGGGAGAGACTCGGGAAAGGCAAGAGAGCTAGAGAAAGATCCACAAAAGGATCGCAACCGTGTTTCACTTTATTTTTCTTTGGCTTGCATGTGGTGAAGAGGTTTGAGGAAGCTACCTACAAAATTTAGCATCCGCAACACCGCCTACCGGCGGATTTTTTTTATCTCAGCTATTATTGAAGATTAGCTAAGCCCCTTTTATATGTTCGGCACAGAAAGCTACGATCTAGGGTTGTCTCCAGATATTTATGAATATCAAAGTGTTGTTTTGACTAATCAGAAAAGAAGTGTTCCTTTAGTTATACTTGTGTTTGCAACATACACGATTTTATGAGACAATAATACATCTAAAAGGAGTGATTGTTTAGTTAATAGTTATGACGGCCCATAACACAGGTGTGAGACTGACCGCGGAAGAAAAGAAGAGCTAGAACTTGGAACCACGTAGAGGCACAACAATGTTGTCTTGTTATTGCTTCGGTGTTATCGTGTTGTATATTATATTATCCCTGATTTATTTCAATTTTCATAGTGAGTTGTAAATTATATATGTATATTAAGAAATAAAATTTGAAGACCCGTGGCAACGCACGGGCATTTGTACTAGTATCTTCAAAAACTGCCGTTAGCCTAATAATCTGGTACGGAGACCGTGCGCCTATGGAAACTGTGTCGTGCATAACGAGGCAGAATATATTTGTGTTTCTATCATAATATGATAAAAATAAATTCATCATTTTGTTAAACTAAATATTTCATTATTTCATCCATATATAGCTTGCATAGTATAAGAAAGATCCACATGCATTGCTACGAAACAAAGCAGCTCCGATATTTCTTAAACTGGCACATTAGTTAATCATACATCTATTATTTACATTTTATTGGAAGATAAAAAATTAAGCTTCCCAAACCATAACATTATGCCACAGCAAAAATAATAATGTAAACTAAAGTATAACAATAAATAATTAAAATATATTTTTCTCTAATGTCAACATCCGCACATGGTAAAGTATCCATGCCCTAACAATATCCCTCTATTAATTTTTGTACTCCAACTGATCCCCTAAATGGAGCAATCTATATGTCTATATTCCACTTACCTAAGTTTTGATAATATACGATAACAAACTGTAAGGGTACATTGCCCCTATGTGTGGTTTTGGTAATTAATGACAACCCCTATGGACTAATGTTTTCATTGAGTTTATATGAAGGAATATTCCATAGGTACTACTTGTACTCCATGTGTTGGATTCAAGTATGGATGCCATGAAGATAAAGGTATACCTTGTGTATTGGCATCAAGATCATAGGTATAAAGATATATATGTGATATGATCAAGAAGAAGAAACGAAGATGGAGTTCTTATGTGGAACTCAATATTAGCCATGCTCTATCTTATGTGAGTATGAGAAGATACAAGGTTGAGTTGGGCAAGTTCAAGATGAGCATCTTGAGTGGATCACATGCTTGAAGCTTGTCGTCCATTTGGTGATAATGGACATGTGAAGATGTGCATCAATGGGGCTTTCCCATCATAGTGTATGGGGGAGCATTTGTGAGTCTTCACGAAGCAACATTGATCAAGTGAGGCATTCTTGAGTGAAGCTTGAAGAGTTATCATCAAGATCAAGCGGGATGCACAAGGCAAAGGTATGGCCTTGCTAGGTTTTCCTTTTACCGGTCTCAAGGTGGTTGTTGGGAGACCGGATTATAGGATAGATAGCCGCACTATCAAGAGGGGCTTTCGGTTGGGTAACTTGATCACATCGTCTTAGGGAGCTCAATCATTTGCATACTTTGCATATCCCTATTGCTTCTTGGTGTTTCTCTGTGTGAGGTTCTTGAGCTTGTTGCTAGCTTTACAACAAGCCCAAGTTCATCAAACGGAATCCGCATGCATCTTCTATTGCGTTTCGAGTTTGGACGTCTTCACCGGTTCTTGACGGTGGGAGACTCCCTCTCTAAAATCATCTAAAAATGTTCTGTGAGGAGTCTCCATATTTCCAGTTTTTTTTGGGGTTCTATTCGTCGTTATCTTTTCAACAAAATTGGTTTCATGCGAATCGGAATTCGGGAGCATTAGTTATTAAAGAAAAAGGAAAAAGGAAAAAGATTTGAAAGGGGAGGGGCAGCCGGCCAGGCGTCCGGTCTGCCGGCCCACACGCCGGCCCACCCGGTCAAAACCGGAGCCGGCAGTGCCATCCGGCCTGTGTCCAGTGGCCGCGGGGCCATGACCGGTTGCAGGCCCGGTCCACGACCGGCCTGCCCGGCGCGCCTTCCGGCCCGGCCGGGTTCCGCCCTGGGCCGTCTTTCCGCCGGCTGGGCCTCACCGCCCCGCGGCCCACCCGTGCCCTCCCAGCCGCCCGCGCCTTCCCCGCGGCGCCCGCGGCTGCTCGCCGCGCCGCACGGCCGCCTCCCCCGCGCGCCCTTGCTCGCCGCCGCCCTGCGCGCTATCTTCCCGCTGGTGGGCCGTCCACCGGACTGCTGACCGCTGGCCCTCCCGCGGCCGGCAGCCTGAGGCGACTTTCAGCCTTTTTTATGCGTTTTTCACATGGTTTTCTCCCCAACGGTTATTTCTTCCTCCCTTGCTATAAATACCTTTCTCCTACCTTGAGACAACTACTTCTTCCCCTTTCTCTCACCTCCATTGTTGCATTTGAAGAAGTTGCTCTCTCTCTTGTTCCCCCCCATGATTCTTGCTCATATTTGAGGATTTGAGAGAGGAGATCTAGATCTACACTTTCACCAAACCATTTCTTCTCTAAGTGAGGGAATATCTTGGGATCTAGATCTTGGAGTCTTTAGTTGACTTTCCCCCTTGTTCTTCCTCTCCAATCTCATCCTAGCATTCGTTGCTTTGGTGGGATTTGAGTGTGAAGGACTTGAACACCTCCGGTGTTCTTTCTTTGCATCATTGCATAGTGTTGAGCTCTCCACCACGATTTGTTCGAGTGAGAGACCGTGAGCTTGTTACTCTTGGAGGGTGACCTCCTAGTTGGCTTGGTTGGTGTCCCGGTGATCTCTTCGTGGAAGATTGTGAAGGGGCCCGGGCTTCTCCTTCGTGGAGCTTGTGAAGTGGTTGTGGAGCTTGCCATCTCCGGAGCGGAGGAAAAGCTAACCATAAGGAAAGGGTCATTATCCTTCGTGGGTGTGGTTCGGAGAATAGGGTGAGCCTTCGTGGCGCGGGAATCCTTCGTGGGACCTCCACTCCTCCAAACGTGACGTACCTTGTTGCAAAGCAAGGGAACACGGGAATACATCCTCGTCTCCGCGTGCCTCGGTTATTTCTATACCCGAGCTCTCTTTCCTTGTGATAGCCATCGTGCTTGAAGTATATATATCTTGCTATCACTTGTGCTACATATATCTTGTGCCTATCTTGCTTAGCTCTAGTTGCTATTGTTACACTTAGTTGAGCTTAGCATATTTAGGGTTTGTGCTTGTAAACTAAACGATAGTTTAATTCCGCATTCTTACAAGACAAATCCGCAAGAGTTTGTAATTGCCTATTCACCCCCCCCCTCTAGGCGACATCTCGATCTTTCACAAACTCTTCCAATAGTTCAACAAAAATGATAACAAATAATTGGGCTGATACTTTTCAGGTAAAGAGGCAACAATCAAATCCCTTAGTGTTTGTATGTGTCGATGGAAAAAATCTTGAATTATGAAAAGAGTTGATCACATTGATATCACAATAATACTTATTGACCACAATAAATCGCAGTTTTTTTAATGAAATTATAGTATCACGAAGAGTCAAAGACATTCCACGACAAGGAAATACTATTAGTTAAAGAATATTGTTCTTGTAGCATGATTCCTTGTTGCCGTCCCTTTCAGAGGTTTCACAAAGAAAACAATATTTCTGAAATTTCACTTTTCCAACAAAACAAGCCAATGGGTAGGAGGCATTTTTTTTAGGGTAAAACACAATATATTAAGCTAGCAAGCTGACTCATTAAAAACCTTCCAGTCCCCTTCGGTACCCTAGTAAGGAAAAGAGCGCGTCTGAAACTTGCTGTCCGGGTTCAAAACAGAGTTACATCAGAGATTACATCACATGGCACATGATCCGGAGGATCATCTTCCCAAACTATAACTCTATTAGAATCAAAACTAAATCTAGCTAAATTGTGAGCTACCATATTTAAATCTCTAGGACAATGCTTAAAAGAAACAGATCCTATTCTTTGAGCAATCTCGAAACAGTCCATTAAGATAGATGTGCTCAGAATCCAAATATCTCCCTCTCCATTGCAAGCATTCACCAAAGCCAGGTTATGTGATTCAACTATTGTTGATGAGCACTTAACATTCTCAAGTAATTCCAACCCCCTCTTCAAAGCCAAGCTTCTGCTGTGGATATATCCAACATATTAGATGACGGCCACGCTCCTCCCGCCATCGCTGCACCTTTTGAATTTCGGATCACTCTCGCTACCGCACCAACACCTGAGGGAAAAAACATGGATCAACATTCATTTTATAAGTCTTACGTGGGGTTTTTGTCCATCCATTTTCCTTTGGAGCCACCACATGTGATGACGCCCCATAATTTGCTGCGATTGCCTAGAACGAAAAAACCGAATTTTTAACGGGAGCCACACTTTCTCCTTAACTGCTTCCCGATGTTGCCACCAAATATACCATCCGACCACTAGAATTGTTTCCTTCAGCCCCAACAGACCAACAACTGATTGTTCTTCAATGGACCTCTCAACATTTCCTCCACTACTACTGATCTAGAGTGATCAATATCACATGCATTTTTGATATAGTCATCTAACCCCAGAGCCTTCCACGCCTCTTTAGCTCGCTTGCAAGTAAACAAGAGGTGTTTAATATCTTCACACCCGCATTTACATATAGGGCACTGGGTGGAAACCTTAATATGCCTGTTTGCTAGTACCCCCTACCCGGAACAAGACCATGAAGAGCTTTCCATCCAAAAAAAAATACTTTTGCAGGAACATTTAAACTCCAAAGAATACTCCATACAGGGTTAATCTGTTCTGTGGGTCCATCAGATCTCTTCATTTTCGTGCCAAATTGGTGTTCCCACTCTGAGTAGTAGGTTGATCGCACCGAAAAAATATAATTCTTTGACTTATTCCAAGCTATGAAATCATTCTCCAGATTTTGACTCAAGGGAATCCTTAAGATTTGATGTACATCAAATGGATTAAAAATGGAATTGATTAAATCCTCATCCCATGTCCCAGTCATTGGGTTTATCAGTTCATCAACTGTTCGCAAAATGCACTGGCCTCTTACTGTCACCACCTTGCGAGATACACTAGTAGGGATCCAGTGATCAGTCTAGATATTAACTTTTGTACCGCCACCAACTCTCCATATGTGACCCCTTTTGAAAGTTTTGAGCCCTACCAAGATACTCTACCAAGTGAACGAAGAACACTTCTTTGGCCCAGATTTCAATAAATCTCCAGTAGGATAATATTTAGCTCTTAGTACTCTAGCCCACAAGGATTCCAGACTAGATAATGTTAGAGATATGCCCAAAAGGGAATAATAAAATGGTTATTATAATATATCTTTATGTTTATGATAATGTTTACATACCATGATATAAATTTTATTAACCGAAACATTGATACATGTGTGTTATGTGAACAACAAGGAGTCCCTAGTAAGCCTCTTATATAACTAGCTTGTTGATTAATAGATGATCATGGTTTCGTGATCATGAACATTGGATGTTATTAATAACAAGGTTATGTCATTAATGAATGATGCAATGGACACACCCAATTAAGCGTAGCATAAGATCACGTCATTACGTTCATTTGCTATAAGCTTTCGATACATAGTTACCTAGTCCTTCGATCATGAGATCATGTAAATCACTTATACCGGAAGGGTACTTTGATTACATCAAACGCCACTGCGTAAATGGGTGGTTATAAAGGTGGGATTAAGTATCTGGAAAGTATGAGTTGAGGCATATGGATCAATAGTGAGATTTGTCCATCCCGATGACGGATAGATATACTCTGGGCCCTCTCGGTGGAATGTCGTCTAATTAGCTTGCAAGCATATGAATGGTTTATAAGAGACCACATACCACGGTACGAGTACAGAATACTTGTCAGGAGACGAGGTTGAACAAGGTATAGAGATACCGATGATCAAACCTCGGACAAGTAAAATATCGCGTGACAAAGGGAATCGGTATCGTATGTGAATGGTTCATTCGATCACTAAAGTCATCGTTGAATATGTGGGAGCCATTATGGATCTCCAGATCCCGATATTGGTTATTGGTCAGAGAGAGGTCTCAACCATGTCTACATAGTTCACGAACCGTAGGGTGACACACTTAAGGTCGATGTCGTTTAAGTAGATATGGAATATGGAATGGAGTTCGAAGTTTTGTTCGGAGTCTCGGATGGGATCCAGGACATCACGAGGAGTTCCGGAATGGTCCGGAGAATAAGATTCATGTATAGGAAGTCACTTTCCAAGTTTGGGAATGATCTGGTGCATTTATGGAAGGTTCTAGAAAAGTCCGGAAGAAATCACCATGGAAAGTGGAGTCCCGGAGGGACTCCACATAGCTTGGCCGACCAGCCTAAGGAGGAGGAGTCACAGGTGGACTCCACCCTATGGTGGCCGGCCACCCCCCCAAGGAAGGGGTGGGAGTCCCACCTTGAGTGGGATTCCCCCCTTGGGTAGGTTTCCCACCTTATGGCAAGTTCTTGAGTTGGGGTCTTATTCGAAGACTTGGAGTCTAACTCTTGGGGGTTCCACCTATAAAAAGAGGGACAAGGGGAGGGTGGCCGGCCACTCTAGCCTCCACCTTGGCCGCACCCCTTTGAGGGCCGGCGCCCAAGCCCCCTCTCCCAAACCCTAGCGCCCCTCCTCCACCACCTCTCCCGCATACGCTTAGCGAAGCTCCGCCGGAGATCTCCATCGACACCGCCACCACGCCGTCATGCTGCCGGGATTCCGAGGAGGATCTACTGCTTCCGCTGCCCGCTGGGCAGGAGAAGGACGTCGTCTTCATCAACACCGAACATGTGACCGAGTACGGAGGTGCTGCCCGATTGTGGCACCGTCAAGATCTTCTACGCGCTTTTGAAAGTGGCAAGTGATCATCTTCTGCAACAACGAGATCTAATCTCGTAGGCTTTGGAAATCTTCAAGGGTTAGTCTCGTTCATCCCTCGTTGCTACCGTCTTCTAGATTGCATCTTGGCTTGGATTGCGTTCGCGGTAGGAAATTTTTGTTTTCTATGCTACGAATCCCATCGGTATCAGAGCCGTGTCTATGCATAGATTGGTTGCACGAGTAGAACACAATTGTTTGTGGGCGTTGATGCTTTGTTGTCTTTAGTTCGAGTACTTTGCATCTTTGTGGTATGGTGGGATGAAGCGGCTCGGGATAACTTTACATGACCGCGTTCATGAGACTTGCTCCACGTTCGACATGCAACTTGTATTGCATAAGTGGCTTTGCGGGTGTCTGTCTCGCCCACCATAGTGAAGATTCAATTTACTCTTTCTATTGACAACACTAGTATCACCGTTGTGGTTCATGTTCGTAGGTAGATTGGTTCTTACTCGAAAATCCTAAACCACGTAAAATATGCAAACCAAATTAGAGACGTCTAACTTGTTTTTGCAGGGTTTGGTGATGTGATATGGCCATGATGTGATGATGAATATGTATGAGATGATCATTATTGTATTGTGGCAACCGGCAGGAGCCTTATGGTTGTCTTTAAATTTTATGTTGAGTAATATTTCAAAGTAGTTGTAATAGTTGCTACATGAGGTGAACAACCATGAAGACGGCGCCATGGACCTTGACTACGCCGACGATGATGGAGATCATGCCGTTGATGATGGAGATCATGTCCGTGCTTTGGAGATGAAGATCGAAGCGCAAAGACTAAAGGGCCATATCATATCACATATGAATTGCATGTGATGTTAATCCTTTATGCATCTTATTTTGCTTAGAACGCGACGGTAGCATTATAACATGATCCCTCACATTAATATCAAGATAATAAAGTGTTCTCCCCTCGTATGCACCGTTAATATAGTTCGTTGTTTTCAAAGCATCTCGTGATGATCGGATGTGATAGACTCAATGATTACATACAACGGGTGTAAGCCATGTTTGCACACGCGGAATACTTGGGTTTGCTTGACGAGCTTAGCATGTACAGACATGGCCTCGGGACACAGGAAACCGAAAGGTTGAACACGAGTCATATGGATGATATGATCAACATGTTGATGTTCACCATTGAAGCTACATCGTCTCACGTGATGATCGGTTTTGGTGTAGTGGATTTGGATCATGTACCACTTAACAACTATGAGGGATGTTGTATTAAGTGGGAGTTCATTAGTAATTAGATTAAAACATGAACTAATTATCATAAACATAATCTGAGTAGTATTTTGAATTAATTTGTAGTATTGGCATCCGTTTTCTACCAAGCACTAGTCTTGTTATTGAGATAGAAATACTGTTAAAATCTGAAAATAAACTTTACGGACTGGTAGCGTATTGTTAAAGAATCAAGAAATGATTATGTCCTATTGCAAACTTTTAGTAAACCTCACATTGTTGATTCAAAGAAGTATGGTTTCAATTAGTACCTAAAGTTATCTTGTCTCCGTGAAACTTGAAGTTCAAATCTGTTTGAAAAGTAAGGAGCTGAAAATTTAGTTTTCAGAAATAATCAAGGTATGAAATATATGTAATATCTAAGACCTTATTGCAAGATGATAGAATATAATTTGGTGAGGCTACATTAAGTAACAGTATAACTTAACCACCTAGAAGCTACCTCAGCGCTTTTGGGTCCTGAACCGTCCGATCACACACTTGAACGGTCCAGATGTCCCCTACCCAGCCGAAACATTGCAGAAACCCGTTCCCATAAACTCGCGTCAAAAAGCAGCCCAACGTTACTTGGGCCGCTACTCCGCAGGTTGACCTGAGCATTCTCTGATTAACCGGGCCAAAAATTCCTTCAAGCGGGCCGTACGTACTTGACGCTCTTAAAAATATTGCCCGGACATAAGGCTAAAAAAAAGACTAGAGAAGCCTCCCCGTCACGGCCGATGCATAGCATGAAGGCACCTCAGCAAGGAAAGATGAAGATTCGCTAGGGCGCCGAGTGATGTGGTGCAGGCGATTGAAACGAACACAACATTCAAGCAATCATGAATGTTTGGTGCGCCAATCGTGGGCAACAATTAATGGATGTACGTTACTATATCGCCGGCGGCATACTTCATGGCTTCATGCTTCGTCTCCTCATCATCTTTGGCTCTCCCTGCTTCCCTCGAATTCTCTCTCTCAAGGAGTGATGCCGACGGTACGCCCGACACTCTAGCTCCCACTCACCGCCGATGGCGAGGCGGCCGAGAAGCTGGATGTGAGGGAAGATCCCGGCAGCCGTAGACGCTAGAGGGTGTGCCCGGCTCGTCCCGTGCTCGAAGGGATGAGGCGCTCCCGGTGGGGAGGTGCGCTTGGAGACTACAGCACGACCATAACTTCAATCTCGCCATCTCGGTAAGGAGGTATGTACCACAGATCTTCCATGGATTCGATTTTGGGCTCGATTTTGAGGTTGGATCTCCCCCTTTTCCCTCTCTGACATCCATTGGTTTTTCGTATTTAGCCGGTCTCATGGGGTTGCTGCGGATCCGCCATGTATGTGGCCATGTGGAGACCATCTGACTGAGGACTATCTCCCCATTGCCTCCTGCTCTCTTCCAATCGTTTGATCTTGAGGTCCAAGTCGCAGGTAATCAATCTGGTATGCATAAGTTTCAATTGTATCCAGTGATTATTTGGCAGATGTTAACATAATATAAGCAGACATACCAGTAGCTACTCACAAGAATGGGAGATTCACCCGCGGCGAAGAATTTGGTTAGGCGAAGTGAATACCAGGACATGACGCTGCTTCACTGGCCCTGGCTGCTCCCTATCTTTATCTGTCTACCCTGGTGTTCTCCATAATTCACCTCACTTATGGTTACAAAATTTTCTCCTGCATGTTTTTTTTGTCTGCAAACAAATTGTGAAGTTTGTTCTTTGCCATGAGTAGAATAGACTGAGACCATCAAGTTATCATTCATGATTTGTTCCTTTTGTCACCTCTCAGGATGCCAGCTATAAGAATATTCCAAGGAAGGCAAGATTTTGATTTTATTCTTCTTATGCAAATCAGGTTTTCCTGTAAATATTGCTGGTTCTAAAAGTTTATTGGACAATTCTACATTATGTTTTGTATGGATACTGTCAATAATTCGACTATCATATAATCTTATTAGGCTCCTGGGATCTGTCTTGAGCAATGGATGGTTTTCTTCTTCAGTGTGAAATTGTACGAAAGGAAAGAGGCTTCAAAAATATTTTAGGACACTCCAGTACCCTCTTGAATGAATCTTGTCTCAAGGTTGTATATCTTTTTATAACGGCAGTCCTCCCTCCATTGTCAAGAATTTACTGTAAAGTTTGTACACTTTTTGTAGAATCAATATGGATGCAACCTGTATGATATGGTTACTTGTAGAAAATTTTGATTACCACTTGCATTTATTGAGTTGTTACTGCCCTGAATTCTTACATGGAGGTGGTTGTTCTGATGCTAGCGAACTCTTGAATTGTGATTTAGATGGAGATATTAAGAACTATCGTTTTGTGTTCACTACAAAAGGTTCTTTTCAATTCCTACTGATGTGTTCTTGCATTTCTTATATTGTTATCTCCTTCAGGGGCAGGGAGGATCTGTTTACCTTCTATCACTGGCTCTACTTATTATTGTCATGTGCAGAAATATTCCACAAAGCCTTCATCAGGAACCAGTTCGTCACTTGATTACTATATATAAGGTTTATCGTAAGCTCACTTGCTGAATGTGTGTGTGTTATTAAAGAAAATTGTTTAATATATACATATCCATAAAAATGCGGACTGTTGGTCCACTCTGTGCGGATAATTCCTTTCATTTGGATGCTTGCACAAACAGTGGCCTGCCCTAGATACCTATATGTTGAGTTGCGGTTCAACTATTCTTCACTCAAATTTGCATCTCAAATCAAAGAGTTGGGCAAATAAGGACACTTATTCTACTCATGTGCTCTCACACTTCAGTGAAGCAACTATTCCAAGCCCGTCCACTATTTTAGCTCATATTAACATTATAGATCCAGTTGGCCAGAGTTAACCAAAATCTATAGGCTGCATCTTTCTAGCTTTGCTGCTCTGCTCCATATGTGCATATGAAATAGACTTAAGGTACATATAAGTTTTCTATTTCTGTTAAAGTGTCAAGTTAATTCCTAGCTATGTATTTAGTTAGTGTAAAATTTTAAGGCTGAAACTCTTCCTACTTAGCGGAAGTAGGCTATGTTGAGAATTAGAGGCTTGTTAATTTTCTTTTGGGGATCAATTGAATATGAACTCTATATATTTGTTTTAGAAATAGAGAACTCTTAGTATAGCAATCTGGCCATTCTTGTATCGTCATCATACCCTCTACCTTACATAGTTATGTCGACGTTTGGCTTCTAAATGCTGCAATAATTTCCTTAATTAAGCTAATTGATTGCCATCTTGGTTTCCTGTTATCTGTAGACCATCTTATTTCTAACTCTAATTATAAGATTGCAGTATCCCTTTTCCAGGAAATGTTCGTGATCTTGAAGAAAGCAAAGTCCTCTTCTGCCGTATGGACTCTGCGCATGTACAATCAGGTGACGGCAGCCTTGTCCGAAAGTTGCCAAGTTACATTTTTTACTTAGTTATTATACACTAGAGAGAATGTAAAAGAGAAGGTTGTTTTTCCTTAGTTAAGGAATGATCTGTTAGAGAAAGGAGAATGTATTTTCTCCGCAATGTCATATTTCTTCCCCTAGCAACACAATATCCTACTAAAATTAAAACAATTATCACTAATTGTTAGAGATGAAAATAAGAGAGAGAGCATTATATGACTTTTATCAATTGCCTTTTTGTAGATGATGTGAAGGGCTAAGAAAAGATGGTCTTCTCTACCCTTGTACAAGTTCTGAATGATTTGTCGGCTTGATCAAATGTTCGCTTGGTCTTTTTTTTCTTGCTACTATCATGTCTCGGATGACAATGACAAAAATAACCATAATAATAAGCCAATCATAATAATAAGTAGTATATTGTTAGGAGATTCTAAGGCCTTGATTGCGCGTAATTAACACGTCCGTTGGGAACCCCAAGAGGAAGGTATGATGCGCACAGTAGCAAGTTTTCCCTCAGAAAGAAATCAAGGTTTATCGAACCAGGAGGAGCCAAGAAGCACGTTGAAGGTTGATGGCGGAGGAGTATAGTGCGGCGCAACACCAGGGATTCCGGCGCCAACGTGGAACCTGCACAACACAATCACAGAACTTTGCCCCAACGTAACAGCGAGGTTGTCAATCTCACCGACTTGTTGTAAACAAAGGATTAGATGTATAGTGTGGAAGATGATGATTGTTTGCGAAGAACAGTAAAGAACAATTGCAGCGTTTGTATTTCAGATGTAAAGAATAGGACCGGGGTCCACAGTTCACTAGTGGTGTCTCTCCCATAAGATAGCAGATGTTGGGTGAACAAATTACGTTGGGCAATTGACAAATAAAGAAGGCATAACAATGCACATACATATATCATGATGAGTACTATGAGATTTAATCAGGGCATTACGACAAAGTACATAGACCGCTATCCAGCATGCATCTATGCCTAAAAAGTCCACCTTCAGGTTATCATCCGAACCCCCTCCAGTATTAAGTTGTAAACAACAGACAATTGCATTAAGTATGGTGCGTAATGTAATCAACACAAATATCCTTAGACAAAGCATCGATGTTTTATCCCTAGTGGCAACATCACATCCACAACCTTAAAGCTTTCTGTCACTGTCCCAGATTTAATGGAGGCATGAACCTACTATCGAGCATAAATACTCCCTCTTGGAGTCACAAGTATCAACTTGGCCGGAGCCTCTACTAGCAACGGAGAGCATGCAAGAACATAAATAACATATATGATAGATTGATAATCAACTTGACATAGTATTCAATATCCATCGGATCCCAACAAACACAACATGAAGGATTACAAATAGATGATCTTGATCATGATAGGCAGCTCACAAGATCTAACATGATAGCACAATGGGGAGAAGACGACCATCTAGCTACGCTATGGACCCATAGTCCAGGGTGAACTACTCACACATCGATCGGAGGCGATCATGGCGATGAAGAGACCTCCGGGAGATGATTCCCCTCTCCGGCAGGGTGCCGGAGGCGATCTCCTGAATCCCAGAGATGGGATTGGCGGCGGCGGCGTCTCTGTGGGTTTCCGTATCGTGGCTTTCGGTGCGGGGTTTCGCGACGAAGACTATATGTAGGCGGAAGGGCAGGTCGGGGGCCACACGAGGGCCCCACACAACAGGCCGGCGCGGCCAAGGCTTGGGCCGCGCCGCCTGTGTGGCGCCACCTCGTGGTCCCACTTCGTAAGTCCTCCGGTCTTGGAAGCTTCGTGGAAAAATAGGCCCCTGGGCGTTGATTTCGTCCAATTCCGAGAATATTTCCTTACTAGGATTTCTGAAACCAAAAACAGCAGAAAACAGCAACTGGCTCTTGGGCATCTCGTCAATAGGTTAGTGCCGGAAAATGCATAAATATGACATATAATGTGTATAAAACATGTGAGTATCATCATAAAAGTAGCATGGAACATAAGAAATTATAGATACGTTTGGGACGTATCAAGCATCCCCAAGCTTAGTTCCTACTCGCCCTCGAGTAGGTAAACGATAACAAAGATAATTTATGAAGTGACATGCTATCATAATCTTGATCATACTATTGTAAAGCATATGAGATGAATGCAGCGATTCGAAGCAATGATGAAGATAATGAGTAAACTAATGAATCATATAACAAAGACTTTTCATGAATAGTACTTTCAAGACAAGCATCAATAAGACTTGCATAAGAGTTACTCATAAAGCAATAAATTCAAAGTAAAAGCATTGAAGCAACACAAAGGAGATATAAGTTTCAGCGGTTGCTTTCAACTTTAACATGTATATCTCATGGATAATTGTCAACACAAAGCAATATAACAAGTGCAATAAGTAAACATGTAAGAATCAATGCACACAGTTGATACAAGTGTTTGCTTCTAAGATAGAAAGAATAGGCAAACTGACTCAACAATAAAGTAAAAGATAGGCCATTCGCAGAGGAAGCATTGATTACTATATTTGTGCTAGAGCTTTTCATTTTGAAAACAAGAAACAATTTTGTCAATGGTAGTAATAAAGCATATGAGTTATGTATAAGACATCTTATAAGTTGCAAGCCTCATGCATAGTATACTAATAGTGCTCGCACCTTGTCCTAATTAGCTTGGGTTAACACGGATTATCATTGCATAGCATATGTTTCAACCAAGTGTCACAAAGGGGTACCTCTATGCCGCCTGTACAAAAGTCTAAGGAGAAAGCTCGCATTGGATTTCTCGCTTTTGATTATTCTCAACTTAGACATCCATACCGGACAACATAGACAACAGATAATGGACTCCTCTTTAATGCATAAGCATTTAACAACAGTTATTATTCTCATAAGAGATTGAGGATTAGCTGTCCACACTGAAACTTCCACCATGAATCATGGCTTTAGTTAGCGGCCCAATGTTCTTCTCTAACAGTATGCATACTCAAACCATATGATTGTGAAAACCGCCCTTACTTCAGACAAGGCAACATGCATAGCAACTCACATGATATTCAACAAAGGTAAAAGAGTTGATGGCCTCCCCAGAAAACATGGTTACCGCTCAACAAGCAACTTATTAAGAAATAAGACACATAAGTACATATTCTTCACCACGATAGTTTTTAAGCTATTTTATCCCATGAGCTATATATTGCAAAGGTAAACAATAGAAATTTTAAAGGTAGCACTCAAGTAATTTACTTTGGAATGGCGGAGAAATACCATGTGGTAGGTAGGTAGGTATGGTGGACACAAATGGCATGGTTATTGGCTCAAGGATTTGGATGCACGAGAAGAATTCCTCTCAATACAAGGCTAGGCTAGCAAGGTTGTTTGAAGCAAACTCAAGTATAAAAGGTGCAGCAAAGCTCACATATGAACATATTGTAGCTATTATAAGACTTTACATTGTCTCCTTGTTGTTCAAACACCTCAACCAGAAAATATCTAGACTCTAGAGATCAATCATGCAAACCAAATTTTACAAGCTCTATGTAGTTATTCATTAATGAGTACAAGGTACATGATGCAAGAGCTTAAACAAGATCTATATGAGCACAACAATTGCCAAGTATCACATTATTCAAGACATTAAACCATTTACCACATGCGGTATTTTCCGTTTCCAACCATATAACAATGAATGAAATAGTTCAAATTTCGCAATGAACATTAAAGATAAAGCTAAGAACATATGTGTTCATACGAAAGCGGAGCGTGTCTCTCTCCCAAACAAAGAATGCTAGGATCCAATTTATTCAAACAAAAACAAAAATAAAAACAAACAGACGCTCCAAGTAAAGCACATAAGATGTGACGGAATAAAAATATAGTTTCACTAGAGGAACCTGATAAGTTGTCGATGAAGAAGGGATGCCTTGGGCATCCCCAAGCTTAGACGCTTGAGTCTTCTTAAAATATGCAGGGATGAACCACGGGGGCATCCCCAAGCTTTGACTTTTCACTCTTTTTGATCATATTGTATCATCCTCCTCTCTTGACCCTTGAAAACTTCCTCCACACCAAACTCAAACAAACTCATTAGAGGGTCAGCATAATTCATATATTCAGAGGTGACATAATCATTCTTAACACTTCTGGACATTGTTCAAAGCTACTGAAAGTTAATGGAACAAAGAAATCCATCTAACATAGCAAAACAGGCAATGCGAAATAAAAGGCAGAATCTGTCAAAAACAGAACAGTTCGTAAAGACGAATTTTAAAGTGGCACCAGACTTGCTCAGATGAAAATTCCCAAATTGAATGAAAGTTGCGTACATATCTGAGGATCACGCACGTAAATTGGAAGATTTTTCTGAGCTACCTACAGAGAGGCAGGTCGAAATTTGTGACAGCAAGAAATCTGTTTCTGCGCAGCAATCCAAATCTAGTATTGGCTTTACTATCAAAGACTTTACTTGGCACAACAATGCAATAAAATAAAGATAAGGAGAGTTTGCTACAGTAGTAAACAACTTCCAAGACTCAAATATAAAATAAAGTGCAGAAGTAAAATAATGGGTTGTCTCCCATAAGCGCTTTTCTTTAACGCCTTTCAGCTAGGCGCAGAAAGTGTGAATCAAGTGTTGTCGAGAGATGAAGCATCAACATAGGTGTTGGGAGTTTTCTCAACTATGCATTTTATCTTATCTATGTGAGTTTCAGAGGCTCCCTTTTCATTATTCTTAGGTTTGCTATCCTCGTCAAACAAATTTTCAGGACAAGCCAACCATAGTTATTTTCTAGAGCGTCATTCATTCCGAGGAGCTTACAAGGTATTGTTGTCTTAATCTCCCCACCATCATTAATATTATTAGTGTACCTTACTCTCTCCATGTCCATCTTTTCAAGGATAATAACAAAATTGGTATAAGAGCCAAGCATATTGTATTTAATAAAGACCTTTCTAGCCTCTCTTGCTACTCCACCAAATTCTTTAAGAAGGGTTTCTAAAACAAAATCTTTCTTTTCCCCTTCTTCCATATCACCGAGTGTGAGAAACATGTGTTGGATTATAGGATTGAGATTACCAAATTTAGTTTCCAACATGTGTACTAAGGAAGCAACAGCAATTTCATAAGTAGGAGCAAGTTCTACCAAGTGTCTATCTTCAAAATCCTCAACGGTACTAACATGAGTGAAAAAATCTTCTATATTATCTCTCCCAATTATAGACCCACGTCCTACCGGTATATCTTTCAGAGTGAACTTAGGAGGAAACATGATGAAATAAACTAAAGATAAATAAAGTAAATGCAAGTAACTAATTTTTTTGTGTTTTTAATATGGAGAACAAGATAGTAAATAAAGTAAAACTAGCAACTAATTTTTTTTTTGTGTTTTGATATAATGCAGCAAACAAAGTAGTAAATAAAATAAAGTAGCAACTAATTTTTTTGTGTTTTGTTTTAGTGCAGCAAACAAAGTAGTAAATAAAATAAAGCAAGACAAAAACAAAGTAAAGAGATTGGAAGTGGAGACTCCCCTTACAGCGTGTCTTGATCTCCCGACACGGCGCCGAAAAAGAGCTTGATTGCGTAATTAACACGTCCGTTGGGAACCCCAAGAGGAAGGTATGATGCGCACAGTAGCAAGTTTTCCCTCAGAAAGAAACCAAGGTTTATCGAACCAGGAGGAGCCAAGAAGCACGTTGAAGGTTGATGGCGGAGGAGTATAGTGCGGCGCAACACCAGGGATTCCGGCGCCAACGTGGAACCGGCACAACACAATCACAGAACTTTGCCCCAACGTTACAGCGAGGTTGTCAATCTCACCGGCTTGCTGTAAATAAAGGATTAGATGTATAGTGTGGATGATGATGATTGTTTGCGAAGAACAGTAAAGAACAATTGCAGTAGATTGTATTTCAGATGTAAAGAATAGGACCGGGGTCCACAGTTCACTAGCGGTGTCTCTCCCATAAGATAGCAGATGTTGGGTGAACAAATTACAGTTGGGCAATTGACAAATAAAGAAGGCATAACAATGCACATACATATATCATGATGAGTACTATTAGATTTAATCGGGCATTACGACAAAGTACATAGACCGCTATCCAGCATGCATCTATGCCTAAAAAGTCCACCTTCGGTTATCATCCGAACCCCCTCCAGTATTAAGTTGTAAACAACAGACAATTGCATTAAGTATGGTGCGTAATGTAATCAACACAAATATCCTTAGACAAAGCATCGATGTTTTATCCCTAGTGGCAACAGCACATCCACAACCTTAGAACTTTCTGTCACTGTCCCACATTTAATGGAGGCATGAACCCACTATCGAGCATAAATACTCCCTCTTGGAGTCACAAGTATCAACTTGGCCAGAGCCTCTAGCAACGGAGAGCATGCAAGAACATAAATAACATATATGATAGATTGATAATCAACTTGACATAGTATTCAATATCCATCGGATCCCAACAAACACAACATGAAGGATTACAAATAGATGATCTTGATCATGATAGGCAGCTCACAAGATCTAACATGATAGCACAATGGGGAGAAGACGACCATCTAGCTACTGCTATGGACCCATAGTACAGGTGAACTACTCACACATCGATCCGGAGGCGATCATGGCGATGAAGAGACCTCCGGGAGATGATTCCCCTCTCCCGGCCGGAGGCGATCTCCTGAATCCCCCGAGATGGGATTGGCGGCGCGGCGTCTGGAAGGTTTTCCATATCGTGGCTCTCGGTACTGGGGGTTTCGCGACGAAGGCTATTTGTAGGCGGAAGGGCAGAGTCGGGGGGCTCACGGGGGCCCCACACAGCAGGCCGGCGCGGCCAAGGCCTAGGCCGCGCCGCCTTAGTGTGGCGCCACCTCGTGGCCCCACTTCGTAAGTCCTTCGGTCTTCGGAAGCTTCGTGGAAAAATAGGCCCCTGGGCGTTGATTTCGTCCAATTCCGAGAATATTTCCTTACTAGGATTTCTGAAAAAAAACAGCAGAAAACAGCAAATGGCTCTTCGGCATCTCGTCAATAGGTTAGTGCCGGAAAATGCATAAATATGACATATAATGTGTATAAAACATGTGAGTGTCATCATAAAAGTAGCATGGAACATAAGAAATTATAGATACGTTTGGGACGTATCAGGCCTTAATATTGTACCTTTATATGACGTTAATTGTTATAATTATATCAAAAGTCGGACGGGCGCAGCAACGCGCGCTGTAATGGTCTAGTGAACTCATAAGTTTTATGGGAATGTACGAAGGTTGAAGACGCAAGGCGTCCCAATCCTCCAACTATTGGGGCACTAACGATATTCGTATATCCATGAAGTGATCGTCCTTAGTATGCACCGTTGCTAAAGACTCGTCGTTTCGAATACTAAGGTATAGATTCTACGTGTGCATACAACGGGTGCAAGCCATATTTGCACATGCGAATACTGAGGTTAAACTTTACGAGCCTAGCATGTACAGACATGGTCTCGGAAAAGTCGTCATGATATGATGGATAAAATTATGAGTGAAATTGTTCATCATATTACAAAGTTACTAATAGTGAAATCTGAACACTTGTCATATGATGATCAACTTCAAAGTAAGAACCTCAAGGTTATTGGTATTTGACCAACAAACCTAGAAGTTATTGAAGGTGAAGTGTTTTCTGAGAATGAGGAAAGCTAAAAGAGAAACTACAAAAGATATTTTGGCAGAAAGAAAGAAAATACTAGAAAGTCTAGTTCAGGTGTATATAAATGATATACATGTTATGGATGTATTCCTTGTTTGGTCACATAATAAAATTCTTGGGTATTTGTACCATATTGGTTGGTATGAGATGTCATACAATACAACGCAATACAAGAATACGATGGCCTAAGTGACTGATAAGGAATATGGTAATAATGCACGTCTGGAACATAATAAAGTGTTATTATGTTTGTCGTTGGCATTCTACCTAGCCCTTAGAATTTATAATAAAGAACTTAATAAATTGTTATTTTGCTCTGGTCAAATGAAAACAATGAGTTGTTCAAATTATGACATTACTCCATGTACGATGGATAAGTTATTATAAATTTTAATGGTGAAACACACACACACATAATACTGACGCTAAAATACCATAAGGCAAATGATTTGAATTCCACTTATTTGTGGAACCGCCATTTAGGTCATATTAGAAAGGAACGCATGAAGGAACTCCATGCAAATGGATTTTTGGAGTCATTTGATTTTTGAATCATTTGGCGCTTGCAAATCTCTTCTAAAAAGAATGACTGAAATACCGTTCATAGGCCAAGATTTGAACAACTAACTTAGTGGAAACATACATGATGATGTATATGGTTCACTGGGCATAGTTGTGTGCGGGAGATTCTTCTACTTCATGAAAACTTCAAACAATGAATTGAGTATATATATGTGGATATATTCGATAAGGAAGAAGTTTGAAACATTTGAATGGATTCAAATAAATTTCAGCGTGAAGTGGAAATCATCGTAATAGAAAAGTCAAATATCTATGATTGGATCATAGTGGAAATATTTGAATTACTAGTTTTAGCGAACATCTAAGAGAGTTATGAAATTGTTCTACAACTCACGTTTCTTGGAGTATCATAGTGATGATGGAGTATCCGAGAGATGTATCCAAACCTTGTTGGGTCAATGATGAGATAAAATATTGATGCCATTATATTTTTGTGGATTATGCTTTAGTGACTACCGCTTTTACACTAAATAGAGCATCATCATGATCCGTTGAAATGACACCATACAAGTTATGGCATGGGTATAAACCCTAATAGTCCTTTCTTTAAATTTTGGTCTAAGAGTTTACAACCAAAATCGGATGAATGTCTTTGTTGGTTATCCCAAAGAATTGATGGGAATTCTTTCCACTATGGATACAAAGACAAAAGTGTTTGTCAATGTTTCTTATTTATTTCCAAGAAATTGTTTCTAGCGAAGTATTTGAGTGGGAGGACAATAGAACTTGATAAAGTTTATGAACCTGAGCATAATGATCAGAGTAGCGCAGCATCGGAATTGGTTCCGGAAGCGGCCACGACGATCATGGCTCCCATGACTACAAAGTGTTTTAGCCATGGAGATCAAAGTACATATTGAACCTTGTAGGTATGGTTTACTTTGTGATCAAATAAATGATTTGTGGACAAAGGATTGATTTTGAACAATGATAAACCAACTACAAACAAAGAAGTTATGATGGGCCCTGACTCCGTTAAAATGGCTATACGCCATGAAATCCAAGATAAATGAATACTTTTTGAAAGTAAATGGATATATAAAATTGATGGACTTGGATGAAATATCCTTGAAGAAGCTCGACTTGTCGAAAAGTTGTTTACGACAAAGTTCAAAGAGTTGACTACGATAAGATTAGATCTTCCGTAGCAATGCTTATAGTCTATGTGGATTATTCTAGTAATCACTACATATTTCTTTTATGAGATATGCTAGTAGGATGGCAAAATACATTACTTATCAGAAGTGTGTATTAAAGGTGTATACAAGATACAACCAAGAGTTTTGCTGGTCCGTGGAATACTAGATAGGTATACAAACTTCAATTGGATGAAGTGAGTATCACGGAGTTGGAATCTTCACCGGATGAAATAGTCAAAGAGTTTTTGATTTCATCAGAAATGATGAAGATGCTTGAAGTTGCAAGAAATTAAGTGGGAGCGTTGAGACATATTTATAATACTTATGTAGATGACATATAGTTGATTATAAATGATGTAATTATATACTTGATTAAAAGGTTTCATTGAGAAATTAACTTCAATGAAAGGATATGGACTGAAACAAAATTAGTGTCAAGATCTATGAAGATAGATTGAAACAACATTGCGGTCAAACCACCGCGAGCAGCGACGGGCAGCACGGTAGCCGGGAGGCTCCCGGATTGCGGCGCCCTGGTCCCTCAGACGACGGCCCGCAAGACTCGGCACGCACGTCCGATCTGGTGCAAGGCGTGCCACCTGATCTATACCGATCGGGAAGGTGATGGATGTGCCTCGCTTAGTTTCTGCATGGCATACATGTAAACATTAAATACGAGCCTCGATCGGCTCTCAGGTTGTCTGTGAATCGGCTCAAGGAGCCGATCCACCCATGATTACGTACAGGTGTACGATGGATGGTGGTCCTGCTTGATCAAAATAAAGCTAAAACGACCTACTACGATTTAGGGTTTTCACCACATAATCGGAACATCCTACTCGTGATTGAGCCTGGCGGCCACGCACGGTGATCGTAAACCGACCCTAGACAAGGCCTAAAAACCAACATGAAGTTGATCCCCGGAACATCCTGTCTAGGGCTAGCAAACTACACCCTACGCGCCACTGGATCCTTCAACCCTTTTGTAAGGCCTAACTATGTAGATATTAAACTAATCCTTGAAGAACAAGGAGCAATCATAACGGATCGGATCTACTAAATAACGATCAAGCGGGGTGCCGCCCTTACACCCAAGATAGGTGTAAGGGCGGCTAGACGTCTAAGGGTTGCATGGACGAAAGCATATGATACGATGAAACAATGCTAACCCTAATACATCTATGATAACAACGTTGCTCGCCATCAACAAGGCTTCAGCACGAGCAACGCATGAATAACGAATAAACGTGCGCTGCCTAGATCGCAAGATGCGATCTAGGCAGCATGATGCTTACCCGGAAGAAACCCTCGAGACAAGGGAGTTGGCGATGCGCCTAGATTGGTTTGTGGTGAACGTGATTGTTGTTTATTTCAGAAACCCTAGATACATATTTATAGTCCGTAGACTTTCTAACGTGGGAATAATCCCAACCGGGCACGAGCCAAACTCTATCTAACCGACACGTATCCTACTATATTACAGATACACGGGCAAACTAGCCCAAACTTTGCACATAAGGCCGATTCATGTATTTCTTCATGTATATTCTTCAAGCCCATCTTTAATCGCGGCCCACCTCTGATCCGGTCAAATTCTGGTGATAACAAACACATAATAAGTTTAAGTCAAAGTACATAGAATGGATATTGAAGTACTTCAATATAGAAATATTAAGAAAATGTTCTTGTCATGTGAAGGTTTAACAAGACTTGAGTGTATCTGACACTCAATGAGTAAAAACACATGAGTGATTTTAGATCACGAATAATATGTACAAAATTAGATGTCCTGTGCTCTAAAATGTTATGAGCATTGATGACCCACAAGTATAGGGGGTGTATCGTAGTATCTTCGATAAGTAAGAATGTCGATCCCAACGAGGAGCAGAAGGTGTTGACAAGCAGTTTTGATGAAGGATTCACTGTAAATGCTCACAGACAAGTATTCAGGGGGTTTTGATGTAACAGATGAATAAAGTACGAGTAAGTAAAGTGCGAGAGTAATAATTGCAGCGAGTGGCCCAATCCTTTTTAGCACAAAGGACAAGCCGGTTTGTTTACTTATAATGACCAAACGTTCTCGAGGACACACGGGATTTTAGTCTAGTGCTTTCGCTACATACGGCTAATTAATCTTCATTGTTTTGATAAGTGTTGTGTGGGTGAACCTATGCTAATGTACCGCCCTTCCTAGGACTAATACAATACTTGTGATTATACCCCTTGCAAGCATCCGCAACTACAAGAAAGTAATTAAGATAAATCTAACCACGGCCTTAAACTCGAGATCCTGCTATCCCTCCTGCATCGATATACCAACGGGGGCTCAGGTTTCTGTCACTCCGGCAACCCCGCAATTGGCAAACGAGTACAAGATGCATTCCCCTAGGCCCATAAAGGTGAAGTGTCGTGTAGTCGATGTTCACACGACACCACTAGAAGAATAACACCACAACTTAAATATCATAACATTGAATATTACTCAACCATACTTCACTACTAACATTTAGACTTCACCCATGTCCTCAAGAACTAAACGAACTACTCACGAGACATCATATGGAACATGATCAGAGGTGATATGATGATGAATAACAATCTGAACATAAACCTTGGTTCAACGGTTTCACTCAATAGCATCAATAACAAGTAGAAATCAACACCGGGAGAGTTTCCCCTATCAAACAATCAAGATCAAACCCAAATTGTTACAGCGGTGACGGCGTGCAGCGGTGGAGACGGCGGTGATGATGATGAAGATGATGATGATGGTGATGGAGATGATGTCCAGCTCGATGACGGTGACGATGGCGTCGATTTCCCCCTCCGGAGGGAATTTCCCGGCGGATCTCAGGCTGCGGAGAGTTCTTTTCTCTCTGGTGTTCTCCGCCCCGCGAGGCGGCTATGGCTCTTCGCGATGTACACCCTGGAGCTTAGGTTTCGGGACGAAGGCGTACGCGAAGAAAAGGAGGCGAGAGGGGGCTGTGGGCCCCCCTCCTCAGGGCGGCGCGCCGGCCTTGGGCCGCGCCGGCCTATGAGGTGGGCCCACCTCGGGTCCCCTCGGCTCCCCCTTCTGGCTCCCTTCGTCATCTGGAAAAATAGGATTTTTCATATAATTTCCGTCAACTGTTGGTCTTCCGAAATATTGCATTCTGACGGTGCTTTTTCCAGCAGAATCCTGGCTCCGGTGCGCGATCCCCAAATAATCATGAAACATGCAAAATAGATGAAATAACATAAGTATCATCTCCAAATATGAAATATATCAATGAATAACAGCAAATTATGATATAAAATAGTGATGCAAAATGGACGTATCAACTCCCCCCAAGCTTAGACTTCGCTTGTCCCCAAGCGAAACTGAACTCGGTAAACAGGACCACATGTTTATGGAGTGAAGAGTCGATAAATCAAATACGGACAAGAAGCATCATATTCATTCACACAAGACATTCTAGTAAACAACTTCCTCATATAACTCAACTTGAAACAAGTATAAGGTAATCACAAATAAAGGTGCATAAGAAATCATAGTTGGTGATGGCAAACTTTGTTCTTGGTCAGAGAACAGTTAACAGATTATACTTATCTATTGAGCAGCGCTTTCATATTAAAGCTTATGGTAAACTTGCATACTCAATCATAGTGATCATTGATAACTTTCAAAGCTATATTCATTCAGATAAAACTTGTACTAAACAAGGAAGAGTAAAAGACATGATGAAGCAAATCACAATATAATGGTTTGATCACAACAACTCAAATGCTTGCTTGAGATGGAGGGAAATAGGTTTACTGACTCAACATAAAGTAAAAGACAGGCCCTTCGCAGAGGGAAGCAGGGATTAAATCATGTGCTAGAGCTTTTTCAGTTTTGAAATCATATAAAGAGAATAAAAGTAATATTTTGAGAGGTGTTTGTTGTTGTCAACGACTGGTAGCGGGTACTCTAACCCCCTTGCCAAACAGACCTCCAAAGAGCGGCTCCCATGAAGGACGTTATCTCTACCAGCAAGGTAGATCATCCCTCTTCTCTTTTGTTTACACATGTACTTTAGTTTATTTAAGGATGACACTCCCCCAACCTTTGCTTACACAAGCCATGGCTAACCGAATCCTCGGGTGCCTTCCAACAATCTCATACCATGGAGGAGTGTCTATTGCAAAATTAAGTTGCTTACTGATGAATCAGGGCAAAACATGTGAAGAGAATTATTAATGAAAGTTGATTAATTGGGGCTGGGAACCCCGTTGCCAGCTCTTTTTGCAAAATTATAGGATAAGTGGATGAAGCCACTAGTCCATTAGTGGAAGCTGCCTAACAAGACTGAAAGATAAAACACCACATACTTCCTCATGAGCTATAAAACATTTACACAAATAAGAGGTAATAGTTTTTGAATTGTTTAAAGGTAGCACATGAAGTATTTTCTTGGAATGGCAGGAAATACCATGTAGTAGGTAGATATGGTGGACACAAATGGCATAGGTTTAGGTTGAGGTTTGGATGCACGAGAAGCATTCCCTCTCAGTACAGGTCTTTGGCTAGCAAGGTTAATTAGCAAGCACAAAAGTTGAGGGAAACAAACGAATATACATGTGATAGAAACAATCATGCATCTTTCTTGTAAGCACAAACAATTTTAACTTCAGAATAATAAGCTATGAGCTAACAAGAAAGGAAGACAATGAAACAACTATATATATTTCTCTTTTCTACTTAAACCTCAAGGTGTTGTTGCTATTGACCAATGCTAAGTTTGCCAAAACCAAATAGATTTACTCAATGCTCCCAAAGTGGTACCAATACTAAAATCAAGATCAATCATATAATAGAGATTGCAAACTAAAATAAGGTGTGCAATATGTAAATGATAAGACTTCTCATTAATATTTCATAACGATAACTCACACCAAGGGATACATAGACAACCAACTAAAGGAGAGATACTTCCACACTGCAACCCATCTTATATGATAACTTCCCTACTCATGATATGACACTACTTGATAGTAAAAAGTAAAAGGTAGTGATGATGTGATACCGCGGCACTCCCCCAAGCTTGGAACAAACCAAGGGGATGCCAATACCGATGATGAATTACTCCTTTGGCGATGGTGGTGATGAACTCCTCCCGCGCTTCTTACAGATCTCCTTCAGCTTCAGTTTCTCAGCTTGGCAATTCTGCACTAAGACTCGAAGAGATTCATTGTTATCTGAAGTTGGCGGTGGCGACCTTGTGATGGGTATCGAGTAATATTCCAGCATTCTACGGAGTCGGTAATTCTCCTCCTGGAGTATCTCCACTTCTCTTCTTAGAGCCCGGTATTGACCACAAAACTCATCGGTAGTCCGTAGAGCTTCTTCCAGCACAGGGAAAGAGTCGAGGCCAAGAGCAGGTGGTAAGGGTCCCTGCAAGTTATGAGAGAAAGAACGTCGAGTGTCGACAGATCCCACTAAGATTTGCTTACTCCCAACGGCTTGTTGCTCTTGTTTTGACGACACCCTTTTCACTTCTTCCTTCGAAAGCCCTTTGCCCTTGTTGTTGGAGGCCATGGTGCTCCTAGATTGAAAATAGATCCTGGCAGAAACAGCTCGAAACAAAACACGTCGAGAAAACGATATACGGACCTCCAGGGGTCCGGGGGATTATATAGCAGGAATTTTTATGTCATAAGGAAAGTACCAGGTCGAACCAGAGTCGGAAAGGGGCGACGAGGCGGCCAGCTCATAGGGCGGCGCGGGCCAAGCCTGGCCGCGCCGGCCTATGGGGGCACGCCCTCGTGCGTCTCCTCCACTCCGTTTCGATCTCGTAATTTTTCATATTTTCCAAAAACAGCAAAAACATTGTTCGGAAAGTAAATCGCGAACTTTTTATTACCTGTACTGTTACCTATTCAAAGTCGAGTTCTGGCGGACTGTCAATTTGACCTTTGATGAAAGCCTCCGGTGTTTCCACTTGAATAACATCAACATCAACATTATAAGAATCACCTGAGATATAATGCTTGAGTCTTTGTCCATTCACCACTTGCGTGGCATTGCCTTGGAGAGAACTAATTTTAATTGCTCCTGAACGATACACCTCCTCAACAACATATGGTCCTTCCCATTTCGAGAGTAATTTCCCTGCAAAGAATCTGAGACGAGACCGATACAATAGGACTTTATCCCCAATATTAAACTCTCTTTTGATAATCCTTCTATCATGCCATTTCTTAACTTTCTCTTTAAAGAGTTTAGCATTTTCATAAGCTTCACTTCTCCATTCATCTAGAGAACTTAATTGCAGCAACCTCTTATTACCGGCTAGTTTAGGATCTTTATTTAGTTCTCTAACAGCCCAATAAGCTTTGTGCTCTAGTTCTAAAGGTAAATGACAAGCTTTTCCATAAACCATTTTATAAGGTGACATTCCCATGGGATTTTTATAAGCAGTTCTATAAGCCCATAGTGCTTCCTTCAATTTACTAGCCCAATTCTTTCTAGTTTTATTAACAGTCTTTTGCAAGATAGATTTAATTTCTCTATTTGATAGTTCTACTTGCCCACTAGTTTGAGGATGATAAGCGGAAGCAATTCTATGATTAATACCATATTTAGCAAGAGTTTTTCTAAAACCACCATGAATAAAATGAGAACCTCCATCTGTCATAATATATCTAGGAACTCCAAATCTAGGAAAAATAATGTCTAAAAGCATTCTTAAAGAGGTCTCACCATCAACACTTTTTGTAGGTATGGCTTCCACCCATTTAGTAACATAATCAACATCAACAAGTATATGAGTGTTACCTTCTGAAGAGGGAAAAGGTCCCATGAAGTCAAATCCCCAACAATCAAACGGTTCAATAACAAGAGTATAATTCATAGGCATTTCATTGCGTCTGGAGATATTACCAACCCTTTGACATTCATCACAAGATAAAATAAACTTCCTTGCATCTTTGAAGAGAGTTGGCCAATAAAAACCTGATTGTAGAACCTTTTGCGCGGTTCTATCTCCGGCGTGATGTCCTCCATAAGCACTACCATGACATTTACTCAATATCTCTTGTTGTTCATATTCGGGAACACACCTTCGCAGAATACCATCCACTCCTTCTTTATATAAGTGTGGGTCATCCCAAAAATAATGCCTCAAGTCATAAAAGAATTTCCTCCTTTGCTGAGCTGAAAAGGTTGGAGGCAAGTACTTGGAAACAATAAAGTTAGCATAATCAGCATACCAAGGACTATCTCGCGAGCTCACCTTTATTACAGCCAATTGTTCATTTGGAAAACTATCATTAACAGGAACAGGATCATAAGCAATATTTTCCAATCTAGACAAATTATCAGCAACAGGATTATCAGCACCTTTTCTATCTACAATATGTAAATCAAATTCTTGCAAAAGAAGTACCCATCTAATAAGCCTCGGCTTAGCATCTTTCTTTGTCATAAGGTATCTAATTGCAGCATGATCAGTATGAATTGTAACTTTTGAATCAACAATATAGGATCTAAACTTATCACAAGCAAAGACTACAGCTAATAATTCTTTTTCAGTTGTAGCATAATTTCTTTGAGCAGCATCAAGAGTTTTACTAGCATAATGAATAACATTCAGTTTTTTATCTACTCGCTGTCCAAGAACAGCGCCTACAGCAAAATCACTAGCATCACACAGTGTTGGGCCTCCAAGAGCAGAGGTTTGTAGAACAGCAGCAAGTTTCCCTTAAGTGGATCACCCAAGGTTTATCGAACTCGGGGAGGAAGAGGTCAAAGATATCCCTCTCATGCAACCCTGCAACCACAAAGCAAGAAGTCTCTTGTGTCCCCAACACACCTAATAGGTGCACTAGTTCGGCGAAGAGATAGTGAAATACAGGTGGTATGAATAAATATAAACAGTAGCAACGGTACCAGAAAAGTGCTTTGCCCAGGACTGGTGTGTGGTTGATGGTAGTAATATTGCAGGAAGTAAAGATGCAGTAAAATAGTAAACAAGCAGCGATAGCAGTATTTAGGAACAAGGCCTAGGGATCATACTTTCACTAGTGGACACTCTCAACATTGATCACATAACAGAATAAATAGATAGATGCTAGACTCTACACCCTCTTGTTGGATGATGAACACCACTAACTGTGTAGGATTACACGAACCCTCAATGCCGGAGTTAACAAGCTCCACAATATTCAATGTTCATATTTAAATAACCTTAGAGTGCATAACAGATCAACATAACCAAACCAAGTACTAACATAGCATGCACACTGTCACCTTCACACTACGAAAGGAGGAATAGATCACATCAATACTATCATAGCAATAATTAACTCCATAACCTACAAGAGATTATGATCATAGCCTACGCCAAGTACTACACGATGCACACACTGTCACCATTACACCGTGCAGGAGGAATAAACTACTTTAATAACATCACTAGAGTAGCACACAGATATATTGTGATACAAAACACATTGCAATCATAAAGAGATATAAATAAGCACTTCACTATGCCATTCATAACAGTGAATAAGTATTCTGTGAAATATAGCCTAAGAGACCCACACGGTGCACACACTGTCACCTTTACACACGTGGGACAAGGAGTCTCCGGAGATCACATAAGTAAAATCCACTTGACTAGCACAATGACATCTAGATTACAAGCATCATCATATGAATCTCAATCATGTAAGGCAGCTCATGAGATTATTGTATTGAAGCACATAGGAGAGAGATTAACCGCATAGCTACCGGTACAGCCCCGAGCCTCGATGGAGAACTACTCCCTCCTCATGGGAGACAGCAGCGTTGATGGAGATGGCGGTGGTGTCGATGGAGGAGCCTTCCGGGGGCACTTCCCCGTCCCGGCGTGCCGAACAGAGACTCCTGTCCCCCATCTTGGCTTCGCGATGGCGGCGGCTCTGGAAGGTTTTCTCTGGTTTCGTCGAACGTGATAGGGTTTTCGCGACGGAGACCTTAAGTAGGCGGAAGGGCAGCCTCGGAGTGCTGGGCCACCAGACACTAGGGGCGGCGCGCCCCTCCGGCCGCGCCGGCCTGTCATCAGGGCCACAGGCCCTCCTCGCGGCTCTCGGGTGGAAGCTTCGTGGAAAAATAGGATCTTTGGCGTTGATTTCGTCGATTCCGAGAATATTTCCTTACTAGGATTTATGAAACCAAAAACAGCAGAAAAACAAGGCCCTTTGGCATCTCGTCAATAGGTTAGTTCCGGAAACGCATAAATATGACATAAAGTATGCATAAAACATGTAGATATCATCAATAATGTGGCATGGAACATAAGAAATTATCGATACGTCGGAGACGTATCAGCATCCCCAAGCTTAGTTTTGCTCGTCCCGAGCAGGTAAACGATAACAAAGATAATTTCTGGAGTGACATGCCATCATAACCTTGATCATACTATTGTAATGAATGCAGCGATCAAAACAATGGTAATGACATGAGTAAACAAATGAATCATAAAGCAAAGACTTTTCATGAATAGTACTTTCAAGACAAGCATCAATAAGTCTTGCATAAGAGTTAACTCATAAAGCAATAAATCAAAGTAAAGGTATTGAAGCAACACAAAGGAAGATTAAGTTTCAGCGGTTGCTTTCAACTTATAACATGTGTATCTCATGGATATTGTCAATGTAAAGTAATATAACAAGTGCAATATGCAAGTATGTAGGAATCAATGCACAGTTCACACAAGTGTTTGCTTCTTGAGGTGGAGAGAGATAGGTGAACTGACTCAACATAAAAGTAAAAGAAAGGCCCTTCGCAGAGGGAAGCATTGATTGCTATATTTGTGCTAGAGCTTTGGTTTTGAAAACAAGAAACAATTTTGTCAACGGTAGTAATAAAGCATATGCATCATGTAAATTATATCTTACAAGTTGCAAGCCTCATGCATAGTATACTAATAGTGCCCGCACCTTGTCCTAATTAGCTCGGATTACCGGGATTATCATCGCAATACACATGTTTTAACCAAGTGTCACAAAGGGGTACCTCTATGCCGCCTGTACAAAGGTCTAAGGAGAAAGCTCGCATTTGGATTTCTCGCTTTTGATTATTCTCAACTTAGACATCCACGGGACAACATAGACAACAGATAATGGACTCCTCTTTAATGCATAAGCATGTAGCAACAATTAATGTTCTCATATGAGATTGAGGATATATGTCCAAAACTGAAACTTCCACCATGATTCATGGCTTTAGTTAGCGGCCCAATGTTCTTCTCTAACATTATGCATGCTCTAACCATTAAATGAGTGGTAAATCTCCCTTACTTCAGACAAGACGGACATGCATAGCAACTCACATGATATTCAACAAAGAGTAGTTGATGGCGTCCCCAGGAACATGGTTATCGCACAACAAGCAACTTAATAAGAGATAAAGTGCATAAGTACATATTCAATACCACAATAGTTTTTAGGCTATTTGTCCCATGAGCTATATATTGCAAAGGTAAAGAATGGAAATTTTAAAGATAGCACTCAAGCAATTTACTTTGGAATGGCGGAGAAATACCATGTAGTAGGTAGGTATGGTGGACACAAATGGCATAGTGGTTGGCTCAAGGATTTTGGATGCATGAGAAGTATTCCCTCTCGATACAAAGTTTAGGCTAGCAAGGTTATTTGAAACAAACACAAGGATGAACCGGTGCAGCAAAACTCACATAAAAGACACATTGTAAACATTATAAGACTCTACACCGTCTTCCTTGTTGTTCAAACTCAATACTAGAAATTATCTAGACTTTAGAGAGACCAATTATGCAAACCAAATTTTAGCAAGCTCTATGTATTTCTTCATTAATGGGTGCAAAGTATATGATGCAAGAGCTTAAACATGAGCACAACAATTGCCAAGTATCAAATTATCCAAGACATTTTACCAATTACTACATGTAGCATTTTCCGTTTCCAACCATATAACAATGAACGAAGCAGTTTCAACCTTCGCCATGAACATTAAAAGCTAAGAACACATGTGTTCATACGAACCAGCGGAGCGTGTCTCTCTCCCACACAAGCATTTATTCAAACAAAAACAAAAACAAAAACAAACAGACGCTCCAAGTAAAGTACATAAGATGTGACCGAATAAAAATATAGTTTCAAGAGAAGAAACCTGATAAGTTGTCGATGAAGAAGGGGATGCCTTGGGCATCCCCAAGCTTAGACGCTTGAGTCTTCTTGAAATATGCAGGGGTGAACCACCGGGGCATCCCCAAGCTTAGAGCTTTCACTCTTCTTGATCATAGTATATCATCCTCCTCTCTTGACCCTTGAAAACTTCCTCCACACCAAACTCAAAACAAACTCATTAGAGGGTTAGTGCATAATCAAAAATTCACATGTTCAGAGGTGACACAATCATTCTTAATACTTCTGGACATTGCCCAAAGCTACTGGAAGGTAATGGAACAAAGAAATCCACCCAACACAGCGAAAGAAGCAATGCGAAATAAAAGGCAGAATCTGTCAAAACAGAACAGTCCGTAAAGACGAATTTTATTGAGGCACCAGAATTGCTCAGATGAAAATGCCCAAATTTAATGAAAGTTGCGTACATATCTGAGGATCACTCACGTAAATTGGCATAATTTTCTGAGTTACCTACAGAGAATTAGGCCCAGATTCGTGACAGCAAGAAATCTGTTTCTGCGCAGTAATCCAAATCTAGTATGAACCTTACTATCAAAGACTTTACTTGGCACAACAATGCAACAAAATTAAGATAAGGAGAGGTTGCTACAGTAGTAACAACTTCCAAGACACAATATAAAATAGAGGTACTGTAGCAAAATAAACACATGGGTTATCTCCCAAGAAGTGCTTTCTTTATAGCCATTAAGATGGGCTCAGCAGTTTTAATGATGCACTCGCAAGAAATAGTAGTTGAAGCAAAAGAGAGCATCAAAAGGCAAATTCAAAACAAATTTAAACCTAACATGCTTCCTATGCATAGGAATCTTGTAAATAAACAAATTCATGAAGCATGATGCAACAAGCATAGAAAGATAAAACAAGTGTAACTTCAAAAATTTCAGCATATAGAGAGGTGTTTTAGTAACATGAAAACTTCTACAACCATATTTTCCTCTCTCATAATAATATCCAGTAGCATCATGAGCAAACTCAACAATATAACTATCACATAAAGCATTCTTATCATGAGTCTCATGCATAAAATTATTACTCTCCACATAGGCATAATCAATTTTATTAGTAATAGTGGGAGCAAATTCAACAAAGTAGCTATCATTATTATTCTCATCATCAAATATAGGAGGCATATTGTAATCATAATCAAATTTATCCTCCATAACAGGCGGTACTAAAAGACTACTATCATTATAATCATCATAAATAGGAGGCAAAGTATCATCAAAGTAAATTTTCTCCTCAATGCTTGGTGGACTAAAAAGATCATGCTCATCAAAACCAGCTTCCCCAAGCTTAGAATTTTCCATATCATTAGCAACAATGGTGTTCAAAGCGTTCATACTAATATGTTCCATAGGTTTTTTAATTTTCGCATCAAACCATCCATGTCTTAAATCAGGAAATAGAATAAGAAGCTCATTGTTGTCCATTATGCCAAACTAGTGTAAACAAGAAACAAAAAGATGCAATTGCAGGATCTAAAGGAAATAGCTTCGAGCACACACACAACGGCGCCAGAAAAAGTACTTTACCAGGACCGGAGTATGAGAGCCTTTACCTTTCCTCCCCGGCAACGGCGCCAGAAAAGTGCTTGATGTCTACGGGTGCTTCTATTCTTGTAGACAGTGTTGGGCCTCTAAGAGCAGAGGTTTGTAGAACAGCAGCAAGTTTCCCTTAAGTGGATCACCCAAGGTTTATCGAACTCAGGGAGGAAGAGGTCAAAGATATCCCTCTCATGCAACCCTGCAACCACAAAGCAAGAAGTCTCTTGTGTCCCCAACACACCTAATAGGTGCACTAGTTCGGCAAAGAGATAGTGAAATACAGGTGGTATGAATAAATATAAGCAGTAGCAACGGCACCAGAAAAGTGCTTTGCCCAGGACTGGTGTGTGGTTGATGGTAGTAATATTGCAGGAAGTAAAGATGCAGTAAAACAGTAAACAAGCAGCGATAGCAGTATTTAGGAACAAGGCCTAGGGATCATACTTTCACTAGTGGACACTCTCAACATTGATCACATAACAGAATAAATAGATAGATGCTAGACTCTACACCCTCTTGTTGGATGATGAACACCACTAACTGTGTAGGATTACACGAACCCTCAATGCCGGAGTTAACAAGCTCCACAATATTCAATGTTCATATTTAAATAACCTTAGAGTGCATAACAGATCAACATAACCAAACCAAGTACTAACATAGCATGCACACTGTCACCTTCACACTACGAAAGGAGGAATAGATCACATCAATACTATCATAGCAATAATTAACTCCATAACCTACAAGAGATTATGATCATAGCCTACGCCAAGTACTACACGATGCACACACTGTCACCATTACACCGTGCAGGAGGAATAAACTACTTTAATAACATCACTAGAGTAGCACACAGATATATTGTGATACAAAACACATTGCAATCATAAAGAGATATAAATAAGCACTTCACTATGCCATTCATAACAGTGAATAAGTATTCTGTGAAATATAGCCTAAGAGACCCACACGGTGCACACACTGTCACCTTTACACACGTGGGACAAGGAGTCTCCGGAGATCACATAAGTAAAATCCACTTGACTAGCACAATGACATCTAGATTACAAGCATCATCATATGAATCTCAATCATGTAAGGCAGCTCATGAGATTATTGTATTGAAGCACATAGGAGAGAGATTAACCACATAGCTACCGGTACAGCCCCGAGCCTCGATGGAGAACTACTCCCTCCTCATGGGAGACAGCAGCGTTGATGGAGATGGCGGTGGTGTCGATGGAGGAGCCTTCCGGGGGCACTTCCCCGTCCGGCGGCGTGCCGGAACAGAGACTCCTATCCCCCAGATCTTGGCTTCGCGATGGCGGCGGCTCTGGAAGGTTTTCTCTGGTTTCGTCGAACGTGATAGGGTTTTCGCGACGGAGACCTTAAGTAGGCGGAAGGGCAGCCTCGGAGGGGGTGCAGGGCCACCGACACTAGGCGCGCGCGCCCTCCTTGGCCGCGCCGCCTGTCATCTGGGGCCCACAAGGCCCTCCTCGGCGCTCTCGGTGTGGAAGCTTCGTGGAAAAATAGGATGGCGTTGATTTCGTCCGATTAAGAATATTTCCTTACTAGGATTTGGAACCAAAAACAGAAAACACAACTGGCCCTTCGGCATCTCGTCAATAGGTTAGTTCCGGAAAACGCATAAATATGACATAAAGTATGCATAAAACATGTAGATATCATCAATAATGTGGCATGGAACATAAGAAATTATCGATACGTCGGAGACGAACAGCGCCTACAGCAAAATCACTAGCATCACACATAATTTCAAATGGTAAGTTCCAATCAGGAGGTTCAACTATAGGGGCAGTTGTTAAGGCTTTCTTTAGAGTTTCAAAAGCTTCCTTACAATCATCATCAAAAACAAAAGGTACATCTTTTTGAAGAAGATTAGTAAGAGGCTTTGAAATCTTGGAGAAGTCTTTAATAAACCTCCTATAAAACCCAGCATGACCAAGAACACTACGAATACCTTTAACATCCCTAGGATAGGGCATCTTCTCAATGGCTTCAACTTTAGCTCTATCAACTTCAATACCTCTCTCGGAAATTTTATGTCCCAATACAATTCCTTCATTAACCATAAAGTGGCATTTCTCCCAATTAAGAACAAGGTTAGTTTCTTCACATCTCTGCAAAACTTTATCAAGGTTTCGCAAGCAATTATCAAAAGAATTCCCATAGACAGAAAAATCATCCATGAATACCTCTACAATACTCTCACAAAAGCCATGAAAAATAGCAGACATGCATCTTTGAAAAGTAGCAGGAGCATTACATAAACCAAAAGGCATACGCCTGATACGTCTCCGACGTATCGATAATTTCTTATGTTCCATGCCACATTATTGATGTTATCTACATGTTTTATGCACACTTTATGTCATATTTGTGCATTTTCTGGAACTAACCTATTAACAAGATGCCGAAGTGCAGTTGCTGTTTTCTGCTGTTTTTGGTTTCAGAAATCCTAGTAAGGAAATATTCTCGGAATTGGACGAAATCAACGCCCAGGGGCCTATTTTTCCACGAAGCTTCCGAAGTCCGAAGACGAAGCGAAGTGGGGCCACAGGGTGGCCAAACCCTAGGCGGCGCGGCCCCACCCTGGCCGCGCCGGCCTGTGGTTTGGGCCCCCTGCCGCCTCTTGACCTACCCCTTCGCCTACTTAAAGCCTCCGTGACGAAACCCCCATCGAGAACCACGATACGGAAAACCTTCCGAGACGCCGCCGCCGCCGATCCCATCTCGGGGGATCCAGGAGATCGCCTCCGGCCCTGCCGGAGAGGGGAATCATCTCCCGGAGGACTCTACGCCGCCATGGTCGCCTCCGGTGTGATGTGTGAGTAGTCTACCCCTGGACTATGGGTCCATAGCAGTAGCTAGATGGTTGTCTTCTCCCCATTGTGCTATCATTGTCGGATCTTGTGAGCTGCCTATCATGATCAAGATCATCTATCTGTAATTCTATATGTTGCGTTTGTTGGGATCCGATGAATAGAGAATACTTGTTATGTTGATTATCAAAGTTATGCTTATGTGTTGTTTATGATCTTGCATGCTCTCCGTTACTAGTAGATGCTCTGGCCAAGTAGATGCTTTTAACTCCAAGAGGGAGTACTTATGCTCGATAGTGGGTTCATGCCTGCATTGACACCTGGGACAGTGACAGAAAGTTCTAAGGTTGTGTTGTGCTGTTGCCACTAGGGATAAAACATTAGTGCTATGTTCAAGGATGTAGTCACTAGTTACATTACGCACCATACTTAATGCAATTGTCTGTTGCTTTGCAACTTAATACTGGAGGGGGTTCGGATGATAACCTGAAGGTGGACTTTTTAGGCATAGATGCAGTTGGATGGCGGTCTATGTACTTTGTCGTAATGCCCAATTAAATCTCACTATACTCATCATGATATGTATGTGCATTGTCATGCTCTCTTTATTTGTCAATTGCCCAACTGTAATTTGTTCACCCAACATGCTGTTCGTCTTATGGGAGAGACACCTCTAGTGAACTGTGGACCCCGGTCCAATCTCTTTACTGAAATACAATCTACTGCAATTGTTCTTTACTGTTTTCTGCAAACAATCATCTTCCACACAATACGGTTAATCCTTTGTTACAGCAAGCCGGTGAGATTGACAACCTCACTTTCGTTGGGGCAAAGTACTTTGGTTGTGTTGTGCAGGTTCCACGTTGGCGCCGGAATCCCTGGTGTTGCGCCGCACTACATCTCGCCGCCATCAACCTTCAACGTGCTTCTTGGCTCCTCCTGGTTCGATAAACCTTGGTTTCTTTCTGAGGGAAAACTTGCTGCTGTGCGCATCATACCTTCCTCTTGGGGTTGCCCAACGAACGTGTGAAATACACGCCATCAAGCACATTTTCTGGCGCCGTTGCCGGGGAGATCAAGACCTTCTATGCAGGACTAAATTTTTCTTCACGGAATTTATTGGATTCAGCTGCTGGAGGTACCTTTATGTCCATCACTCTTGGTGAAGCAACAAGGCTTCTTGATAATATGATGATCAACTACTCTGAATGGCACACGGAAAGAGCTCCACAAGGTAAGAAGGTAAATTCTGTTGAAGAATCCTCTTCCTTGAATGATAAGGTTGATGCTATTATGTCTATGCTTGTGAATGATAGGACTAATGTTGATCCTAATAATGTTCCGTTAGCTTCATTGGTTGCACAAGAAGAACATGTTGATGTAAACTTCATTAAAAATAATAATTTCAACAATAATGCTTACCGGAACAATTCTAGTAACAACTATAGGCCATATCCTTATAATAATGGCAACGGCTATGGTAATTCTTATGGAAATTCTTACAACAATAATAGGAATTCACCCCCTGGACTTGAAGCCATGCTTAAAGAATTTATTAGTACACAAACTGCTTTTAACAAATCTGTTGAAGAAAAGCTTGGGAAAATTGATATACTTGCTTCTAAAGTCGATAGTCTTGCTGCTGATGTTGATCTTTTGAAATCAAAAGTTTTGCCTAATGAGAATCATCATAATAAGATTGTTACTACAGCAAATGCCATTCAAGTTAGAATTAATGAGAATATAAGATTAATGGCTGAACTGCGTGCTAGGTGGGATAGAGAAGAAAATGAAAAACTAGCTAAAGAGAAGAATATAGCTAAAGTTTGGACTATTACCACCACTAGTAATGCTAATGCTACACATGTTGCTGCACCTCCTACTCATACTAATAAAAGAATTGGTGTTAGCAATGTTTCCACTTCTAATGCAAAGCGCGAAAAACTGCCTGAAACTGCTAAAACTGCTGAAACTGCCTGTGATAAAGCTGCTGAAATTTTTTCCAACATTGGGGATGATGATCCCATTGCTTTAGATTATAATGGTTTGAATTTTGATGATTGCCACATCTCTGAAGTTATAAAGTTCTTACAAAAACTTGCTAAAAGTCCTAATGCTAGTGCTATAAATTTGGCTTTCACGCATCATATTACAAATGCTCTCATAAAAGCTAGAGAAGAGAAACTAGAGCGCGAAGCCTCTATTCCTAAAAAGCTAGAGGATGGTTGGGAGCCCATCATTAAGATGAAGGTTAAAGATTTTGATTGTAATGCTTTATGTGATCTTGGTGCAAGTATTTTGTTATGCCTAAGAAAATTTATAATATGCTTGACTTGCCACCATTGAAAAATTGTTATTTGGATGTTAATCTTGCTGATCATTCTACAAAGAAACCTTTGGGTAAAGTTGATAATGTTCGCATTACCGTTAACAATAATCTTGTCCCTGTTGATTTTGTTGTCTTGGATATTGAATGCAATGCATCTTGTCCCATTATATTGGGAAGACCTTTTCTTCGAACTGTTGGTGCTATCATTGATATGAAGGAAGGTAATATAAAATATCAATTTCCTCTCAAGAAAGGTATGGAACACTTCCCTAGAAAGAGAATAAAGGTACCTTATGATTCTATTATTAGAACAAATTATGATGTTGATGCTTCATCTCTTGATAATACTTGATACACACTTTCTGCGCCTAGCTGAAAGGCGTTAAAGAAAAGCGCTTATGGGAGACAACCCATGTTTTTACCTACAGTACTTTGTTTTTATTTTGTGTCTTGGAAGTTGTTTACTACTGTAGCAACCTCTCCTTATCTTAGTTTTGTGTTTTGTTGTGCCAAGTTAAGCCGTTGATAGAAAAGTAAGTACTAGATTTGGATTACTGCACAGTTCCAGATTTCTTTGCTGTCACGAATCTGGGTCCACCTCCCTGTAGGTAACTCAGAAAATTATGCCAATTTACGTGCATGATCCTCAGATATGTATGCAACTTTCATTCAATTTGAGCATTTTCATTTGAGCAAGTCTGGTGCCATTTTAAAATTCGTCAATACGAACTGTTCTGTTTTGACAGATTCTGCCTTTTATTTCGCATTGCCTCTTTCGCTATGTTGGATGAATTTCTTTGATCCACTAATGTCCAGTAGCATTATGCAATGTCCAGAAGTGTTAAGAATGATTGTGTCACCTCTGAATATGTCAATTTATATTGTGCACTAACCCTCTAATGAGTTGTTTCGAGTTTGGTGTGGAGGAAGTTTTCAAGGATCAAGAGAGGAGTATGATGCAACATGATCAAGGAGAGTGAAAGCTCTAAGCTTGGGGATGCACCCGGTGGTTCACCCCTGCATATATCAAGAAGACTCAAGCGTCTAAGCTTGGGGATGCCCAAGGCATCCCCTTCTTCATCGACAACATTATCAGGTTCCTCCCCTGAAACTATATTTTTATTCCATCACATCTTATGTGCTTTTTCTTGGAGCGTCGGTTTGTTTTTGTTTTTTGTTTTGTTTGAATAAAATGGATCCTAGCATTCACTTTATGGGAGAGATACACGCTCCGCTGTAGCATATGGACAAGTATGTCCTTGGTTTCTACTCATAGTATTCATGGCGAAGTTTCTCCTTCGTTAATTTGTTATATGGTTGGAATTGGAAAATGATACATGTAGTAATTGCTATAAATGTCTTGGGTAATGTGATACTTGGCAATTGTTGTGCTCATGTTTAAGCTCTTGCATCATATGCTTTGCACCCATTAATGAAGAAATACATAGAGCATGCTAAAATTTGGTTTGCATATTTGGTTTCTCTAAGGTCTAGATAATTTCTAGTATTGAGTTTGAACAACAAGGAAGACGGTGTAGAGTCTTATAATGTTTACAATATGTCTTTTATGTGAGTTTTGCTGCACCGGTTCATCCTTGTGTTTGTTTCAAATAAGCCTTGCTAGCCTAAACCTTGTATCGAGAGGGAATACTTCTCATGCATCCAAAATACTTGAGCCAACCACTATGCCATTTGTGTCCACCATACCTACCTATACTACATGGTATTTTCCGCCATTCCAAAGTAAATTGCTTGAGTGCTACCTTTAAAACTCCATCATTCACCTTTGCAATATATAGCTCATGGGACAAATAGCTTAAAAACTATTGTGGTATTGAATATGTAATTATGCACTTTATCTCTTATTAAGTTGCTTGTTGTGCGATAACCATGTTTCTGGGGACGCCATCAACTCGTTGTTGAATTTCATGTGAGTTGCTATGCATGTTCGTCTTGTCTGAAGTAAGGGCGATCTACACTGAGTTGAATGGTTTGAGCATGCATATTGTGAGAGAAGAACATTGGGCCGCTAACTAAAGCCATGATTCATGGTGGAAGTTTCAGTTTTGGACAAACATCCTCAAATCTCTAATGAGAAAAGAATTAATTGTTGTCAAATGCTTAAAGCATTAAAAGAGGAGTCCATTATCTGTTGTCTATGTTGTCCCGGTATGGATGTCTAAGTTGAGAATAATCAAAAGCGAGAAATCCAAATGCGAGCTTTCTCCTTAGACCTTTGTACAGGCGGCATAGAGGTACCCCTTTGTGAAACTTGGTTAAAGCATATGTATTGCGGTGATAATCCAGGTAGTCCAAGCTAATTAGGACAAGGTGCGGGCACTATTGGTACACTATGCATGAGGCTTGCAACTTATAAGATATAATTTACATGATGCATATGCTTTATTACTACCGTTGACAAAATTGTTTCATGTTTTCAAAATCAAAGCTCTAGCACAAATATAGCAATCGATGCTTTTCCTCTATGGAGGACCATTCTTTTACTTTCAATGTTGAGTCAGTTCACCTATTTCTCTCCACCTCAAGAAGCAAACACTTGTGTGAACTGTGCATTGATTCCTACATACTTGCTTATTGCACTTATTATATTACTCTATGTTGACAATATCCATGAGATATACATGTTACAAGTTGAAAGCAACCGCTGAAACTTAATCTTCTTTTGTGTTGCTTCAATACCTTTACTTTGAATTATTGCTTTATGAGTTAACTCTTATGCAAGACTTATTGATGCTTGTCTTGAAGTGCTATTCATGAAAAGTCTTTGCTTTATGATTCACTTGTTTACTCATGTCATACATATTGTTTTGATCGCTGCATTCACTACATATGCTTTACAAATAGTATGATCAAGATTATGATGGCATGTCACTCCAGAAATTATCTGTGTTATCGTTTTACCTGCTCGGGACGAGCAGAACTAAGCTTGGGGATGCTGATACGTCTCCGACGTATCGATAATTTCTTATGTTCCATGCCACATTATTGATGTTATCTACATGTTTTATGCACACTTTATGTCATATTTGTGCATTTTGGAACTAACCTATTAACAAGATGCCGAAGTGCCGTTCTTTGTTCTCTGTTTTTGGTTTCAGAAATCCTAGTAAGGAAATATTCTCGGAATTGGACGAAATCAACGCCCAGGGGCCTATTTTTCCACGAAGCTTCCAGAAGTCCGAAGACGAAACGAAGTGGGGCCACGGGGTGGCCAAACCCTAGGGCGGCGCGGCCCCACCCCTGGCCGCGCCGGCCTGTGGTTTGGGTCCCCTGTGCCGCCTCTTGACCTACCCCTTCGCCTACTTAAAGCCTCCGTGACGAAACCCCCGGTCCGAGAACCACGATACGGAAAACCTTCCGGAGACGCCGCCGCCGCCGATCCCATCTCGGGGGATCCAGGAGATCGCCTCCGGCACCCTGCCGGAGAGGGGAATCTCCCGGAGGACTCTACGCCGCCATGGTCGCCTCCGGTGTGATGTGTGAGTAGTCTACCCCTGGACTATGGGTCCATAGCAGTAGCTAGATGGTTGTCTTCTCCCCATTGTGCTATCATTGTCGGATCTTGTGAGCTGCCTATCATGATCAAGATCATCTATCTGTAATTCTATATGTTGCGTTTGTTGGGATCCGATGAATAGAGAATACTTGTTATGTTGATTATCAAAGTTATGCTTATGTGTTGTTTATGATCTTGCATGCTCTCCGTTACTAGTAGATGCTCTGGCCAAGTAGATGCTTTTAACTCCAAGAGGGAGTACTTATGCTCGATAGTGGGTTCATGCCTGCATTGACACCTGGGACAGTGACAGAAAGTTCTAAGGTTGTGTTGTGCTGTTGCCACTAGGGATAAAACATTAGTGCTATGTTCAAGGATGTAGTCACTAGTTACATTACGCACCATACTTAATGCAATTGTCTGTTGCTTTGCAACTTAATACTGGAGGGGGTTCGGATGATAACCTGAAGGTGGACTTTTTAGGCATAGATGCAGTTGGATGGCGGTCTATGTACTTTGTCGTAATGCCCAATTAAATCTCACTATACTCATCATGATATGTATGTGCATTGTCATGCTCTCTTTATTTGTCAATTGCCCAACTGTAATTTGTTCACCCAACATGCTGTTCGTCTTATGGGAGAGACACCTCTAGTGAACTGTGGACCCCGGTCCAATTCTCTTTACGAAATACAATCTTGCAATACTTGTTCTCTGTTTTCGCAAACAATCATCTTCCACACAATACGGTTAATCCTTTGTTACAGCAAGCCGGTGAGATTGACAACCTCACTGTTTCGTTGGGGCAAAGTACTTTGGTTGTGTTGTGCAGGTTCCACGTTGGCGCGGAATCCCTGGTGTTGCGCCGCACTACATCTCGCCGCCATCAACCTTCAACGTGCTTCTTGGCTCCTCCTGGTTCGATAAACCTTGGTTTCTTTCTGAGGGAAAACTTGCTGCTGTGCGCATCATACCTTCCTCTTGGGGTTGCCCAACGAACGTGTGAAATACACGCCATCACGCCTATAAGCATAAGTTCCATAGGGACAAGTGAAAGTGGTTTTCTCTTGATCTTTAGTTTTAACAACAATTTGTGAAAACCCAGAATAACCATCAAGAAAGCAAAAATGAGTATTTTTAGATAACCTTTCTAACATTTGATCAATAAATGGTAAAGGGTAATGATCTTTCTTAGTAACTTTATTAACTTTTCGATAATCAATGCACATTCTATACCCTACAACTACTCTTTGAGGGATGAGCTCATCATTATCATTAGGCACAACAGTCATTCCTCCTTTCTTAGGAACACAATGCACAGGACTAACCCATCTACTATCAGCAATAGGATATATAATACCAGCTTCAAGGAGTCTTAATACCTCATTTCTTACCACATCCTTCATCTTAGGAATTAGACGACGCTGAGGTTCAACAACAGGCTTCGCATCATCTTCCATATTAATGGCGTGTTGGCAAATAGAGGGAGAAATCCCCTTCAAGTCATCAAGAGTGTAGCCAATAGCACCTCGGTGTTTCTTCAATATTTCCAATAACCTTTCTTCTTCAAACTCTGAAAGCTTAGAACTAATAATAACAGGATATATTTTCTTATCATCAATATAAGCATATTTAAGATTATCAGGCAATGGTTTTAAATCAAAGACAGGATCTTCCTTTGGTGGTGGTGTTGTACCCAGATCTTCCACCGGTAGATCATGCTTAAGAATAGGTTGACGAAGGAAAATTTCATCAAGCTCATCTCTTTCTTCCCTAAAAACTTCACTCTCACTATTCTCCAAATGTTGCTGCAAAGGATTACTAGGAGCAAGAGCAATAGATGCACACTGTTCAACTTTAAAATCACTATTAGGCGAATCAATTTTATAAGGAGTTTTGGTAAATTTAGAGAAGTTAAACTCATAAGATTCACCAGCAAATTTAGTCAAAATTTTCTCTTTCTTGCAATCTATAATAGCTCCACAAGTATTTAGAAAAGGTCTACCAAAAATGATAGGACAATATTTACTAGCAGCAGAACCAAGTACCAAAAAGTCAGCAGGATATTTAATCTTACCACATAGAACTTCCACATCTCGAACAATACCAATTGGAGAGATAGTTTCTCTATTAGCCAGCCGAATAACCACATCAATATCTTCAAGTTCACAAGAACCAATTTCGTGCATAATCTCCGTGTAAAGCTCATAAGGAATAGCACTAATACTTGCACCAATATCACATAAACCATAATAACAATGATCACCAATTCTAAAAGATAGCATAGGAACACTAGCTTTCCTAGACTTATTAGGATGCGAAACAATATTAGAAGCATCTTCACAGAAAATAATATGACCATCTTCTACATTTTCAGTCACAAGATCTTTAACAATTGCAACAGCAGGTTCAACTTTTATTTGTTCTTCAGGTTCTATAGGTTTCTTTTCACTTTTATGAACCGCACTATTTAGAGTACTCCTTCATTTTAGTAGGGAAAGGAGTTTTTTCAATATAAGCTTCAGGAATAACATGATCAACAGTTTCAACTACAACACATTTATTTATAGATGAATCAATTTTATCTTTATACGGTTCATGATACTTATCAAAGTTCTTCTTAGGCAATTCATAATGAGAAGCAAAAGCTTTATAAAGATTTGCAGCAACTTGAGAATCAAGACCATAAGTAGCACTCATATTACGAAATTTATCAGTATCCATAAAAGCTTCAATGCATTTATAATCATAATTTATACCTGATTCTCTATCCTTGTCGTTCTCCCATCCTTCAGTATTTTCTTGGATCCGATTAAGAAGGTCCCTTTTAAACTCTTCCTTGTTGCGTGTAAATGATCCAGAACAAGAAGTATCCAGCAAGGTCTTGTCTTGAAAAGAAAGTCTTGCATAGAAATTATCAATAATAATATTACCAGGAAGCTCATGAATGGGGCATTTGAGCATTAAAGACTTCAATCTCCCCCACGCTTGGGCAATACTCTCTCCTTCATGAGGCCAAAAATTATATATGCGATTCCGATCTTTGTGAATCTCACTTGGAGGATAGAACTTAGAATAAAACCGGGGCACAATATCATTCCATTCAAGAGAATCCCCATTATCCAGTAATTTATACCAATGCGCCGCTTTACCAGACAACGATATAGAGAATAGTTTCTTCCTCACTTCATCCATAGCAATACCTGCACACTTGAATAAACCGCATAATTCATGTAAGAACAGTAAATGATCTCCAGGGTGGACAGTTCCATCCCCTGTATAACGGTTATCCACTACACGTTCAATAATTTTCATAGGTATTTTGTATGGTATTTCTTCCTTACCTGGCGCCTCATCCACTACCTTTGCAGTAGTAGTAGATTTCCCAAATAAACACTCAAGAGAAGATCTCTCCATAATGAATTATAGCAGCAGGCAGAAATAAAATCAGCACAAACAGTAGAAATTTCCCTTACCAATTCCACTTACCAATAGCGCTTCACTCCCCGGCAACGGCGCCAGAAAATAGTCTTGATGACCCACAAGTATAGGGGGTGTATCGTAGTATCTTCGATAAGTAAGAATGTCGATCCCAACGAGGAGCAGAAGGTGTTGACAAGCAGTTTTGATGAAGGATTCACTGTAAATGCTCACAGACAAATATTCAGGGGGTTTTGATGTAACAGATGAATAAAGTACGAGTAAGTAAAGTGCGAGAGTAATAATTGCAGCGAGTGGCCCAATCCTTTTTAGCACAAAGGACAAGCCGGTTTGTTTACTTATAATGACCAAACGTTCTCGAGGACACACGGGATTTTAGTCTAGTGCTTTCGCTACATACGGCTAATTAATCTTCATTGTTTTGATAAGTGTTGTGTGGGTGAACCTATGCTAATGTACCGCCCTTCCTAGGACTAATACAAACTTGTGATTATACCCCTTGCAAGCATCCGCAACTACAAGAAAGTAATTAAGATAAATCTAACCACAGCCTTAAACTGAGATCCTGCTATCCCTCCTGCATCGATATACCAACGGGGGCTCAGGTTTCTGTCACTCCGGCAACCCCGCAATTGGCAAACGAGTACAAGATGCATTCCCCTAGGCCCATAAAGGTGAAGTGTCGTGTAGTCGACGTTCACACGACACCACTAGAAGAATAACACCACAACTTAAATATCATAACATTGAATATTACTCAACCATACTTCACTACTAACATTTAGACTTCACCCATGTCCTCAAGAACTAAACGAACTACTCACGAGACATCATATGGAACATGATCAGAGGTGATATGATGATGAATAACAATCTGAACATAAACCTTGGTTCAACGGTTTCACTCAATAGCATCAATAACAAGTAGAAATCAACACCGGGAGAGTTTCCCCTATCAAACAATCAAGATCAAACCCAAATTGTTACAGCGGTGACGGCGTGCAGCGGTGGAGACGGCGGTGATGATGATGAAGAGATGATGATGGTGATGGAGATGATGTCCAGCTCGATGACGGTGACGATGGCGTCGATTTCCCCCTCGGGAGGGAATTTCCCCGGCGGATCTCAGCCTGCCGGAGAGTTCTTTTCTCTCTGGTGTTCTCCGCCAGAGCGGCTATGGCTCTTCGCGATGTACACCCCGGAGCTTAGGTTTTCGGGACGAAGGCGTACGCGAAGAAAAGGAGGCGAGAGGGGCTGTGGGCCCCTCCTCAAGGCGGCGCGGCCAGGCCTTGGGCCGCGCCGGCCTATGAGGTGGGCCCACCTCGGCCCCCCTTCCGGCTCCCTTCGTCATCTGGAAAAATAGGATTTTTCATATAATTTCCGTCAACTGTTGGTCTTCCGAAATATTGCATTCTGACGGTGCTTTTTCCCAGAATCCTGGCTCCGGTGCGCAATCCCCAAATAATCATGAAACATGCAAAATAGATGAAATAACATAAGTATCATCTCCAAATATGAAATATATCAATGAATAACAGCAAATTATGATATAAAATAGTGATGCAAAATGGACGTATCAAGCATGTACCAGAATGATTCATGTGATGATCGTTGAAAAACAGTAAGAATATTCTTGAGTACTTAAGAAGAACCAAGGATATATAAATTTTTGTATGGAGAAATGACAAACAAATCGCTGTAAGATGTTGCACCGATATTGGTTTTGTCACATATAAAATTTCAATCTCAAATTAGGCTAAGTGTTGTTTTAAAAGGTAGCACAATGAGCTAGAAGTTGTCTATGCTAGATTTAGATGAATTCTAAATATTGTGACGGATTCTACAAACGAAGGCAGAGTATGTCATTGTTTTGACAATGACTGATGATGTTAAAGTCAAGAGGTTCTTTGAGAACTTGGTGTAGTTCCGATAGTGTCAGAACTTTGAAGCTATATTGTGTATGACAATATTAGTGACATATTTCAGACCACGGAATTAAGGTTCCACCAGAAAACCAAACATATTTAATGCCGACTCATTTGGAAATGAGTGATGCGTTGAGACGCAAATGAATTACAAAATACATACGTTTCTGAGCGTGTCAGATCCGTTGACTAAAACCTCTCCCGTGAGCAAAACATGATAAAGCACCGGAAGGCCAAGGTGTTATATCTTTACAAATGTAAACTAGATTATTGACTCTAGTGCAAGTGGGAGACTGTTGGAGATATGCCCAAGAGGCAATAATAAAATGGTTATTATAATATATCTTTATGTTTATGATAATGTTTACATACCATGCTATAAATTGTATTAACCGAAACATTGATACATGTGTGTTATGTGAACAACAAGGAGTCCCTAGTAAGCCTCTTGTATAACTAGCTTGTTGATTAATAGATGATCATGGTTTCGTGATCATGAACATTGGATGTTATTAATAACAAGGTTATGTCATTAATGAATGATGCAATGGACACACCCAATTAAGCGTAGCATAAGATCACGTCATTAAGTTCATTTGCTATAAGCTTTCGATACATAATTACCTAGTCCTTCGATCATGAGATCATGTAAATCACTTATACCGGAAGGGTACTTTTATTACATCAAACGCCACTGCGTAAATGGGTGGTTATAAAGGTGGGATTAAGTATCTTGAAAGTATGAGTTGAGGCATATGGATCAATAGTGAGATTTGTCCATCCCGATGACGGATAGATATACTCTGGGCCCTCTCGGTGGAATGTCGTCTAATTAGCTTGCAAGCATATGAATGGTTCATAAGAGACCACATACCACGGTACGAGTAAAGAGTACTTGTCAGGAGACGAGGTTGAACAAGGTATAGAGATACCGATGATCAAACCTCGGACATGTAAAATATCGCGTGACAAAGGGAATCAGTATCGTATGTGAATGGTTCATTCGATCACTAAAGTCATCGTTGAATATGTGGGAGCCATTATGGATCTCCAGATCCCGATATTGGTTATTGGTCAGAGAGAGGTCTCAACCATGTCTACATAGTTCACGAACCGTAGGGTGACACACTTAAGGTTTGATGTCGTTTAAGTAGATATGGAATATGGAATGGAGTTTGAAGTTTTGTTCGGAGTCTCGGATGGGATCCAGGACATCACGAGGAGTTCCGGAATGGTCCGGAGAATAAGATTCATGTATAGGAAGTCACTTTCCAAGTTTGGAAATGATCCGGTGCATTTATGGAAGGTTCTAGAAGGTTCTAGAAAAGTCCGGAAGAAATCACCATGGAAAGTGGAGTCCCGGAGGGACTCCACATAGCTTGGCCGGCCAGCCTAAGGAGGAGGAGTCCCAGGTGGACTCCACTATGGTGGCCGGCCACCCCCCCCAAGGAAGGGGTGGGAGTCCCACCTTGAGTGGGATTCCCCCCTTGGATAGGTTTCCCACCTTATGGCAAGTTCTTGAGTTGGGGTCTTATTCGAAGACTTAGAGTCTAACTCTTGGGGGTTCCACCTATAAAAGAGGGACAAGGGAGGGTGGCCGGCCACTCTAGCCTCCACCTTGGCCGCACCCCTTGAGGGCCGGCGCCCAAGCCCCCTCTCCCAAACCCTAGCGCCCCTCCTCCACCACCTCTCCCGCATACGCTTAGCGAAGCTCCGCCGGAGATCTTGATGGCGTGTATTTCACACGTTCGTTGGGCAACCCCAAGAGGAAGGTATGATGCGCACAGCAGCAAGTTTTCCCTCAGAAAGAAACCAAGGTTTATCGAACCAGGAGGAGCCAAGAAGCACGTTGAAGGTTGATGGCGGCGAGATGTAGTGCGGCGCAACACCGGGATTGGCGCCAACGTGGAACGCACAACACAACCAAAGTACTTTGCCCCAACGAAACAGTGAGGTTGTCAATCTCACCGCTTGCTGTAACAAAGGATTAACCGTATTGTGTGGAAGATGATTGTTTGCGAAAACAGTAGAACAAGTATTGCAGTAGATTGTATTTAGAAGAGAATTGGACCGGGGTCCACAGTTCACTAGAGGTGTCTCTCCCATAAGACGAACAACATGTTGGGTGAACAAATTACAGTTGGGCAATTGACAAATAAAGAGAGCATGACAATGCACATACATATCATGATGAGTATAGTGAGATTTAATTGGGCATTACGACAAAGTACATAGACCGCCATCCAACTGCATCTATGCCTAAAAAGTCCACCTTCGGGTTATCATCCGAACCCCCTCCAGTATTAAGTTGCTAACAACAGACAATTGCATTAAGTATGGTGTGTAATGTAACTAGTGACTACATCCTTGAACATAGCACTAATGTTTTATCCCTAGTGGCAACAAGACAACACAACCTTAGAACTTTGTCACTGTCCCAGGTGTCAATGCAGCATGAACCCACTATCGAGCATAAGTACTCCCTCTTGGAGTTACAAGCATCTACTTGGCCAGAGCATCTACTAGTAACGGAGAGCATGCAAGATCATAAATAACACATAAGCATAACTTTGATAATCAACATAACAAGTATTCTCTATTCATCGGATCCCAACAAACGCAACATATAGAATTACAGATAGATGATCTTGATCATGATAGGCAGCTCACAAGATCCGACGATGATAGCACAATGGGGAGAAGACAACCATCTAGCTACTGCTATGGACCCATAGTCCAGGGGTAGACTACTCACACATCACACCGGAGGCGACCATGGCGGCGTAGAGTCCTCCGGGAGATGATTCCCCTCTCCGGCAGGGTGCCGGAGGCGATCTCCTGGATCCCCCGAGATGGGATCGGCGGCGGCGGCGTCTCTGGAAGGTTTTCCGTATCGTGGTTCTCGCACTGGGGGTTTCGTCACGGAGGCTTTAAGTAGGCGAAGGGTAGGTCAAGAGGCGGCGCGAGGTGCCAGACCATAGCCGCGCGGCCGGGGCCGCGCGCCCTATGCTCGGCGCCTCGTGGCCTCTCGTTTCGTCTTCGGACTTCCTGGAAGCTTCGTGGAAAAATAGGCCCTGGGCTTTGATTTCGTCCAATTCCGAGAATATTTCCTTACTAGGATTTCTGAAACCAAAAACAGCAGAAACAGAATGGCACTTCGGCATCTTGTTAATAGGTTAGTTCCAAAATGCACGAATATGACATAAAGTGTGCATAAAACATGTAGATAACATCAATAATGTGGCATGGAACATAAGAAATTATCGATACGTCGGAGACGTATCAGCATCCCCAAGCTTAGTTCTGCTCGTCCGAGCAGGTAAAACGATAACACAGATAATTTCTGGAGTGACATGCCATCATAATCTTGATCATACTATTTGTAAAGCATATGTAGTGAATGCAGCGATCAAAACAATATGTATGACATGAGTAAACAAGTGAATCATATAGCAAAGACTTTTCATGAATAGCACTTCAAGACAAGCATCAATAAGTCTTGCATAAGAGTTAACTCATAAAGCAATAATTCAAAGTAAAGGTATTGAAGCAACACAAAAGAAGATTAAGTTTCAGCGGTTGCTTTCAACTTGTAACATGTATATCTCATGGATATTGTCAACATAGAGTAATATAATAAGTGCAATAAGCAAGTATGTAGGAATCAATGCACAGTTCACACAAGTGTTTGCTTCTTGAGGTGGATAGAAATAGGTGAACTGACTCAACATTGAAAGTAAAAGAATGGTCCTCATAGAGGAAAAGCATCGATTGCTATATTTGTGCTAGAGCTTTGATTTTGAAAACATGAAACAATTTTGTCAACGGTAGTAATAAAGCATATGCATCATGTAAATTATATCTTATAAGTTGCAAGCCTCATGCATAGTGTACCAATAGTGCCCGCACCTTGTCCTAATTAGCTTGGACTACCTGGATTATCACCGCAATACATATGCTTTAACCAAGTTTCACAAAGGGGTACCTCTATGCCGCCTGTACAAAGGTCTAAGGAGAAAGCTCGCATTTGGATTTCTCGCTTTTGATTATTCTCAACTTAGACATCCATACCGGGACAACATAGACAACAGATAATGGACTCCTCTTTTAATGCTTTAAGCATTCAACAACAATTAATTCTTTTCTCATTAGAGATTTGAGGATATTTGTCCAAAACTGAAACTTCCACCATGGATCATGGCTTTAGTTAGCGGCCCAATGTTCTTCTCTCACAATATGCATGCTCAAACCATTCAACTCAGTGTAGATCGCCCTTACTTCAGACAAGACGAACATGCATAGCAACTCACATGAAATTCAACAACGAGTTGATGGCGTTCCCCCAGTAAACATGGTTATCGCACAACAAGCAACTTAATAAGAGATAAAGTGCATAATTACATATTCAATACCACAATAGTTTTTAAGCTATTTGTCCCATGAGCTATATATTGCAAAGGTGAATGATGGAATTTTAAAGGTAGCACTCAAGCAATTTACTTTGGAATGGCGGAAAAATACCATGTAGTATAGGTAGGTATGGTGGACACAAATGGCATAGTGGTTGGCTCAAGTATTTTGGATGCATGAGAAGTATTCCCTCTCGATACAAGGTTTAGGCTAGCAAGGCTTATTTGAAACAAACACAAGGATGAACCGGTGCAGCAAAACTCACATAAAAGACATATTGAAAACATTATAAGACTCTACACCGTCTTCCTTGTTGTTCAAACTCAATACTAGAAATTATCTAGACCTTAGAGAAACCAAATATGCAAACCAAATTTTAGCATGCTCTATGTATTTCTTCATTAATGGGTGCAAAGCATATGATGCAAGAGCTTAAACATGAGCACAACAATTGCCAAGTATCACATTACCCAAGACATTTATAGCAATTACTACATGTATCATTTTCCAATTCCAACCATATAACAATTTAACGAAGGAGAAACTTCGCCATGAATACTATGAGTAGAAACCAAGGACATATTTGTCCATATGCTACAGCGGAGCGTGTATCTCTCCCATAAAGTGAATGCTAGGATCCATTTTATTCAAACAAAACAAAAACAAAAACAAACCGACGCTCCAAGAAAAAGCACATAAGATGTGATGGAATAAAAATATAGTTTCAGGGGAGGAACCCGATAATGTTGTCGATGAAGAAGGGGATGCCTTGGGCATCCCCAAGCTTAGACGCTTGAGTCTTCTTGATATATGCAGGGGTGAACCACCGGGTGCATCCCCAAGCTTAGAGCTTTCACTCTCCTTAATCATGTTGCATCATACTCCTCTCTTGATCCTTGAAAACTTCCTCCACACCAAACTCGAAACAACTCATTAGAGGGTTAGTGCACAATATAAATTGACATATTCAGAGGTGACACAATCATTCTTAACACTTCTGGACATTTCATAATGCTACTGGACATTAGTGGATCAAAGAAATTCATCCAACATAGCGAAAGAGGCAATGCGAAATAAAAGGCAGAATCTGTCAAAACAGAACAGTTCGTATTGACGAATTTTAAAATGGCACCAGACTTGCTCAAATGAAAATGCTCAAATTGAATGAAAGTTGCATACATATCTGAGGATCATGCACGTAAATTGGCATAATTTTCTTAGTTACCTACAGGGAGGTGGACCCAGATTCGTGACAGCAAAGAAATCTGGAACTGTGCAGTAATCCAAATCTAGTACTTACTTTTCTATCAACGGCTTAACTTGGCACAACAAAACACAAAACTAAGATAAGGAGAGGTTGCTACAGTAGTAAACAACTTCCAAGACACAAAATAAAAACAAAGTACTGTAGGTAAAAACATGGGTTGTCTCCCATAAGCGCTTTTCTTTAACGCCTTTCAGCTAGGCGCAGAAAGTGTGAATCAAGTATTATCAAGAGACGAAGTGTCAACATCATAATTTGTTCTCATAATAGAATCAAAAGGGTACTTCATTCTCTTTCTAGGGAAGTGTTCCATACCTTTCTTGAGAGGAAATTGATATTTAATATTACCTTCCCTCATATCAATAATAGCACCAACAGTTCGAAGAAAAGGTCTTCCCAATATAATGGGACAAGATGCATTGCATTCAATATCCAAGACAACAAAATCAACGGGAACAAGATTATTGTTAACGGTAATGCGAACATTATCAACTTTACCTAAAGGTTTCTTTGTAGAATGATCAGCAAGATTAACATCCAAATAACAATTTTTCGGTGGCAAGTCAAGCATATTATAAATTTTCTTAGGCATACAGAAATACTTGCACCAAGATCACATAAAGCATTACAATCAAAATCTTTAACCTTCATCTTAATGATGGGCTCCCAACCATCCTCTAGCTTTTTAGGAATAGAGGCTTCGCGCTCTAATTTCTCTTCTCTAGCTTTTATGAGAGCATTTGTAATATAATGTGAAAGCCAAATTTATAGCACTAGCATTAGGACTTTTAGCAAGTTTTTGCAAGAACTTTATTACTTCAGAGATGTGGCAATCATCAAAATTCAAACCATTATAATCTAAAGCAATGGGATCATCATCCCCAATGTTGGAAAAAATTTCAGCAGCTTTATCACAGGCAGTTTCAGCAGTTTTAGCAGTTTCAGTTTTTCGCGCTTTGCATTAGAAGTGGAAACATTGCTAACACCAATTCTTTTATTAGTATTAGTAGGAGGTGCAGCAACATGTGTAGCATTAGCATTACTAGTGGTGGTAATAGTCCAAACTTTAGCTATATTCTTCTCTTTAGCTAGCTTTTCATTTTCTTCTCTATCCCACCTAGCACGTAGTTCAGCCATTAATCTTATATTCTCATTAATTCTAACTTGAATGGCATTTGCTGTAGTAGTAATTTTATCATGATAATTCTCATTAGGCAAAACTTTTGATTTCAAAAGATCAACATCAGCAGCAAGACTATCGACTTTAGAAGCAAGTATATCAATTTTCCCAAGCTTTTCTTCAACAGATTTGTTAAAATTTGTGTACTAATAAATTCTTTAAGCATGGCTTCAAGTCCAGGGGTGAACTCCTATTATTGTTGTAAGAATTCCCATAAGAATTACCATAGCCGTTGCCATTATTATAAGGATATGGCCTATAGTTGTTACTAGAATTGTTCCGGTAAGCATTGTTGTTGAAATTATTATTTTTAATGAAGTTTACATCAACATGTTCTTCTTGTGCAACCAATGAAGCTAACGGAACATTATTAGGATCAATATTAGTCCTATCATTCACAAGCATAGACATAATAGCATCAACCTTATCATTCAAGGAAGAGGATTCTTCAACAGAATTTACCTTCTTACCTTGTGGAGCTCTTTCCGTGTGCCATTCAGAGTAGTTGATCATCATATTATCAAGAAGCTTTGTTGCTTCACCAAGAGTGATGGACATAAAGGTACCTCCAGCTGAATCCAATAAATTCCGTGAAGAAAAATTTAGTCCTGCATAGAAGGTTTGGATGATCATCCAAGTAGTCAGTCCATGGGTTGGGCAATTTTTAACCAGAGATTTCATTCTTTCCCAAGCTTGAGCAACATGTTCAGTATCTAATTGTTTAAAATTCATTATGCTACTCCTCAAAGATATAATTTTAGCAGGGGGATAATATCTACCAATAAAAGCATCCTTGCATTTAGTCCATGAATCAATACTATTCTTAGGCAGAGATAGCAACCAATCTTTAGCTCTTCCTCTTAATGAGAAAGGGAACAATTTTAGTTTAATAATATCACCATCTACATCTTTATATTTTTGCATTTCACATAGTTCAACAAAATTATTAAGGGCAGCAGCATCATCAGAACTAACACCAGAAAATTGCTCTCTCATGACAAGATTAAGTAAAGCAGGTTTAATTTCAAAGAATTCCGCTGTAGTAGCAGTGGAGCAATAGGTGTGCATAAGAAATCATTATTATTTGTGGTAGTGAAGTCACACAACTTAGTATTTTCAGGGTTGGCCATTTTAGCAATAGTAAATAAAGCAAACTAGATAAAGTAAATGCAAGTAAACTAATTTTTGTGTTTTTGATATAGCAAACAAGATAGCAAATAAAGTAAAACTAGCAACTAATTTTTTTGTATTTTGATTTAGTGCAGCAAACAAAGTAGTGAATAAAATAAAGCAAGACAAAAACAAAGTAAAGAGGTTGGGAAGTGGAGACTCCCCTTGCAGCGTGTCTTGATCACGGCAACGGCGCGAAATTTATGCTTGATGGCGTGTATTTCACACGTTCGTTGGGCAACCCCAAGAGGAAGGTATGATGCGCACAGCAGCAAGTTTTCCCTCGAAAGAAACCAAGGTTTATCGAACCAGGAGGAGCCAAGAAGCACGTTGAAGGTTGATGGCGGCGAGATGTAGTGCGGCGCAACACCAGGGATTCCGGCGCCAACGTGGAACCCACAACACAACCAAAGTACTTTGCCCCAACGAAATGTGAGGTTGTCAATCTCACCGGCTTGCTGTAACAAAGGATTAACCGTATTGTGTGGAAGATGATTGTTTGCAGAAAACAGTAGAACAAGTATTGCTAGATTGTATTTCAAGAAAGAGAATTGGACCGGGGTCCACAGTTCACTAGAGGTGTCTCTCCCATAAGACGAACAGCATGTTGGGTGAACAAATTACGTTGGGCAATTGACAAATAAAGAGAGCATGACAATGCACATACATATCATGATGAGTATAGTGAGATTTAATTGGGCATTACGACAAAGTACATAGACCGCCATCCAACCGCATCTATGCCTAAAAAGTCCACCTTCGGGTTATCATCCGAACCCCTCCAGTATTAAGTTGCTAACAACAGACAATTGCATTAAGTATGGTGCGTAATGTAACTAGTGACTACATCCTTGAACATAGCACTAATGTTTTATCCCTAGTGGCAACAAGACAACACAACCTTAGAACTTTCACTGTCCCAGGTGTCAATGCAGGCATGAACCCACTATCGAGCATAAGTACTCCCTCTTGGAGTTACAAGCATCTACTTGGCCAGAGCATCTACTAGTAACGGAGAGCATGCAAGATCATAAATAACACATAAGCATAACTTTGATAATCAACATAACAAGTATTCTCTATTCATCGGATCCCAACAAACGCAACATATAGAATTACAGATAGATGATCTTGATCATGATAGGCAGCTCACAAGATCCGACGATGATAGCACAATGGGGAGAAGACAACCATCTAGCTACTGCTATGGACCCATAGTCCAGGTAGACTACTCACACATCACACCGGAGGCGACCATGGCGGCGTAGAGTCCTCCGGAGATGATTCCCCTCTCCGGCAGGGTGCCGGAGGCGATCTCCCGGATCCCCCGAGATGGGATCGGCGGCGGCGGCGTCTCTGGAAGGTTTTCCGTATCGTGGTTCTCGGGGGGTTTCCACGGAGGCTTTAAGTAGGCGGGGTAGGTCAAGAGGCGGCGCGAGGTGCCTGGACCATAGGGCCGCGCGGCCGGTGGGCCGCGCCGCCCTATGCTCTGGCTGCCTCGTGGCCCCTCTTCGTTTCGTCTTCGGACTTGGAAGCTTCGTGGAAAAATAGGCCCTGGGCTTTGATTTCGTCCAATTCCGAGAATATTTCCTTACTAGGATTTCTGAAACCAAAAACAGAGAAAACAGCAATGGCACTTCGGCATCTTGTTAATAGGTTAGTTCCAAAATGCACGAATATGACATAAAGTGTGCATAAAACATGTACATAACATCAATAATGTGGCATGGAACATAAGAAATTATCGATACGTCGGAGACGTATCAGATCTCCATCGACACCGCCACCACGCCGTCGTGCTGCCGGGATTCCGAGGAGGATCTACTACTTTCGCTGCCCGCTGAAACGGGGAGAAGGACGTCGTCTTCATCAACACCGAATGTGTGACCGAGTACGGAGGTGCTGCCCGATTGTGGCACCGTCAAGATCTTCTACGCGCTTTTGAAAGTGGAAAGTGATCATCTTCTGCAACAACAAGATCTAATCTCGTAGGCTTTGGAAATCTTCAAGGGTTAGTCTCGTTCATCCCCTCGTTGCTACCGTCTTCTAGATTGCATCTTGGCTTGGATTGCGTTCTCGCGGTAGGAAATTTTTTGTTTTCTATGCTACGAATCCCATCAGATAAGAGCCTCCAAGATTGTTTTGCTAGCATTGCTCGATTGAAAGTATATATGTCTCTAAAACCCATACCTCCATCTTTCTTTGGAATGCACATCCTCCACCATGCACACCAATGCATCCTCTTTTGTGTTTCTGTATCCCCCCACCAAAAACCAGCAATAGCATCAGTCAACTCCTTTAGCATTTTTTCGGAATTTTAGATACTGCCATAGCAAACACAGGGATAGCTTGTAAGATAGCCTTTATCAAAATCTCCTTTGCTCCCATTGAAAGTAATTTTTCCTTCTACCCACTTAGTCTTGCTATAATTCTCTCTAGCAGATAAACAAAGCTGTCACTTCTATCAATGCCAATCATAGCTGGTAATCCCAAATATCTATCTGAAATAGCTTCTGTCATCACATTTAACTCGGAACAAATATCAGCCTTCAATTGAACCTCCATATTAGGACTGAAATACTCCCTCCGTTCATATATATAAGCCATATAGTTTTTTGAGAAAAATTTCAGAATATAAGGTTTATTGCATTGCCCTACTTGTATGGATAATGTTTTTGGAGATTTGATTAGGTTTACTTATCTTATGCAAAGTCCTCTATTAGCTCACGGCAATTACTTACGGTTAACCCTAGCCAAACATGGTGTATTTTTTCCTAAATATGCGTTTCTTAATTTCCGTGCCAGAAATTATATGGCTTATATTTAGGACCGGAGGGAGTATAAACTGCATTTTGCTTCACTAACTAGCTGACTAGAATTTGCACAATATTGATCAAGAACCTGTCTCACCGAAGTTGCATTAATTAAATCTGCCCTCATTAGGATTAGAGAATCATTAGCAAAAGTAGATGTGATACTGATGGTGCATTTCTGAACACCCTTACTCCTTCAATGCCATAAACCTCCTCTTGGTGAGCCAGTAAACTCGATAACCCTTCCGCACAAATAAGAAAAAGGTAGGGAGATAAAGGATCCCCCTGCCTTAAGTCTCTAGTTGGTGTGGACTCTTCTATCTCTTGATCGTTATACCGAACTTTGTATTTTACAGATCTAACACAAGCCATGAGTAGCTCCACAAACTCCACATGAAAACCCAATTGGATAAGCATTCTCTCCAGAAAATTCCATTCCACCCGGTCATAAGCTTTATGCATATCTAACTTGACTGCACAGTATCCAGCTTTGCCCTTCTTCTTATTCTTGATTGTATGGAGACACTCTTAACCAACAAGAATGTTATCAGTAATAATTCTTCCAGGAACAAACACACTTTGAACAGGTGAAATTACATTATCAAGAACATGTTTAAACCGTAAAGCAATCATTTTGGATATTACCTTATAAAAAACGTTGCACCGACTTATTGGCCTATATTGGGAGATCAGTTCTGGTTCCTCAACTTTCGGGATTAAGACAATAATAGTGTCATTCCAATCTTCAGGGATCACCTTATTATTAATAGCATTCATAACTACCATTGTGAGTATATCTCCAAGAACATTCCAGCATTTTTTGAAGAAAATCGCATGGAGGCCATCTGTTCCAGGGCCTTTCATAACCCCAATAGAAAACAAAGCCTTTTTTTAATTCGGCGGCTTCAAATGGTTCTCTCAGTCTATCACTCATCTCCATGGTTACTCTTGGTAGAACTTTGTCTAGGAGGCCAGGATCTGCATCATACACTTCTGTGGAAAATAAGCCCGAGAAATAATTTGATATCATCGGATTTAAATAAGTTGTCCCTTCTACCAATTCTGATCCGTGGCTCGTTCTGAACGCGCAGGTGTGCTTCCAGGATTTGAGCCCAACCTACCAAACGCGCCTACACGTTTGGAGCCAATCGGAGCGGAGCATTGCCTAACAGAACCTAAAGTCAATTCCTCTTCGTAACCCCGTCACATTTCTGAAAATCATTTCGGCTGTTAAATCCTTGTGATAGCCAAACATGATTTTTACCTCAGATTTTCAAATTGAACAAATAAAATGACGACATCAATGCGACCTCTAAGAGGGTTAATCTATTATCTTTACTAAACCAAGCAATCATCATATGTGTCATTGTCGAGCTTGGAGCATTATACATGGCCTAAACATTACGATCTTTATTTTTTGGGTGGCTAGCTTACTAGCTATTTGAGCATGTCTAACAGAGATTGAACTCACCGGAACTAAAAACAGTGAGGTTAGCTCCCGAAAACGCGTGTTCGGTTAATTTTGACACTCGCGCAGAATAGAAACCGTAATTAGGAACTGGAAAAACGAAATTAAATTCTCGCGGGAGAATTCATTGATGAAGACATATTAGGACGATAGTTGTTGCTTCTTCGATTGAGCATCAAACTTTACATAATTTGTACTACGAAACCATAATTAACTTAAAGCCACCGCCGCGCGACCTAATTTCACCAAAATTTGGGCCTGGTGGCCTCTACGCACGGCGGCGGAGGTGGTGGCGGAGGAAGGCGAGGCGACGGACGGTCTCGAGCTTCTACTCCGAGTCGAGGTTGACGATCTCGAGCTTCACGCGGCGGACACGTGCCTCGCGACACGCCTCCTCGTACTCGCGGACCTGGCGGACGGCGTCGGCCTCCTCCCGGCGGAAGCGTGCTCGCGCCTCCGCCTCGGACACGGCCACGACCTGCCTGATGCCGACCTCCTCCTCCTGGTCGTAGGAGGTGGAGGAAGATGGCGGAGGGGAGTAGGGTTTGGAAACCAAACTCCCCTCCGCGTCCCGTTTTAATACGGGGCGAGCATCGCGTTTCTCGGGCCCCGAACTAATTTTACGGACCAGACCGCGAATTCAGGCTCTCGTCTCGGCCAACTTCGACCTGAACCAATAGACTGACCGGAAAAATACGGTTCCAGCAGAGTTTTCGGTCTCTGGTAGAGTTGCTCTTACAATAGCTATTTTCTAACATACTATTGATTTTTGTAACCCATTCGGCCCTAAGGCCTTTGCCATTTGGATAAAGATTCAACTATACCACTAGAGAAGTGGAGATCGAGCGTCACAACTTTATCTAGATCTGTATACGTATTTTAAATTTTTAATGCATAGATTCATCTATATTTAGAAAAATTGAGACACTTAATTTCGTAAGGGAGGGTGCTCACCAATAGCCGTGATCGATTTTAGAGTTTGAGTTTGATTTATGCCTAAATTGTACTGTGAGAAAAGAGAAAGACTAAATATCTGGGTTGTTTAAACGTGAGCCTTACTCAAAGAATAATCCAGAGTATCTACACGCAAAAAAAAGAAAAAAAAAGAATCAGAACCGGGAAAAAATGCCGCGATATAACCGACACCTAAGAAAACTCCGGCAGAATCCTCTCGCCGACGCGTGGGCCCCATGATCATTCACCGCCCAACTGCTCCACATATATCTTTTTCTCGTCATCATCATCGCCACACTCAACCACCCACCCACCGCTCCGCTACGCGTATTCCTCCCCCGCCGCCTCCCCTCCCGAACTCAGAGCAAGCCAGCCCATGTCGGGCGGCGCCGCCCTATCTCCCTCGCTCCAGCCGCAGCCGCCGGCCCCAGCCCCGCAGCCGCAGCAGCAGCAGGCCAAGGAGCAGCTGCAGAAGGCGGTGGCCATGAACGGGCACCGCCTGCAGGCCATCGGCGACCGGATCAAGGTCCACTTCCGCGGCGGCCACAACACGCTCCCCTCCTCCGACCTCAACCACCTCGTCTACGCCTTCGCCAGGTCCGTCCGTCCACTCACATCCGCGCTTCCCGGCATTCCCCCAATTCTTAGGGTTTTTGCCCGCCGCCGCCGCCGCCGCCTTGTTCCGTGCGTCTGACACAGCGCTGTGGCGTAATTTCGTTTGGCGCGTGCTTGCAGAGGGATCGATTACGCGCTCTCCGGCGGCGATGTTCCCAAGATCGCGCCGGAAATACCGGACACTATGAGGAAGGTAAAAAAAATTGTGCTTTTCCTCTTCTTCCTGCCCCGGACAGTTTCCCCTTGTTCTTCCAGGGCAGGACAGTCTTCTCAACTGCCTTCATCATCTTTTTATTATAACTGCTCCATACAACTGGTGTGGCAGTTATCTGCTCGCGTGTTAATCGTTTTCCCATGATTCTTCTTCTTAATTTTAGTGGATGACTGTTCGTGTGGATAACTGCTGCAGTTCCAATTTTTGATCAACTTAAATCTGTGTAGAATTGCTGCAAGCGCATTGAGTAATTTGACTGTCAACTGTTTACTTTTCACTTTCTGTGGAAAGCCTGATCATTTGTTTATGCAGTGAATTGAGGTATGCACACAATTTTTTTTGTACCCGTGTGTTATTAATATGAAGTCTACCTCTGTTGACCAGGTGTATCAGCTGAGAAATGATCCATATCTACAATCTTCCGTCATGATACTAATTATATCATGCAAGGTAGACTTGTTGCTTTCCCTCTCACTCATGTATGGCACTATGACATTCTACTTGGAGTTGTCTCAAGCGGCTTCAAGGGTTTCATGCATGTGCTAATTATGTTATATGCCAAAGTTACAGTTTGCCTAATAAGCTTACTTCTCCACCATATTATGTGGCTTATCACCCACTGAAATGTTCTGGTAACACAATTGCGTTTTTGCAGAATGCTTGTAAAAATAAATGGTTTCAACCTGCAGATTACATCGACATTCTCAGAATGGCTGATGAGGTGGGTATGAAATATTATCATGTTTCGTTTCTTCTTCTATGGTTCTATGATCACCTTTGCCCTTCTGGGTGCATGTTTGTATTCTTAGGCAGTGGCATGGCCGTATCATCTTAGCTACTTATAATTTCTCTTGCCATGCAGATATCTGGAAACTTCTGCACTCCTGTTAGCCAAGCTAATGACAAGACTGTGCTTGAAATCATTTCAACAGTAATGCCAAGGTAAGGAAGGAATTGCTTCCTCTGAATATTTGCATGATATTTGCCATCAATTTCACTGTTGTCTATTTTATGTAGATCTTTATACATGGTAGAATTTGGGATCACAAAAACTAACAAAAAGTCCTATTTTCTTGAAACTTGTTCAATTGTTTGATTAAAACTTATAACTTTTTATATTAAAGATGACACAGATATCACAATCACATTATCAAGTTCAAATGTGAAAATTACTGGAAATATATTACTTGTAATATGGAATCCAATATTTTGTAGCTTAGAGCAGTAAGTATTTAAGTTATTTTCAACTATTAAATTCAAAATTTAGTTCCTCATTTTCAGTTGTGTAGGTTGTCAAAATTGGTTATAATATGATCAACCTAAGCCATTCATTAGCTTGGTGGCACTTGCTATATGTTTTAATGTAATCCTGCTTGTAGGTACTATCCTAAGTTGAAGTTCGACCGTTTAGTCACTTCGCTGGAAGCAAAGGTGGTCAATCTGTTCAATTTAAATATCTATTCTGTGTGATTTTGAAGATAAAGTTCTTCATTGTTGATTACTATGCCAACTTTTTTGCATTCTTAAATCCTCATATGTGAGGACATATGTAGATGACCGATAAAGGTATGTTTCGTAAATATAGCCTGATTTGGATACATCTGTCTGTACTTACAGGTTGGATATGATATTTTGATGGCTGACTTCTTTATTCATAGAAATCTACCTAAAAATGAGAAGATTGTAAGTACCATTCCAGGCAAAATATTTGTTTCATTAATTTTCAGTGATGTTACATGTATGGTTGTCTCAAGGAGTGTTAATTAAGCTGCTCATGTACTGATTTTGTTTTATTTCGCTATTATATAATTCACTTAATTATCTTATTCTTTTGAGTTTTCTTGATCAAAAGGATAAAACTATTTTGACAGAGTGCAACACTCTAAGGTAGTTTTACAATGTTCAGATCAGACTGTAGCATCAGGTTCTGTTTGCATCTGTAAGTAGTGTGTTAAATCTGATAGTTGATTCCATATCAGGCAACTGAATCTTGGTAAATTTGGTGTTTCTAGCTTTCTGCATGTTGCCCACTTTGGTTCTGTTGACCGCGATACCTCTTCTGGAATATAGTGTGCAAATGAGTTTTGGATTGATGTTCTTAGTTCGAGCTGTAAATAGACTCTGTATGCTCATTGTTGTAAAATCTCTCATCGGTGTGCCCTTATTGAGCAATCCGTTATTACAATGCTATAGCGGTAGTTTGGTAGCACTTCATAACTATGTATTTGTTGTAGTTATCGCCTTATTAAATTTGTTTGCATGCCATTGTCTCATGATGTTATATTAGGTGTATTTATTGGTTGTTTCACCTTCTGCAGAGTCTAATTGTTGTCCAAAAGGAAAACTTAGATGTCTCATCATGTATCGCAACCCCACCGCATGTGAGGTGCATTACTTTCTTTGCTTTGATGTTTGCCATTGTTAAGCAAAGATACACGACTGACATCTTTTATGTTTCAGCTTTTTAGTAAATGGAAAAGGTGTGGACAAGAGGACTAATGTTTCACTGGTAGCAGCATCCTTCCTACATATTTGAAGAAAAAACCCATTGTTTTCCACTTCCTTCCATTTCGCTTGCATTGATCCAAAGCTTTTGCAACCTGTCGACTGTTATTAATCTCAATTGTTAAGCAAGCTTAGCTCACACGTTTCAAACATTTAACAGGAAACAGGAGCCCAGTTTCCCACTGATATCACCAAGATGCTCAAATATGGTGCAAACATCTTACAAGCTGTTGGATATTTTAATGGTACAATTGGTGATGCTGATCTAAGTTCTTCCATTTCTTTGCCCGAAACATGCATCAATTTTTTTACATGTTCTGATTTAGCTTTATATTGCAGCCAACTACATCATAGCAGTAGCATTTGTCAACAATTTGATGTCTTTTGATGCTCCAAAACTCAATGACTATGCCCAACCAGTCACAGCAGATCTTCCTGGTAGGTGGTTAAGTTAAATTGTTTCTGTTTTATGTTACGCTTCGACAATTGCTTGGATCAAATTGAAATGACACTCTATTTTTTTATGATTGTGAAATTTGTTTGTGACATGTCTTTATTTTCATGTAGATTCAGATATACTTGAAGGGCCATCAAGAGTATCCCTAAAGTGCCCCATAAGGTACTGTATATCATTCTTCATGGCATGCACTTTGCTGTATTATGTTTGGACTATTCTAATCTTGGTTAAGTCGTCCAAATTGAGTTCATGGGTTGTCTTGTCAGCTAGTCAAATGTGCATGCATGATATAATTGACCTTCACAGCTTCTGTGTTGGCAACCAGACAGAGGAACCAGATGTTCAGAAGAATAGTTCATGTAGAAGTTCTTGTCGTTTCACATGCAAGAGCCCACTTGAGACCTCGTAAAATATGTATTTTACATAAGATGATTGAAGACACCCAAATTTCTTCTATTTATAATGACCACTTTGATAGTTGATGTGTTCAGTTTTGTAAATTCATTATGTTTGAATGGAAAGTGCTGATATCTGCAATTTGAAAATGTTTTGTTGGCTTTTCCTATTGCAGTTTTAGGCGCATCAAGACACCAGTTAAAGGGCGCCTATGCAAACACCACCAGGTATAAATTTAATCTGTTTGTTTCTAGTCATGGATTGAGCTTTTCCCTTCATGACAGAAATAATAATATGACCCATATTTCTAGTGTTTTGATTATGATAATTACATGGAGATGAACTTGAAGAAACCAACCTGGCGCTGTCCATTTTGTAATACTCCTTCAAATTTTACTGACCTACGAAATGATCAAAAGATGGCCAAGGCAAGTTGTAGAATGTATCTGTAGTTTTTACCTGATTTCATCTCATTATATTTTCTTCTGTGATTAATCTCCTTTTTCTTTAGGTTTTGCAAGAGACTAGTGATGACATCATTGATATTCTTGTATTCCCTGATGGATCTTGGAAAGCTATTCATGATGAGAAATCAGATAAAAATAGACATGCTGACATGATTCAGCAGAATGGGGATACTGTAGATACCGATGCAACTATTTCTGAGGTTATAGATCTGGTAAACAAGGATGATGATGGTGATCTGCCTATGAGTTTGGCGTCTACCCCTGAAGATTTGAAGCCTGTGTTGAATAGTCCAGATTTATCTGTCATGGACTATCTTCCAGATTTTCCTGTAAGCACAACTGCTCAGTCAGAAGATCTATATTTAGGAGGTGGAAATAACGGATCTAGCAATGGTACTTCAACTTCTGGCCAAAATTTGTTATTATCGTCTACAAGTGGACCCAGCTCTAGTTCTTTTGGGACCTTGGAGTCTATTCTGCCTAGAGATATCATGCAAATGCAACCTGCTACTACAGATGCCGTCTCTCCTTCTTTTGGAACTCCCAATTTGACATTTGCCATGCAACAAATTTCACAAGGAGCATACTCCAATATTATGCACATGCAACCACAGCTAGATTCTCAACATAGATCAGAAGTAGCACGGCATGCTATACCTAGAAATGTCAGGAGAGAACCTATTGCAGTCCAGGCTTTGGCAGTGCCACAGCAGAATTCATCTAGAAGGGTGCACGCAAATGTCTTGAATCCTCCATCTCCCAACCTGCAATCAATTTCAGCTTCTTCGAACTACCAAGCACATCATGCGACAAATGCAGACAGTGTAATCACATCTATGATTAATGGTGTTGGGCCACTCTCAAGGGCTCCTGATGGTTCCCCATCGTTGCATCAACAGTCGACACAACAGGTAATACTCTTTTGAGGGCCCTCTGGCATGATATTTCCCAACATAGTTTAGCATTGCATTGTTCTGTCCTGCAATAACTTTGCCGTGCGCATCATATTAAATATATACTGTCACATTAGAACTAGTTGATGACTTCTCCTGCTGCAGTACTAAAGGTGAGCTGCAGTACTAGTATGAGTGTTGGATGTTGAAAAATTTCTAGTTTAGTCCCGGAAGGTACCTACTGCCTAGTTTTGGCCACTTAACTCTCTTTGTTACTTCGTTGCATGCTATTTTGCTTTTGTTTTGCAACTGCAGTAAATACTTAGCATATGGCAATACCTGTTTTTGTGACTATCGGTTATTTGTACTAGTATGTCACCTAAAAGAACGACATAGCTGAGTAACAGTACCGTAGTCTGCGAGCTCAGGGTAGCCAGTTTAGTCTTATTAATTAGAAATGGAATTGACTTCTTCTCCGTTTACTTTGCTTCAGATTTATCTTGACAAACATATACTGACGAACTTACAAAATGTTGGCAGGACATGCGCAACATGCCAAACCATGCACGTGGCCGGGTTATGGGCCTTGCTGCACCACCCTTCGTGCATATGAGACCACCGACGGGGGTTCCAGGACAGGGTAGAGGTGCTAATGCGCATGGAGCTCCCTTTCCCCAACAATATCAGCACTTTGACCAGCGACAGATTGACAATCTAATGGGCCAATTCATTTCCCAAGGTGGTGCAGTTAGCCAGGGCATACCGAGCAATCTTTTTGCTCCCCTGCAGAGCCAGGCATTGAGATCGCAAGCAGTATCCCGACCAGGAACTCCACCGGTGCAACCGCGTGTGCAGTCTCCTGGTCTACCACATAATCCACCGGCGCAACCGCGTTCGCAGTCTCCTGGTCTACCACATAATCCACCGGTGCAAACGCGTTCGCAGTCTCCTGGTCTACCACATAGTGCTCCTGCTACGCCACTTGTTGAAGCTTCTGATGCCGAAGAGCTTCAGATGGACCCGAACTGGCAGCCTACGGGGCGGATGAGGGGGAGCCTGGTAGGCCCTGCTTACGATCAAGCAATCGGACGCTATCTGCAGCCTGGTGGTGAGCGTACAAGCCAGGCTCAGCCACCTGGCAGGTAGTCGGGTCCTGTGGGTGGCCCTGTATTCAGAGTAAGACAACATGGAGCTGCTTTTGTGAGTGGCTCCTAACTCAGAACCTCTGATCTGCTGTTAGGTATTAACGTATTAGTTATGTTAGGTTCTGATGTAGGGATTAGGGAAAGCCTGGTAACTTCGTAAGTGCTCTGCTGACACGCAGGTCCTTTTTCTTGTGCTGCTTAACGTACAACTGTGTTGTGCAATGGAACAATGGAACTTCAATTTATGTCACCTCTCTCGGGGTGCCTGCACGTTACCGTACTACATTCTCAAAATTTGAATATTTTATCGAAACAATTTAACTTTGGACTGGAACGTGCTTGCATATGATTTGATGCGCAGTGTGAATTGAGGTGCACCCTGGCTTGGTATTCCAATGTAGTGCAGTCAAGTAGGCGCTGCCTTTTTTTTTCCAAACGGCAGAAGCGTGAAATGATCTGCTTTCTCCTATTATAATCACCTGAAATGAAATATGAGTTCTGTCAACTTTCCAAACCATCTACTTTCTGCTTTCCTGCACTGCGGGATGGCAAGTTTTGCATTGTAGGATGAGCCATGTAACATTCGTGTGGTGCTCAGTTATGTGATATAGAAGTACTTCAAGCATTTCAGTATAAACTGGATTGGTGTGCTTGTTCTCCTCCTCCGTGCAGCTCCTGCTTGCCTGCCCCTGGTTTGGCGCCAGTTGGAAGCGCAACTTGTGTAACAGACAGGTGCCCTGCTCCGACGAGCCTGGCCAGGAAGCCGACTGAGCTACCCAGGTACAAGGAACCGACCAAGCAAAGAGCAACTGTCGTGCCTCTCCAGTCTCACAGGCAGCAGAGGGTCGCTTACAGTGCTAAAGATCTAGAGGACACAACAAACGGTGAGCAGTGATGGCTGAATTCCGAGCCTGATGTACACAGGTAAATGGTCTGTATGTAGCATGTAGTACTAAGAGCATCTCCACTCGTCTCCCCGACGAGGCCCCCGAGCTCCGTTTTTCCCATCCGGACGGTAAAATTCGGCCCAGTCGTGACCCCGGTTCCTCGTTTTCGTCCGGATTTGGCCCTTCATTCATCCAGCGAGCCCACACCATCCCCGGTCCCCCGAGGCGCGCTCGGGGACTCCGGACGAAAGAATTTGGCGCGAAACGTCATGTGGACCCTCGTAGTCGGCGACAGGAAAGCCAAATCCTGTCGATTTCCCTCCAATTTGCTTGCATATTCCCATTCTCTCCCGCCGAATTTGTGGATAGGCATCTCCATTCTCCTCCTCGTCTTCTCGTCCACCACCATGCCGCCGAAGGGCGAAAGCCGCGGGCGTAAGCCGCGGCGCTCGGGGCCGACAGCAAGGCGGCGGGCGGAGAGGAGAAAAACTCTCCGCGAAGGGCGGCGTTCACCCAGGACGAACAAGCGAGGAAGATCTCCATGGCCATGAGCATGGGCCATGCTCGGCGGCGGCGCCGCCATGTTCCCCGGCCAATGGCCGATGCAAGGTACAAGCAGTTCCCCGTCGACTTTCTCCCCTTCGAGCTTCTCGCCGTCGTCGCCTGCCATGTTCCAAGAGGCCACCTACGGCCAAACGTCCAGGTTCACGCCGTCGCCGCCCGAGCTCGCCGTCGGCAACCTGAACGAGAACCAGTACGAGGGCATCTCGCCGGCCCTGCGACGAAGGCCACTCCCGTTCGGTGCGATGGCGGCGCCGAACGACGAGGTGATCCACGAGATGATCAACTCTGGCTCCATGGCCACCGCTGCGAGCCCGGGGTTCTTCACGCAAGAGGAGGCGAGGGCGACGGCAGCTGTCGCGGCGCGCAACGAGTGGGTGGAGGATGTGGCTGACGGAAGCCAAGCCGTCGAAGAAGAAGAAGAACAGCCAACTCAAGCCGAGGTCGCCGACGCCAACCTGTCGAAGGGAAAGAAGAAGAGGAAGAAGGACTCGCCGCCTGCCGAACCGCGTATCAAATGGACGGGGAAGGAAGAGGAGTGCCTCGCCGAAGCTTGGATGACCGTGTCCATGAACGGCATAACCGGGGCCAATCAGTCGTATGACACGTATTGGCTTCGAGCGCAGGCGTTCGACGAACGCAAGCTCGTCGATCCCTACTTCAACAAGACGATCATGAACCGGGGAGACAAGGCCATGGGCACCCATTGGGGGATCATACAGACGGCGTGCAGCAAATGGCACAGCATACATGAGGAGATCGATGCTCGCCCAGAGAGTGGCGCCGACTTCGAACAAAAGGTTAGCTGTCCCCACCGTGTCTGCCTGTGTAGTGATCGCCGTGAGCTGACCCGTCTCGCCGTCCTCTTTTTCCCCAGATGCGCCGTGCTTTCGACATGTACGAGGAGTCGAGGACGACACCGGCTTGATGTTCAAGTTCCTGAACGTGTTCTCCCGCATCGAGAAGTGCAAGAAGTGGGCGGAAACCCGCAAGAACCTCGCCAAGAGCAAGAACGAACAGTACAACCCCGACGCTCCGGCGCCTGGCTCGTCGGATGGCCGCCCGAAACTCGGCCAGAAGAAGCTCAAAGACCTCAAAAAGATGGGCCATCCCGCCGAGAGGCTGCAGGCGTCGTTCGACAAGTGCTGGGCCGACGCGAGGACGCACGCCGCCGGGAGGGACGACAAGTTCGACGGCAGGTGGAGGGAGATGCTCGCCAACCAAGGCGCCCGGATCGCTCTGAAGACGACGGCGGCGGCGAAGAAGAGGAACACAGACTTGGCGTTTCTGATGGGCGGCAACACGGACCGATGGACGAGGAGACGAGGATTTGGTACGAGGGCCATCGCACCGACATCCTCCGACCCACTCCGCCGCTTTCTCTCCGGCTGCTACCTCGTCTTCCTCACCGTCTACGACGTCGACTGCCGCCGCTTCGACGTCGACTGCCGCCGTTGCGACGTCGGCCGCCGCTTCGACCATGGCATGTGAGGAAACTGGGCCGTCGGACATAGCCGTGCCAGGCGGGACTGCCGACGCCCCTGTTTCAGTGTAATTTTCCTCCGATCGCCAATCTGTGGCTGATCCTTTTACCGATCAACTGGCCGTATTTGTAGCGGGACGACGATTTGTTTGAATTTCGACTATATGTCCGCCGAACTCCGGGTAGACGACTGGAAATATGGTTCTCCCCATGACTTTATTTCGTCCAATCCGGTGGTTGTTTCGTCGGCGTGGGGAGGCCAAACGAGTGGAGATGCTCTAACGCGACGCGGTAGTACCAACTTGTCCCACTTACCTTAATTTTCGTGACCACTGAATGTCTGAATGCTACCGCAGGCGCTGCAGGTTCAGTTGCTCGCCTTCTTTGAATCCGATCCATGCGTGCATATCTCCAGGTCGCTTGCTTGGTATATAGTATGTCTTGTCCAACCTCTTGCACCATGTGTTCCAGATGCTTCTAGCATAGGAAGAAGCAATCGGCGCGTCGTCTCTAGGACTACTTAGTTTTCCACTCCACCTCTATATAAAGTCCTGTCTGCTAAGCGAAGAACACACACTCACACACTCACTCAGTTGTCAACACAAGCAGAAGCTTCCACCTGAAACAACTAAGTATTCCTCCCGACCTGAGAGTGTCATGTGCGGAGGGAAGCTCCTCCCGAACGACCACGGCAAGGGGCGTCGTCCCAGCCAAGCCCTGCCGGCGGGGAAGAGGAAAATGCGCGACAACAGGCCCGCCGATGAGGATACTCATGACTGCGAGGCTGCCTTCCGGCAGTTCATGGACGACGACGATGACATTATTGAGCTGTTCTTGACAGGTTTGCTTGCACATCACTTGTTGCTACGTCTCAACACAGCAGGAATTTTCGATGCAGTTAGTGATGTGTGTTCTATGTATGCAGGGGGCATGGCGGCGTCCTGCAAGCTGCAGCCCCGTTCGCCAGCCATTGCGAGGCCGAAGCGGCGCAGGGCGAGCCCCAGCCACCCGTACCGCGGCATCCGGCAGCGGGCGTTGTCGTTGCAGATCCTCTCACGCACTCACTATGAACTGAAATCGATCAAACGAGAGAGAGAGATACACAGGTGTTTGTGCTGCGTACTGCAATGCAGCTTTTCTGTTTCTGTTTATTCCTCTTATACCGAATCAAAACAAACGAGAACGGAAACCGCGGATCGCGCAGAGTTTCAGCCGTGCCATCCCACGACCTTCTGCAACGTGCCGCTAACGCCGCTATGACCGAGTCGATCATGCCATCCCATGATCCGTCCATAGCGGCGAGCTAATCCTAGCTACAACGACCAGGTGTTGAACAGGCTCAGACACCGGTTTATTACAACTGAAAGTGCAAACTGAACCTAATGTTCAGACTAAGGGAACCTGACGAGATTAGAAGAGAGACTCCAACAAATCACCCCCTTAATCTCGTCACCTATACACCAATCTCCTGCACGCCCAGCTTCAAACGCATCTCGATGAATTTGTTCCTCCCGAGAGCCTTTGTCAGCATATCAGCGAGCTGTCTATTGGTACTCACATGATCGACCTCCAATTCGCCATTCTCAATGCATTCCCTGATGTGGTGATACTTGGGATCAATATGCTTGCTCCGTCCATGTTGAACCGGATTTTTGCAAAGCTCAATGGCAGACTGATTATCGATCAACAGCTTGAACTTTGGTTGAGCACGTCCTGACAGATTTTTGACAAGCCGATTCAGCCAGATGCCTTGACATGCCGCCGTCGATGCAGCGACGTACTCTGCCTCGCAGGATGACAGTGCAACTGTCTTTTGCTTCTGCGAGGACCAGGTGACCAGATTATCTCCTAAGAAGAAGACAACTCCCATGGTGCTCTTTCTGTCGTCAATGTCACCGGCGAAGTCGCTGTCACTGTATCCAGTGAGAACAGTTTCTCCTCCAGCCTTGTATCGACACCCATAACTCAGGGTGCCCTGCAGATACCTGAGAATTTGCTTGACTACCGCCCAATGTGAGGTGCTGGGTGCCTCCATGTACCTGCTAGCAATCCCCACTGCGTGTGCAATATCAGGCCTTGTGTTCACCAAGTAGCGAAGGCTACCGATGACACTGCGGTACATTGTGGCGTCAACCTTTTCTGCACCATCATCCTTTGACAGTTTCAGCCGGCACTCCATGGGTGTGTGACAGGGGTTGCAATTTTTCATCCCTGCCTTCTCGAGAATCTTTGCTGCATAGGCTTGCTGACACAGCGTGATTTCCCCTTTCTCCTGCTTTACCTCGATCCCAAGGTAGTAGGAGAGCTGCCCGAGATCACTCATCTTGAACAGATTGTGCATCTCATCCTTGAACTTCTGGATATCATCCTCATTCGTGCCCGTGATGATCAAGTCATCTACGTACACCCCCACCAGCAAGAAACCAGTGGTGCTCTTCCTTCTGTATACCGCATGCTCCACAGCGCTGCGAGAGAAGCCGAGATCTGAGAGAGATGCATCCAGTTTTTCATACCATGCCCTTGGTGCCTGACGGAGACCGTAGAGTGCCTTGGTCAGCTTCAACACATGCCGCGGTTGCTTGTCGTCGACAAAACCAGGAGGCTGGACAACATACACTTCCTCAGCTAGCTCTCCATTCAAGAAGGCCGACTTCACGTCCATATGATGAACATGCCAACCATTGTGAGCAGCGAGAGCCAGCAGTGCACGTACCGTCTCCATCCTTGCGACAGGGGCGAAAACCTCCTCAAAGTCCACCCCCTGACGCTGCGCATACCCTTTCGCCACGAGGCGGGCTTTGTGCTTCACGATCTCACCGGCGGGATTTTTCTTTGCCTTGAATACCCACTTGAGACCGATAGCACGGTGGCCGCCGGGCAGAGCAGTGAGCTGCCATGTGTTGTTGTCAACTATCGAGCGCAGCTCCTCCTTCATTGCCTCTCGCCAGCATTCTTCTTCTAGCGCCTCTTCTACACTGGCCGGCTCCTCGGCAGCGAGAAGACATGTGCTTTCTTCATCCAGGTCCTGGAACGGCACGGTGGCTTCGTAGACATCATCCACGCGACGATAGCGATGTGGGCCATCGCTGTCCGTGTCCAGGTTTGGGTCCTGCGAGGGTGGCGTGGCGAACTGGACCTGCGCCGGCGATGGAATACCTGCACTCTTCGAGCGAGCAGAGGGTCCTGCCGCGGCAGCGGTTGGTGGTGAATATCCTGCCACGGCAGAGTTTTGCGGCGAATTTTCTGCCGCGGCAGAGGTTGCGGCAGAGGCTGCGGTGGAGCTCTCCCCTTCCTCGCACGTGGAGTAGTCCACGATGAACGCTGGCGGACCAGCGATCTGGCCACCGCTGCTGCTGCTCCAGTCCCACGCCCGGTTCTCCTCAAAGGCAACGTCACGGGTGATGTAGAGACGCTTGCCCTTGGGGTCATAGACTCGATATGCTTTCGAGCCTTCCTCGTACCCAACGAACACGCCTGGCACGGATCGATCAGCGAGCTTCGTGATGCCTGGCCCAAGGCGCTTGACGTGGGCCACGCACCCGAAGATCCTGAGGTGGTGCACGGCCGGTGCACGACCATGCCAGGCTTGGTATGGCGTCATGCCCTTCAAGCTTCTCGACGGCGCCCGGTTCAGCAAGTACACGGCGGTCTTCACCGCCTCGCCCCAGAACGGGCCCGGCATGCCCACGGACTTGAGAAGGCACCGTGCCATCTCGACCACGGTCTGGTTGCGCCTTTCCACCACGCCATTCTGCTGTGGCGAGTAGGGCGCGGTGGTGTTGTGCTTGATGCCGCTCGCGTCGCAGAAGTCCGCGAAGTCCAGCGAGTTGAACTCGCCGCCCCGGTCCGAGCGGAACGCCAAGAGCCTGCACTCGCGTTCTGCCTCGGCACGCGCCTTCACCTTCTTGAAGAAGCTCAGTGCCTCGTCCTTGGACCTCAGCACCTCGAGCCACATGAAACGAGTGTAGTCATCGACGATCAGCAAGAAGAATTTCTTACCACCGGCTGTCGGCGGCGTGATAGGCCCACACAGGTCACCATGAACCAGCTCCAGCGCTCGGTTTGCTCGGTAAGCCGTGGCCTGGGGAAACGGTGTGCGGTGCTGCTTGCCGAGCGCGCACCCGCTGCAGAACTCCTCCACATGATCGATCAGCGGCATCCCACGCACCATCTCCTTGCGCGCCAGGGACTGCAGCGCACGGAAGTGCAGGTGGCCGTAGCGGCCGTGCCACAGCCACGCCTCATCCTCGTGCTTGGCGAGGAGGCTCACCGGTGTGGAGAGCTGGAGGCGCACCGTGTACAGCCTGTTGCGTGTCCGATTCACTCGCGCCAGGATCTTGCGTGGGCGGTCCAGGATGCACATCACGCCGTCACAGATCGTGATCTTGCACCCGTTCTCGTCGAGCTGTCCCAACGAGATGATGTTGCTGCGGAGGGCGGGGATGAAGTAGACGTCCCCAAGCGCGCGATGATCTCCAGTGAGACACTGGAAGACCACCGATCCGCGCCCGCAGATCTCGACGACGGAGCCGTCGCCGAAACGGACCTTTCCTCGCACGCTTTCGTCCAGCGAGGAGAACATGCCGCGCTCTCCCGTCATGTGGCTCGACGCGCCTGTGTCAAGATACCACAGGCCATCAACGGAGGGAACGGGGATGACCCGATCCTCATTGAGGTACACGGCTTCCGCCGCGTCGACGTGCGCCTCGCCGAGCGCGCACACCTGCGCGAGAAGGAGTCCAGGAGGCTCCTCCTCCTCGCCTTGCGCGAGGTTGACCTTCTCGCCGCGTTGCTCGCGGTCTCTTTTGGCCTTTCTGCACTCCTTGGCCCAGTGGCCTTCCTTGCCGCAGTAGCGGCAGCTCCCCTTGCGACGCTCGCCGCCGCTGTTCGGGGTGTTCGCCGGCTTGGACGCCGGCTTGCCTCCCTTGTCGCCTCCAGAGGACGAGCCAGAGGTGCGTTGTCGCTGCCGTGCAGCCCACTCCTCCTCCGTGAGGAGAAGCTTCTTGACGCCATCAGCAGCGTCGTCAAGGTCGTAGCCTTCCTCCGCCGTCTGGAGGCGGCCGGTCAGATCCTCGATGGTGAGCTCGCGCAGATTGACCGTCTGCTCGATCGCCATCACCATCGGGCGATACTTCTTCGGCACCACACGGAGGTACTTGAGGATGGCCTTGTACTCATCGTACGGATCGCCAAGCAGCTCCAGATCACTGACAATAGAGGTCAAGCGAATTGCAAAATCCTCAATGGACTCACCAGCACGGAACTGCAGTTCCTCAAATTCTCGTCGTCGTGTCTGCGCCTTCGCCTCCCGGATGCGCTCGCTCCCGAGCCTCATAGTCTTGAGGGTTTCCCACGCCGTCTTGGCGCAGTCCTTCATGCCCAGAGTGCGCACCAGCTCCGGCGGCACGGCCGTGAGCAGTGCCGACAGCGCCGCCCGATCGTCCTGATCGTCGTCTGCGCCGAACTCTATGACGTCCCACAGGCGTGCTGCCTGCAGCTTCACGCGCATCACCATCGCCCACTCCGCATAGTTAGTGCGAGTGAGGGTGGGGAATTGCATCGAGCCGGGGTTCTCCCGAACCACGCGCTCCCTCACGACGATTTCGCCGCCACGGCGACGAGAAGGGCTGCGACCACGCTCACGCGTAGCCGGAGACTTGGAGGTGCGGCTGCCTCTGCGGGCTGCCGATGGCGATGAGCCTACCTCCTCACCCTGCTTGTTCTTGTCGCCCGGCGGAGTCTTCGACATGGCTCTGATACCACTTGTCGTTGCAGATCCTCTCACGCACTCACTATGAACTGAAATCGATCAAACGAGAGAGAGAGATACACAGGTGTTTGTGCTGCGTACTGCAATGCAGCTTTTCTGTTTCTGTTTATTCCTCTTATACCGAATCAAAACAAACGAGAACGGAAACCGCGGATCGCGCAGAGTTTCAGCCGTGCCATCCCACGACCTTCTGCAACGTGCCGCTAACGCCGCTATGACCGAGTCGATCATGCCATCCCATGATCCGTCCATAGCGGCGAGCTAATCCTAGCTACAACGACCAGGTGTTGAACAGGCTCAGACACCGGTTTATTACAACTGAAAGTGCAAACTGAACCTAATGTTCAGACTAAGGGAACCTGACGAGATTAGAAGAGAGACTCCAACAGGCGTGGGGGAGGTGGTCGGCGGAGATCCGCGACCCCACGAAGGGCGTCCGCGTTTGGATCGGCACCTTCGACACCGCCGAGGACGCCGCGCGCGCCTACGACGCCCAGGCGCGGCGCATCCACGGTACGAAGGCTAGGACGAATTTTCCAGCCGGCACGGCGGCGCCGGCGTCGTACAGTGATCATCCCGGGCCGTCTCACCGCAGCACCATCGGCGGCAAGGGCGGCGTGGTCAGCGCGACGGAGAGCGTCTCCACGTGGTCGTCGTCGTCGTCCGAGGCCTACAGTACCTCCCCGTCCGACGCGCGCATTCTGTTGGAGTGCTGCTCGGACGACGTGATGGAGAGCCTCCTCGCCGGCTCTTCCGACAGCATCGACTTCTGGAGCTTCCTTCTCCCGAGTAACAACTACTAGCATGGAGTTAACATGTACAGTATCTAGAAAAAAAAAGGGACCAGTATTCCCTTCCCTAGATGCATATGTTCAAATCCGACGAATTTTAAGGAACAGCATTCGCTTTCAGGAATACGATGTGTGTACCGTAGAATAAATTCAGCAAGTTGTGCCACTTGTTCTTCGCTTTCCTATCATTTTCGGAGATTTTGTAACGTCTGCCCCGTGCCTGTAAATTATGTAGTAAAATATTGTGCGTGGTTGAATCGTTCAAGATGGCCACGGATGCTTCCATAGCGTAATTTTATTTGCAGCGAAGTTGTGAGGTCTGCTCACTCATGTATAGGGTTAAAAAAGACTCATCAAATAATGTTGGGTAGTTTATTTTGGTCAATCCAATGGTCCAGATTGGCAATACTATGTCAGATCTAAATGGCCAGTATAGTAACTCATATAGCCTATAATTTCTGGAATCTCAACGACCATCATGTTGACAGCTTGGGGATAGCTTTGGGGACAAAGTTTAGTCTCATATTACTAGTTAAGAGAGAGTTGCAGTGATTTAGGATATTGTTCTAGTCCTTGTAAGTGAGTCAGAAAAGAAGAGTCCTCGCGCACTCCCCCTCCTTCGCTGCCCGCCTCACAACACCACGCCATGAATTGCACGCGCGTCACGGTGACTCGAGTTTGAGTTCGAAACCGTTTTTGTAGAAGCCTAATTTTTTTATGCACCAACTGATTTGGGTATGTGTCAACCATATATATGTGTGCATGATCGCCGTGTGTCCCTGATTTTCTACCTTGTCTCAGGCTATACTTGAAGACAAAACAGATCTGCAGTACTCCACTCTTCTCTATCTCTCTCGCGTCTTAAGTCCCTTTTGTTGCGATGTTCTCTAGTCTTCTCCACCCCGATGGCTGCATGCACGACCGTCTTGCAGAGTAGGCCTCTGAAACCCCGTCCTTCGAGACCCAGCACTGGGAGGCGGGCGATAAGTTTTTGGGGAGCATCTCGGCGCGACTGCTCGCTGCGGTTCGAGTTCTTCCTCACCGGTTCTTCTGCTTCCTCGACACATCCGGCTACTCCGACTACATCATGGGCGGCATCAACAACGCCCATGGTGATGCTGCTGAAGCGCCTTCTCGATCGCGATGTACCTTGCGATACTACGGGTGGAATATGACCGGGGGGGGGGGGGGGGGTACGCCATTCCCCTCGTCCCGGAGCACGACACCGACCTCCTACCATCGCCGCGGGGACGCTCTACCGCCATGGGAGCATGGAAAGCCCACCTGGGCGGAGGACAACACAATGTGGCAGCCGGTTTCAAGGCGTAGCATGACACGGAGCTATCGATGACGTACGACCCCTACGGCAGGCCGTATAACCGCCCCAGCTACCAGGTATTCTAGGACAACAAGAACTTCGACGATTTGCTCGTCGTGCGCGCTACAAGCCGCCACCAAGGCGAGTTTCACGCAAGCTGCCTACACTGTACGTCGAGCTAGTCTTGCCTCCGCGTTGCTCGGCTATGAAGCTTGCATCTCCACCCCCTCGCCGACGGTCACCCAAGCCGGACCCGGGTTCGCCTCTGCATCGTTGGGGCGGTATTGTCTTCAGGACATCGAAGACGCCCTGCCAGCCACACGGATGCATCTCATTTCAGCGCCGTCCCGCACCTACGCGACCCCAAGCTGGTGCCAAAGATGGAGCGAGAGGCGCCGCCGAAGCGGGAGTACGAGTGCCTCCCCGACCAGGCACATATGCGGGTCCCGGTGACCCGAACGACTCACCGGTGCTGACCAAGGCGCTCCTCCGGTCAGCGTACATGGCGCCCATCGACCCCGAGTACGCCAAGCGGTGGTCTGCCACTGAGAGCATCGCCGTCATCCATCTTGACAGTGATGACATTGGCTTCTCCTCGTCATTCTGGGACGACCACGACGACCACCACCCCGTGAACGCGGCCGGCCCGACAGACAACAACGACCTCGACTTCAACCCCTTCGAGGATTTGCGCCGCCTATTGATTTCTCTAAAAAAATCCATTCAAACTTTTATTAATAAGCCTAATTAAATAAATTTTGTTCAATTTTTTGGAGTTTTTTTAGGAGAATGCCGAATACTGCCGCACCTCTGCCGGTACTTATTGGGGAGTTTTCGGTGTGGAGATGCTCTTTTTATATACACAATAAGAATAATAAATCGCCGCCGTCAAATAATGTTGCCTGATCTTGAAAAGGAAAGTGGCTAGCGTCAGTCTAGCTTCCACTTGAATCCAACCACGAGACTCCACGATGATTAAAGTTCCTTATACACACAAAAAAAAGAACAAATCACCGCCGTCAAATAACGATCGACGGCCGCGCGCATGGCCGTCGTCACATCGTGCTTCCGTTGCGCGACCGCCGCCGCGCTCACACTCCACCACCACCAACCGGCCTTCCTCGCCGTCCGCCTCCGCCTCCCGCGCCGCCCGATCCCGACGAACAGGGCCATGTCCTCCTCGTCGGCCGCTTCCGTCGCCTCGCCGCACCAGGCGGGGGCGTGGTACGTGGTGCCGGACCTCAGCCTCCGGGACCACCGCTTTGCCGTCCCTCTCGACCACTCCTCCTCCGGCTCCCCCTCCATCACCGTCTTCGCCCGCGAGGTCGTTGCTGGTGAGCCAATCGCGCTTCTCCCCTCCCCTCTCCCCGCTACGCTGACCATGCGCTCGCGGTCACGGAGTTAGGAGGATAAGATAGCCCTGCACATCCGGTGCGGGATCGATGGGTGGTTGGCACTTGGCAGGGCTCGTGAAATCTGGGGCGTGCAGAATGTCGCGTGCTTGTTTGAGCACGAATGTTCTGGTTTGGGGACACGATGTATCCTGTGATTTTTCCTGGAATCAGTAGTACTCCGTCAATTTTTTTGCCGGGACTAGTACTCCATCATTTAGGAAGTATAGGAAGAAGTGTATCGTTTAGTAGAACTGAAAATGGACAGTGCGGATACTGGCAAACCCTTCGTGTCATCCACTAACACAATCAGGAGCAATGCGTAAGAAAGCGCTGATGCATCAGGACAGCTTGCTTTACTGAATCCTGTAGTATGTAAGGTGCCACCGGTGTAATTGTAGGATGATTTGCGGGGTGTCACGGACACTGATGAAGTCAATGCATGAAATGATTGGAATTAAGTTGATGTGATGAATACGACATTGTAGACTTGGAACACCGACTGTTGATTCCATGTTGGGGGGGGGGCTGCTTGTTCACTTGTGTGATTGTCAATCTTTTTTGCCCTGAATCTACATGACTCTGTAATTGCATCATTACAGCCGGAAAAGAAGATGCAACTTTGCCTTATTTGGTGTACCTACAAGGTGGTCCTGGATTTGAAAGTCCTCGTCCCATGGAAGCTAGTGGATGGGTAAAGAAAGCGTGCGAAGAATACCGCGTGCTATTGCTAGACCAGGTGCATTCAAATTTCTTCGACAGATGCTCTGCATTCTTCATTTTCGTCCCCTCCTCTTCTTGTGCTGACATTCTTTTAATTCGCAGCGAGGGACAGGGCTGTCAACACCGCTGACGACATCTTCTCTTTCTCAAATAACACCTGCGGCAGAGCAGGTGGAGTATTTGAAACATTTCAGGGCAGATAACATAGTTAAGGATGCAGAGTTTATCCGTCTGCATCTTGTACCAGATGGCAAGCCTTGGACAATTCTGGGACAGGTATAGTATGTAACTTCATGTGACCTTGATTTACTTATTCGTCTTGCAATTTTTTTTGTTTTATTGTTGTTAATGTAGCACTGTTATTTATACCATCTACCACCTTTTTCATTGCAGAGTTATGGTGGATTTTGTGCTGTTACATATTTGAGTTTTGCTCCTGAGGGCCTGAAATCTGTACTGTTGACCGGAGGGCTTCCACCACTAGGAAAGCCCTGCACTGCAGATAATGTGTACAGAGCCTGCTTTAAGCAGGTTCAGCTACAAAATGAGAAGTACTATAAGAGATATCCTCAAGATATACAAGTTATTCATGAGGTTGTAAGATACTTAAGTGAATCTGAAGGTGGAGGAGTAAGTCATTCTCAGAGTGTATATTTTTGTACCTCCTTTCCCATGTGAACTTGCGACTTGTATCTTACGCAACATTTTTTTATCAGGTCCTTCTCCCATCAGGTGGCAGGTTAACACCTAAGATGTTGCAGTGCCTTGGACTATCTGGTTTAGGTTCTGGAGGAGGATTTGAAAGACTGCATTATCTGTAATACTTCACAATTTCTTCATAACTTGAAAAAAAAAATGGAACTCATCTGATCTGTGCCACTCCTTGCTATTTTGTCTAGGACAGACTCGAGAGGGTGTGGGATCCTATACTAGTTCCTGGCGCAAAAAAGAATATAAGCTATTACTTCTTGAAAGAGGTACTCACTAGCACAATACCTCTATAATGCTGATCTTAAAAATTTAACAGATTCCTAGTGGGCAATGTTTGATACCCCCTCCGATCCATAATAAGTGTCGATGCTTGAAAGAGGGAGTAGAGTTTTTTTTTTACTTTATTGTTTCTAATGGGTAACCTAACAATATATTCTTCTGCAGTTTGAAATGTGGTTAGGTTTTGATCAAAATCCTCTTTATGCTCTCTTGCATGAGTCTATCTACTGTGAGGTAACTTACAAAATATTAGTACTGTTTTAACTGGTACTGGGACATTATTCTGTTGTTCACGTCTAATATTATGCGTGGATGCAGGGATCTTCATCAAAATGGTCAGCCGATAAGATTTTCAGTGAATATGGAAATTTGTTTGATCCTGTTAAAGCTACAGAAGAAGGGCGTCCTGTGTATCTTACTGGAGAGGTAAGCCTAGATCTTTAATGGAAGCATCATACGTTAGAGTCATGTTCCTTACTAAGTTAGTAACCGATAAAGTGCAAGGCATATCTTGCAGGATATTTTCAATCAGTGAATAAGTCTAGAGTTACCTGAGTATGGCAATTGGAGATTACAAAGTTGCATGTCCTTAAGTAAGCCATTTGATAAAAAAGATATACAATGTTCACTTAGTTTGACATCTCTAGAAAGGGACGATATATAAGTTAAGAAAACTCAGAAGAACAGCTTTCACACCACAACAGGTTAGACTACACAGCCAGCCCACAACAGCTTTTTCCATCACATCCAGCACAAACAAACATGCCTTAAAGCAAGTCTGATGCTACTTTTTCAATACCTGGGTAACCTTTGGGTAAATCATCTTGAGAGAAAATTATGCAAGAATAAAGAGGACGCCACTTAGCATGTTAGCAGCATTCTATTGAACTCAGATTCATTGCTTAAGATTTGCTGCACATTGCTAACATGTATTAATTTCCAATGAGCAGATGGTGTTTCCATGTTTTTTCGATGAGATCCATGCTTTAAGACCCCTAAAGGAGGCTGCCCATTTGTTAGCAGAAAAGGAGGATTGGCCTCCATTGTATGACATCAGCGTGTTGAACAACAATAAGGTTTGATCTTCTTCCTAGCATTATATCGTCCCATGCATGGAAAAAGGAGGGGCAGCTGCTTAGTTTCACCTCAGAATTTGTCTTCTTATTTCTCTCGACATGTGCTGTGTTTTGGATTGAATTTCTATAGCATCTCTTACAATCTATGATCTATCTGAACAGACAAAGTAAACCATGATTTCCTAAAACTTTGTGGCAGTCGTACTGGGCGTTGGTCGCTGGTGCGAAGGTTGGTAGGGCTAGAATTTCATCCTTGTTTTCATCTGACGCATGGCCTATTGCTGCAGGTTCCAGTGGCCGCTGCCGTGTACTACGAGGACATGTATGTCAACTTCAATATCGCCAAGGAGACGGCCTCCCAGATTGCCGGGATCCGACTGTGGGTGACCAATGAGTACATGCACTCTGGCCTTCGGGATGGCGGCTCCCACGTCTTTGAGCATCTGATGGGTCTGTTGAAGGGAAAGAAGCCTCTGTTTTAGGCCTATAGTTCACGGTGTCCATAGCTGCTCTAGAACCGTGATAATAAGTGTTCTTTTTTTTTCTCGTAGTCGAGAAATGAATAAGAATATTCTCCTGGAATGGAAACATGTCAGCCTGAATAAATAACTTCCGGAACAAAGAGGACGAAAAAAAAATTAAATAAAGTTCGAAGCCGAAAAGATAGGAGGGCAACCCGCGTTGCTGCTGGTGCGACCGTGTGGTTCATCCTCGTAAGTACCCCCCCCCGTCCCTTCCCTGCGCAATACTGTCGACAGCAAAGGGCACAACTAGATATATTTTTTTGGTAAATTTTAATACAAAAATCGAAATATCATCCAAACGAAGCTTCCAAATAACGATTTATTTTCACGTTTGTGCTAGCCACATTGAAATCTTGAAAAACCAGATCCCATGCGCATTGGTGGTGCACTCCGAGTGCATTACCTTCTGTTACAATGCCTACGAATTTGCTGTGATCTGCCTTTGGGTTTGCAGTGAACTGACTATTTCTTGCACTTCCTTTGGATGCACTTTCTTGCACTGCCTTATGTTACAATGCCTACAAGTGGTGTGTCCATTTTCATACTGGTGGCGTACCAGAAATTAAAACGGCACTGGTTTTATGTATGGCGTGTGGAGGAGTTGCCAGGCCACTTATTAGGTGCTACCTATAAATAGTGATCTTTTGCTGCATCCATACCATTTCTTATGAGAGCATCTTCATCAGCAACCCCAACCCCAATAGCGATCCCAATAAATCTATTGAGGTTTTGGTCACAAAATAACCTTCCACCAACGTTTCCCAAAAAGCACCGGCGCAATTCGGACCCTAATACAACAACCGGCGAACCCCATGGGAGCGTCGGCTACAAATTCGAGCTCAACGCATGCATGACGGGGCCTCCTCCAAAAGATTCTCCTATCTCCTACATTTTTCATTCTCACCTATTTGTCTTTATGCATAGAGGCATGCATGGCTTGCTGCCACCACCCCTATTAGGGTTAACCGCAGTGCGACATAGCTCATCATAGCACACGGCACACCCCATAGCTTGATGCTGGCGCGCATGTCGGCGATTTGATGGGGGCTGCCGGTGGAGATACTCTTATGTACTGTATTTTGATGTATTGCCATATGACATGCTTCGCACTGTATTTTCTGCACCGATGTCCCGTGTTTTGATTTCACGTTGGAAATTTTCATATCCCAGAAGAGATTAGAGGATAAAGTATTTTATGTTGAAATTTATGCACTTTTGGAATACATCTATATGTCTACAGATGTTTTTTTTTTTTGAAAACTTTGAAATACCATTTTTGAATCATTCAAAATATTGGGGTCCATGGAGCCTGAACTCCGATACAACTTAGTAATTTATACATGCCTCTATATATACATGGAGAGAGATATAGACCCAGAATCACTAGGATCAAGTTCTACTTCATTAGGATCAAGTTCTTCTCGTTTCTGTTCCAACTATTCAACGACAACACCGGTAGAGGCATTGGTGTACTATGCTCCATTCGCTAACTGAGGGAGGCACTTTGTAGGAAGGGTGCACAACCCCTCTAGTCGACACAAATTTCATATATGGCATCTTGTACAACTCTCTCGAAGCTCGTACGAGAATCCTTTGTGAATATTTGTCTATATGAGAAATGTGGAGATGTCTTGATTTGGACCCCTCGACAACTTGGGCAATGTAGGCTTCAGAATTGGAGCTGTCCGGTCAATTGGATTCCTGGACGCCCTCCAAAAACATCACAAACACATGCACCAGTGCTTGTTTGTTTGGGCTGCTGAACGAGAAATAGTTGAAGCTGGTAGGATGTGAGAAGCAGTTGGCATCCTGCTTCTAGGACGGCTGGTGGACATGCAGCTGGCGGTGATTGTCTGAAATACCCTTGTATGCTGAAGATGATGTACAAGTATTTCGATGAATTATGCTGATGATGATTTAGTTAGCTCAAATAAAGTCTATTATGGAAAATCTAATGTATTTATTATGGTCTAATTTATTTATTATAATAATCTATGACCAAGTAGAAAAGAATGCTTAACAAAGTGATAAGCATATTATTAGAGCTAACATAAATCATCATCAGCGTAATTCATCGAAATACTTGTACATCATCTTCAGTATACAAGGGTATTTAAGACAATCACCGCCAGCTGCATGTCCACCGGCCGTCCTAGAAGCAGGATGCCAAACAACATTTTATTTCATCAGCTATCCAACTCCAACTACTTCTCAGATCCTACCAGCTCCAGCTGCTTCTCGTTTAGCTGCATCCCAAACAAACAAACACTAAACTGGAGAAGCGACTTGTAAAAGTCTGGATCCAAAAGTTACGTGTTTGTCTAGACTTGTGCTTATTAGGACCCAAAAGAAGTATAAGCACAAGTTGTAGCCCAAACAAACAAGCCCCTAGCCGTTGGCCATATAGGTTCAGAAATCTGAAACCGGCCTCGTCATATGGATGTGAAGCACTCCCCAGGATCGGTCGACATATGAAAACATAATTTTCATATGTCAATAAGAGAGGTAGCCCAAATCATCAATAAGCCGCTCCCGAAGAGAAGATAGAGATAGAGAGATGGACCCTACAGATGCATAAATCTAATCACATATTAGTTCTCCTCGGGACCAAATCTTAATGGCTCAAGTATAGTTAGTCATTAGAGAGGTGGAAACCCAAAAGGAATATTGCAGATGCTATATGGATATTCCTAACCTAGATTACCCAGTTAAACCCTTTGAGATGGTAAACATGCATAAGGCATGCCATGTAACTTAATGAACACTTCCCTATAAATAGAGCACCACTCCCCCAATAAAAAAGGTGGGTCGAATCACTTGAAATCTCTCTCTCTCTCTCTCTCTCTCTCATCCCTTCGAGGAAGGAGGGGGAAAGAGGAGCCTCCGCTACACGAGGAAGCCGCTACGGCCATGTTGGGGAGACTCCACCATGTCGAGGATCTATCATGTAAGAGCATCTCCAACAGGCGCGCTATATCGCGGCGCGCTAAACCTCTGATTCTGCGCGCTGTAAACAGCTAGCGCGCGCTGGGCCGTATTTTCCCCCGCCGGACGCGGCAAAATGCAGCGCGGGCGGAAAAAATCGTCCTCCGCCGGGCGCGGCAAAATACAGCGCGCGCGGGCGCGGAAAACAGTTTTTTATACTATTTTGCAATCACAAAGATCAAATAATCACACATAATTCATGAAACAAATAATGTACCATAATTTAAGTGGACACAAAGTGCAACATACATCACATAGTTCAAGAACGACACACAAAATGACGTAGTTCAACAATGACACACGACCGGTTGTTGGATCCATTCCAATTGTCAACCACGTCTTGCAAAGCAACTTGTCCTCCGCTATGGTGTAGTTGGCGGACCGACCGGGAGGCCGAGGTTCAATCAACCCTTCTCCTTCCTCGTCTACATCCTCATATTCCTCCTCTCCATCGGCGGCTTCTTCATGCATGAACGAGGATCCAACATTCATTGCCTCCATGAATGCCGCATCATCGACTCTACATTGCAATGAAATTCATCACTTCCCGGCTAGGTATGCATCTAAAGTAGAATTTGCACAAAAAGTAGTGTTTTTTTACCCCTCGGGCATTTCATCGTGCACCGTTGATGGCGTGTAACACACACGTTCATTGGGAACCCCAAGAGGAAGGTATGTTGCACACAGTAGCAAGTTTTCCCTCAGAAAGAAACCAAGGTTTATCGAACCAGGAGGAGCCAAGAAGCACGTTGAAGGTTGATGGCGGCGGGATGTAGTGCGGCGCAACACCAGGGATTCCGGCGCCAACGTGGAACCTGCACAACACAACCAAAGTACTTTGCCCCAACGAAACCGAGGTTGTCAATCTCACCGCTTGCTGTAACAAAGGATTAGATGTATAGTGTGGATGATGATTGTTTGCAGAAAATAGTAAAACAAATATTGCAGTAGATTGTATTCGATGTAAAGAATGGACCGGGGTCCACAGTTCACTAGAGGTGTCTCTCCCATAAGATAAATAGCATGTTGGGTGAACAAATTACGGGCAATTGACAAATAGAGAGGGCATGACCATGCACATACATGATATGATGAGTATTGTGAGATTTAATTGGGCATTACGACAAAGTACATAGACCGCTATGCAACATGCATCTATGCCTAAAAAGTCCACCTTCAGGTTATCATCCGAACCCCTTCCAGTATTAAGTTGTAAACAACAGACAATTGCATTAAGTATGGTGCGTAATGTAATCAATAACTACATCCTTAGACATAGCATCAATGTTTTATCCCTAGTGGCAACAAGACATCCACAACCTTAGAACTTTCTGTCACTGTCCCAGATTTAATGGAGGCATGAACCCACTATCGAGCATAAATACTCCCTCTTGGAGTTAAGAGCAAAAACTTGGCCAGAGCCTCTACTAATAACGGAGAGCATGCAAGATCATAAACAACACATAGGTAATAGATTGATAATCAACATAACATAGTATTCTCTATCCATCGGATCCCGACAAACACAACATATAGCATTACAGATAGATGATCTTGATCATGTTAGGCAGCTCACAAGATCCAACAATGAAGCACATGAGGAGAAGACAACCATCTAGCTACCGCTATGGACCCATAGTCCAGGGGTGAACTACTCACTCATCACTCCGAGGCGACCATGGCGGTGAAGAGTCCTCGGGAGATGATTCCCTCCCGGCAGGGTGCCGGAGGCGATCTCCCGAATCCCCCGAGATGGGATTGGCGGCGGCGTCTCGAAGGTTTTCCGTATCGTGGCTCTGATCGGGGGTTTCGCGACGAAGGCTATTTGTAGGCGGAAGGGCAGGTAAAGGGCGTCACGAGGCCCACACCACAGGGCCGCGCGGCCGGGGGGCCGCCGCCCTGGTGTCCGGCCACCTCGTGGCCCCACTTCGTCTATCCCTCGGTCTTCTGGAAGCTTCGTGCAAAAATAGGACCCTGGGCGTTGATTTCGTCCAATTCCGAGAATATTTCCTTACTAGGATTTCTGAAACCAAAAACAGCAAAACAGAATGGCTCTTCGGCATCTCGTTAATAGGTTAGTGCCGGAAAATGCATAAATACAACATATAATGTGTATAAAACATGTAGATATCATCAATAATGTGGCATGGAACATAAGAAATTATCGATACGTCGGAGACGTATCAGCATCCCCCAGCTTAGTTCTGCTCGTCCCAGGTAAACGATAACAAAGATAATTTCTGAGTGACATGCCATCATAACCTTGATCATACTATTGTAAGCATATGTAATGAATGCAGCGATCAAAACAATGGTAATGACATGAGTAAACAAATGAATCATAAAGCAAAGACTTTTCATGAATAGTACTTCAAGACAAGCATCAATAAGTCTTGCATAAGAGTTAACTCATAAAGCAATAAATCAAAGTAAAGGTATTGAAGCAACACAAAAGAAGATTAAGTTTCAGCGGTTGCTTTCAACTTATAACATGTATATCTCATGGATATTGTCAATGTAAAGTAATATAACAAGTGCAATATGCAAGTATGTAGGAATCAATGCACAGTTCACACAAGTGTTTGCTTCTTGAGGTGGAGAGAGATAGGTGAACTGACTCAACATAAAAGTAAAAGAATGGTCCTTCAAATAGGAAAGCATCGATTGCTATATTTGTGCAGCTTTGGTTTTGAAAACATGAAACAATTTTGTCAACGGTAGTAATAAAGCACATGTATCATGTAAATTATATCTTACAAGTTGCAAGCCTCATGCATAGTATACTAATAGTGCCCGCACCTTGTCCTAATTAGCTCGGATCACCAGATTATCATCGCAATACACATGTTTCAACCAAGTGTCACAAAGGGGTACCTCTATGCCGCCTGTACAAAGGTCTAAGGAGAAAGCTCGCATTTGGATTTCTCGCTTTTGATTATTCTCAACTTAGACATCCATACCGGGACAACATAGACAACAGATAATGGACTCCTCTTTTATGCATAAGCATGTAGCAACAATTAATGTTCTCATATGAGATTGAGGATATATGTCCAAAACTGAAACTTCCACCATGATTCATGGCTTTAGTTAGCGGCCCAATGTTCTTCTCTAACAATATGCATGCTCTAACCATTTAAATGAGTGGTAAATCTCCCTTACTTCAGACAAGACGGACATGCATAGCAACTCACATGATATTCAACAAAGAGTTGATGGCGTCCCTAAACATGGTTATCGCATAACAAGCAACTTAATAAGAGATAAAGTGCATAAGTACATATTCAATACCACAATAGTTTTTAAGGCTATTTTGTCCCATGAGCTATATATTGCAAAGGCGAATGATGGAAATTTTAAAGATAGCACTCAAGCAATTTACTTTGGAATGGCGGAGAAATACCATGTAGTAGGTAGGTATGGTGGACACAAATGGCATAGTGGTTGGCTCAAGGATTTTGGATGCATGAGAAGTATTCCCTCTCGATACAAGGTTTAGGCTAGCAAGGTTATTTGAAACAAACACAAGGATGAACCGGTGCAGCAAAACTCACATAAAAGACATATTGTAAACATTATAAGACTCTACACCGTCTTCCTTGTTGTTCAAAACTCAATACTAGAAATTATCTAGACTTTAGAGAGACCAAATATGCAAACCAAATTTAGCAAGCTCTATGTGTTTCTTCATTAATAGGTGCAAAGTATATGATGCAAGAGCTTAAACATGAGCACAACAATTGCCAAGTATCAAATTATTCAAGATATTTTAGAATTACTACATGTAGCATTTCCCGATTCCAACCATATAACAATTTAACGAAGAAGATTCAACCTTCGCCATGAATACTATGAGTAAAGCCTAAGGACATATTTGTCCATATGCAACAGCGGAGCGTGTCTCTCTCCCACACAATGAATGCTAGGATCCATTTATTCAAACAAAAACAAAAACAAAAACAAACCGACGCTCCAAGCAAAGTACATAAGATGTGATGGAATAAAAATATAGTTTCAGGGGAGGAACCTGATAATGTTGTCGATGAAGAAGGGGATGCCTTGGGCATCCCCAAGCTTAGACGCTTGAGTCTTCTTAAAATATGCAGGGGTGAACCACGGGCATCCCCAAGCTTAGAGCTTTCACTCTCCTTGATCATATTGCATCATTTCCCTCTCTTGATCCTTGAAAACTTCCTCCACACCAAACTCGAAACAACTCATTAGAGGGTTAGTGCACAATAAAAATTTATATGTTCAGAGGTGACATAATCATTCTTAACACTTCTGGACATTGCATAAAGCTACTGGACATTAATGGATCAAAGAAATTCATCCAACATAGCAAAAGAGGCAATGCGAAATAAAAGGCAGAATCTGTCAAAACAGAACAGTTCGTAAAGACGAATTTTAAAATGGCACCAGACTTGCTCAAATGAAAATGCCCAAATTGAATGAAAGTTGCGTACATATCTGAGGATCACGCACGTAAATTGGCATATTTTTCTGAGCTACCTACAGAGAGGCAGGTCGAAATTCGTGACAGCAAAGAAATCTGTTACTGCGCAGTAATCCAAATCTAGTATGAACCTTACTATCAAAGACTTTACTTGGCACAACAATGCACAAAACTAAGATAAGGAGAGGTTGCTACAGTAGTAAACAACTTCCAAGACTCAAATATAAAATAAAGGTACTGTAGTAAAAACATGGGTTGTCTCCCATAAGCGCTTTAACGCCTTTCAGCTAGGCGCAGAAAGTGTGTATCAAGTATTGTCAAGAGACGAAGTATCAACAACGGGGTTTGGAGTTTTCTCAACCATGCATAGTATTTTTGAGACATAAGTTTCAGCGGCTCCCTTTTCATTAGTCTTGGGCTTGCTACTCTCATCAAACAAATTTTCACAAGCCAAGCATAATTATCATCTAGAGCTTCATGCATCGCTAGGAGCTTACATGGTATTGGTGCTTTAATCTCCCCACCATTATTAACACTATTAGTGTACTTAATTCTATCCATATCCATTTTTTCAAGTGTTCTTTTAAAGTCGGTATAAAAGCCAAGCCTATTATGCTTAATAAAAACTTTTCTAGCTTCTTTAGCTATATCTTCAAATTCTCGCACTAAGACTTTTAGAACAAAATCTCTCTTCTCTCCCCGCTCCATATCAGAAAGTGTAAGAAACATGTGTTGTATCATGGGGTTGAGACTAATAAATCTAGCTTCCATCATGCGTACCAAACAAACAGAGGCATCTTCATAAGTAGGGACAGCTTTTGCAAGGGGTATATCTTTAAGATCTTCATGCATACTAACATGGGTGAAAAATTCTTCTATATTATCTCTTCCAATTATAGACCCTTGTCCCATATATCTTTTGGTAAAATTAAAAGGAAACATGATGAAATAAGTAAAGCAAATGCAAGTAACTAATTTTTTTTTGTGTTTTTGATATAGAGTGCAAGACAATAAATAAAGTAAAGCTAGCAACTAATTTTTTTGTGTTTTGATATAATGCAGCAAACAAAGTAGTAAATAAAATAAAGCAAGACAAAAACAAAGTAAAGAGATTGGATTGTGGAGACTCCCCTTGCAGCGTGTCTTGATCTCCCCGGCAACGGTGCCAGAAGAGCTTGATGGCGTGTAACACACACGTTCGTTGGGAACCCCAAGAGGAAGGTATGTTGCACACAGTAGCAAGTTTTCCTCTAAAGAAACCAAGGTTTATCGAACCAGAGGAGCCAAGAAGCACGTTGAAGGTTGATGGCGCGGGATGTAGTGCGGCGCAACACCAGGGATTCCGGCGCCAACGTGGAACCCGCACAACACAACCAAAGTACTTTGCCCCAACGAAACAGAGGTTGTCAATCTCACCGGCTTGCTGTAACAAAGGATTAGATGTATAGTGTGGATGATGATTGTTTGCAGAAAATAGTAAAACAAATATTGCAGAGATTGTATTCGATGTAAAGAATGGACCGGGTCCACAATTCACTAGAGGTGTCTCTCCCATAAGATAAATAGCATGTTGGGTGAACAAATTACACGGGCAATTGACAAATAGAGAGGGCATGACCATGCACATACATGATATGATGAGTATTGTGAGATTTAATTGGGCATTACGACAAAGTACATAGACCGCTATGCAGCATGCATCTATGCCTAAAAAGTCCACCTTCAGGTTATCATCCGAACCCCTTCCAGTATTAAGTTGTAAACAAGACAATTGCATTAAGTATGGTGCGTAATGTAATCAATAACTACATCCTTAGACATAGCATCAATGTTTTATCCCTAGTGGCAACAGCACATCCACAACCTTAGAACTTTCTTCACTGTTGTCCCAGATTTAATGGAGGCATGAACCCACTATCGAGCATAAATACTCCCTCTTGGAGTTAAGAGCAAAAACTTGGCCAGAGCCTCTACTAATAACGGAGAGCATGCAAGATCATAAACAACACATAGGTAATAGATTGATAATCAACATAACATAGTATTCTCTATCCATCGGATCCCGACAAACACAACATATAGCATTACAGATAGATGATCTTGATCATGTTAGGCAGCTCACAAGATCCAACAATGAAGCACATGAGGAGAAGACAACCATCTAGCTACTGCTATGGACCCATAGTCCAGGGGTGAACTACTCACTCATCACTCCGAGGCGACCATGGCGGTGAAGAGTCCTCCCGGAGATGATTCCCTCTCCTCAGGGTGCCGGAGGCGATCTCCCGAATCCCCGAGATGGGATTGGCGGCGGCGTCTCGAAGGTTTTCCGTATCGTGGCTCTCGGTGGGGGTTTCGCGACGAAGGCTATTTGTAGGCGGAAGGGCAGTAAAGGGCGTCACGAGGGCCCACACCACAGGCCGCGCGGCCGGGGCCAGCCGCGCCGCCTGGTGTCCGGCCACCCGTGGCCCCACTTCGTCATCCCTCGGTCTTCTGGAAGCTTCGTGCAAAAATAGGACCCCGGGCGTTGATTTCGTCCAATTCCGAGAATATTTCCTTACTAGGATTTCTGAAACCAAAAACAGCAGAAAACAAGAACTGGCTCTTCGGCATCTCGTTAATAGGTTAGTGCCGGAAAATGCATAAATACAACATATAATGTGTATAAAACATGTAGATATCATCAATAATGTGGCATGGAACATAAGAAATTATCGATACGTCGGAGACGTATCGCATCCCCAAGCTTAGTTCTGCTCGTCCCGAGGTAAACGATAACAAAGATAATTTCTGGAGTGACATGCCATCATAACCTTGATCATACTATTGTAAGCATATGTAATGAATGCAGCGATCAAAACAATGGTAATGACATGAGTAAACAAATGAATCATAAAGCAAAGACTTTTCATGAATAGTACTTCAAGACAAGCATCAATAAGTCTTGCATAAGAGTTAACTCATAAAGCAATAAATCAAAGTAAAGGTATTGAAGCAACACAAAGGAAGATTAAGTTTGTTGCTTTCAACTTATAACATGTATATCTCATGGATATTGTCAATGTAAAGTAATATAACAAGTGCAATATGCAAGTATGTAGGAATCAATGCACAGCTCACACAAGTGTTTGCTTCTTGAGGTGGAGAGAGATAGGTGAACTGACTCAACATAAAAGTAAAAGAATGGTCCTTCAAATAGGAAAGCATCGATTGCTATATTTGTGCTAGAGCTTTGGTTTTGAAAACATGAAACAATTTTGTCAACGGTAGTAATAAAGCACATGTATCATGTAAATTATATCTTACAAGTTGCAAGCCTCATGCATAGTATACTAATAGTGCCCGCACCTTGTCCTAATTAGCTCGGATCACCAGGATTATCATCGCAATACACATGTTTCAACCAAGTGTCACAAAGGGGTACCTCTATGCCGCCTGTACAAAGGTCTAAGGAGAAAGCTCGCATTTGGATTTCTCGCTTTTGATTATTCTCAACTTAGACATCCATACCGGGACAACATAGACAACAGATAATGGACTCCTCTTTTATGCATAAGCATGTAGCAACAATTAATGTTCTCATATGAGATTGAGGATATATGTCCAAAACTGAAACTTCCACCATGATTCATGGCTTTAGTTAGCGGCCCAATGTTCTTCTCTAACAATATGCATGCTCTAACCATTTAAATGAGTGGTAAATCTCCCTTACTTCAGACAAGACGGACATGCATAGCAACTCACATGATATTCAACAAAGAGTTGATGGCGTCCCCAGAAACATGGTTATCGCATAACAAGCAACTTAATAAGAGATAAAGTGCATAAGTACATATTCAATACCACAATAGTTTTTAAGGCTATTTTGTCTCATGAGCTATATATTGCAAAGGCGAATGATGGAAATTTTAAAGATAGCACTCAAGCAATTTACTTTGGAATGGCGGAGAAATACCATGTAGTAGGTAGGTATGGTGGACACAAATGGCATAGTGGTTGGCTCAAGGATTTTGGATGCATGAGAAGTATTCCCCTCGATACAAGGTTTAGGCTAGCAAGGTTATTTGAAACAAACACAAGGATGAACCGGTGCAGCAAAACTCACATAAAAGACATATTGTAAACATTATAAGACTCTACACCGTCTTCCTTGTTGTTCAAAACTCAATACTAGAAATTATCTAGACTTTAGAGAGACCAAATATGCAAACCAAATTTAGCAAGCTCTATGTGTTTCTTCATTAATAGGTGCAAAGTATATGATGCAAGAGCTTAAACATGAGCACAACAATTGCCAAGTATCAAATTATTCAATATATTTTAGAATTACTACATGTAGCATTTCCCGATTCCAACCATATAACAATTTAACGAAGAAGATTCAACCTTCGCCATGAATACTATGAGTAAAGCCTAAGGACATATTTGTCCATATGCAACAGCGGAGCGTGTCTCTCTCCCACACAATGAATGCTAGGATCCATTTATTCAAACAAAAACAAAAACAAAAACAAACCGACGCTCCAAGCAAAGTACATAAGATGTGATGGAATAAAAATATAGTTTAGGGGAGGAACCTGATAATGTTGTCGATGAAGAAGGGGATGCCTTGGGCATCCCCAAGCTTAGACGCTTGAGTCTTCTTAAAATATGCAGGGGTGAACCACGGGGCATCCCCAAGCTTAGAGCTTTCACTCTCCTTGATCATATTGCATCATTTCCTCTCTTGATCCTTGAAAACTTCCTCCACACCAAACTCGAAACAACTCATTAGAGGGTTAGTGCACAATAAAAATTTATATGTTCAGAGGTGACATAATCATTCTTAACACTTCTGGACATTGCATAAAGCTACTGGACATTAATGGATCAAAGAAATTCATCCAACATAGCAAAAGAGGCAATGCGAAATAAAAGGCAGAATCTGTCAAAACAGAACAGTTCGTAAAGACGAATTTTAAAATGGCACCAGACTTGCTCAAATGAAAATGCCCAAATTGAATGAAAGTTGCGTACATATCTGAGGATCACGCACGTAAATTGGCATATTTTTCTGAGCTACCTACAGAGAGGCAGGTCGAAATTCGTGACAGCAAAGAAATCTGTTACTGCGCAGTAATCCAAATCTAGTATGAACCTTACTATCAAAGACTTTACTTGGCACAACAATGCACAAAACTAAGATAAGGAGAGGTTGCTACAGTAGTAAACAACTTCCAAGACTCAAATATAAAATAAAGGTACTGTAGTAAAAACATGGGTTGTCTCCCATAAGCGCTTTTCTTTAACGCCTTTCAGAAAGTGTGTATCAAGTATTGTCAAGAGACGAAGTATCAACAGCGGGGTTTGGAGTTTTCTCAACCATGCATAGTATTTTTGAGACATAAGTTTCAGCGGCTCCCTTTTCATTAGTCTTGGGCTTGCTACTCTCATCAAACAAATTTTCAGGCCAAGCATAATTATCATCTAGAGCTTCATGCATCGCTAGGAGCTTACATGGTATTGGTGCTTTAATCTCCCCACCATTATTAACACTATTAGTGTACTTAATTCTATCCATATCCATTTTTTCAAGTGTTCTTTTAAAGTCGGTATAAAAGCCAAGCCTATTATGCTTAATAAAAACTTTTCTAGCTTCTTTAGCTATATCTTCAAATTCTCGCACTAAGACTTTTAGAACAAAATCTCTCTTCTCTCCCCGCTCCATATCAGAAAGTGTAAGAAACATGTGTTGTATCATGGGGTTGAGACTAATAAATCTAGCTTCCATCATGCGTACCAAACAAACAGAGGCATCTTCATAAGTAGGGACAGCTTTTGCAAGGGGTATATCTTTAAGATCTTCATGCATACTAACATGGGTGAAAAATTCTTCTATATTATCTCTTCCAATTATAGACCCTTGTCCACAGGTATATCTTTTGCAGTAAAATTAAAAGGAAACATGTTGAAATAAGTAAAGCAAATGCAAGTAACTAATTTTTTTTGTGTTTTTGATATAGAGTGCAAGACAAAATAAAGTAAAGCTAGCAACTAATTTTTTTGTGTTTTGATATAATGCAGCAAACAAAGTAGTAAATAAAATAAAGCAAGACAAAAACAAAGTAAAGAGATTGGATTGTGGAGACTCCTTGCAGCGTGTCTTGATCTCCCGGCAATAAAAAGAGCTTGATGGCGTGTAACACACACGTTCGTTGGGAACCCCAAGAGGAAGGTATGTTGCACACAGTAGCAAGTTTTCCCTCGTAAAGAAACCAAGGTTTATCGAACCAGGAGGAGCCAAGAAGCACGTTGAAGGTTGATGGCGGCGGGATGTAGTGCGGCGCAACACCAGGGATTCCGGCGCCAACGTGGAACCTGCACACACAACCAAAGTACTTTGCCCCAACGAAATGAGGTTGTCAATCTCACCGGCTTGCTGTAACAAAGGATTAGATGTATAGTGTGGATGATGATTGTTTGCAGAAAATAGTAAAACAAATATTGCAGTAGATTGTATTCGATGTAAAGAATGGACCGGGTCCACAGTTCACTAGAGGTGTCTCTCCCATAAGATAAATAGCATGTTGGGTGAACAAATTACAGTCGGGCAATTGACAAATAGAGAGGGCATGACCATGCACATACATGATATGATGAGTATTGTGAGATTTAATTGGGCATTACGACAAAGTACATAGACCGCTATGCAGCATGCATCTATGCCTAAAAATTCCACCTTCAGGTTATCATCCGAACCCCTTCCGTATTAAGTTGTAAACAACAGACAATTGCATTAAGTATGGTGCGTAATGTAATCAATAACTACATCCTTAGACATAGCATCAATGTTTTATCCCTAGTGGCAACAGCACATTCACAACCTTAGAACTTTCTCACTGTCCCAGATTTAATGGAGGCATGAACCCACTATCGAGCATAAATACTCCCTCTTGGAGTTAAGAGCAAAAACTTGGCCAGAGCCTCTACTAATAACGGAGAGCATGCAAGATCATAAACAACACATAGGTAATAGATTGATAATCAACATAACATAGTATTCTCTATCCATCGGATCCCGACAAACACAACATATAGCATTACAGATAGATGATCTTGATCATGTTAGGCAGCTCACAAGATCCAACAATGAAGCACATGAGGAGAAGACAACCATCTAGCTACCGCTATGGACCCATAGTCCAGGGGTGAACTACTCACTCATCACTCCGGAGGCGACCATGGCGGTGAAGAGTCCTCCCGGGAGATGATTCCCCTCTCCGCAGGGTGCCGGAGGCGATCTCCCGAATCCCGAGATGGGATTGGCGGCGGCGGCGTCTCGCAAGGTTTTCCGTATCGTGGCTCTCGGTACCGGGGGTTTCGCGACGAAGTGCGGAAGGGCAGGTGGGGCGCCACGAGGGGCCCACACCACAGGCGGCGGGCCAGGGCCGCGCCGCCCTGGTGTCCGGCCACCTCGTGGCCCCACTTCGTCTATCCCTCGGTCTTCTGGAAGCTTTGCAAAAATAGGACCCGGGCGTTGATTTCGTCCAATTCCGAGAATATTTCCTTACTAGGATTTCTAAACCAAAACAAAAAAAAAAGAATGGCTCTTCATCTCGTTAATAGGTTAGTCGGAAAATGCATAAATACAACATATAATGTGTATAAAACATGTAGATATCATCAATAATGTGGCATGGAACATAAGAAATTATCGATACGTCGGAGACGTATCAGCATCCCCAAGCTTAGCTCGTCCCGAGCAGGTAAACGATAACAAAGATAATTTCTTGAGTGACATGCCATCATAACCTTGATCATACTATTGTAAGCATATGTAATGAATGCAGCGATCAAAACAATGGTAATGACATGAGTAAACAAATGAATCATAAAGCAAAGACTTTTCATGAATAGTACTTCAAGACAAGCATCAATAAGTCTTGCATAAGAGTTAACTCATAAAGCAATAAATCAAAGTAAAGGTATTGAAGCAACACAAAAGAAGATTAAGTTTCAGCGGTTGCTTTCAACTTATAACATGTATATCTCATGGATATTGTCAATGTAAAGTAATATAACAAGTGCAATATGCAAGTATGTAGGAATCAATGCAGTTCACACAAGTGTTTGCTTCTTGAGGTGGAGAGAGATAGGTGAACTGACTCAACATAAAAGTAAAAGAATGGTCCTTCAAATAGGAAAGCATCGATTGCTATATTTGTGCCAGAGCTTTGGTTTTGAAAACATGAAACAATTTTGTCAACGGTAGTAATAAAGCACATGTATCATGTAAATTATATCTTACAAGTTGCAAGCCTCATGCATAGTATACTAATAGTGCCCGCACCTTGTCCTAATTAGCTCGGATCACCAGGATTATCATCGCAATACACATGTTTCAACCAAGTGTCACAAAGGGGTACCTCTATGCCGCCTGTACAAAGGTCTAAGGAGAAAGCTCGCATTTGGATTTCGCTTTTGATTATTCTCAACTTAGACATCCATACCGGGACAACATAGACAACAGATAATGGACTCCTCTTTTATGCATAAGCATGTAGCAACAATTAATGTTCTCATATGAGATTGAGGATATATGTCCAAAACTGAAACTTCCACCATGATTCATGGCTTTAGTTAGCGGCCCAATGTTCTTCTCTAACAATATGCATGCTCTAACCATTTAAATGAGTGGTAAATCTCCCTTACTTCAGACAAGACGGACATGCATAGCAACTCACATGATATTCAACAAAGAGTTGATGGCGTCCCCAGAAACATGGTTATCGCATAACAAGCAACTTAATAAGAGATAAAGTGCATAAGTACATATTCAATACCACAATAGTTTTTAAGGCTATTTTGTCCCATGAGCTATATATTGCAAAGGCGAATGATGGAAATTTTAAAGATAGCACTCAAGCAATTTACTTTGGAATGGCGGAGAAATACCATGTAGTAGGTAGGTATGGTGGACACAAATGGCATAGTGGTTGGCTCAAGGATTTTGGATGCATGAGAAGTATTCCCTCTCGATACAAGGTTTAGGCTAGCAAGGTTATTTGAAACAAACACAAGGATGAACCGGTGCAGCAAAACTCACATAAAAGACATATTGTAAACATTATAAGACTCTACACCGTCTTCCTTGTTGTTCAAAACTCAATACTAGAAATTATCTAGACTTTAGAGAGACCAAATATGCAAACCAAATTTAGCAAGCTCTATGTGTTTCTTCATTAATAGGTGCAAAGTATATGATGCAAGAGCTTAAACATGAGCACAACAATTGCCAAGTATCAAATTATTCAAGATATTTTAGAATTACTACATGTAGCATTTCCCGATTCCAACCATATAACAATTTAACGAAGAAGATTCAACCTTCGCCATGAATACTATGAGTAAAGCCTAAGGACATATTTGTCCATATGCAACAGCGGAGCGTGTCTCTCCCACACAATGAATGCTAGGATCCATTTATTCAAACAAAAACAAAAACAAAAACAAACCGACGCTCCAAGCAAAGTACATAAGATGTGATGGAATAAAAATATAGTTTCAGGGGAGGAACCTGATAATGTTGTCGATGAAGAAGGGGATGCCTTGGGCATCCCCAAGCTTAGACGCTTGAGTCTTCTTAAAATATGCAGGGGTGAACCACCGGGCATCCCCAAGCTTAGAGCTTTCACTCTCCTTGATCATATTGCATCATTTCCCTCTCTTGATCCTTGAAAACTTCTTCCACACCAAACTCGAAACAACTCATTAGAGGGTTAGTGCACAATAAAAATTTATATGTTCAGAGGTGACATAATCATTCTTAACACTTCTGGACATTGCATAAAGCTACTGGACATTAATGGATCAAAGAAATTCATCCAACATAGCAAAAGAGGCAATGCGAAATAAAAGGCAGAATCTGTCAAAACAGAACAGTTCGTAAAGACGAATTTTAAAATGGCACCAGACTTGCTCAAATGAAAATGCCCAAATTGAATGAAAGTTGCGTACATATCTGAGGATCACGCACGTAAATTGGCATATTTTTCTGAGCTACCTACAGAGAGGCAGGTCGAAATTCGTGACAGCAAAGAAATCTGTTACTGCGCAGTAATCCAAATCTAGTATGAACCTTACTATCAAAGACTTTACTTGGCACAACAATGCACAAAACTAAGATAAGGAGAGGTTGCTACAGTAGTAAACAACTTCCAAGACTCAAATATAAAATAAAGGTACTGTAGTAAAAACATGGGTTGTCTCCCATAAGCGCTTTTCTTTAACGCCTTTCAGCTAGGCGCAGAAAGTGTGTATCAAGTATTGTCAAGAGACGAAGTATCAACAGCGGGGTTTGGAGTTTTCTCAACCATGCATAGTATTTTTGAGACATAAGTTTCAGCGGCTCCCTTTTCATTAGTCTTGGGCTTGCTACTCTCATCAAACAAATTTTCAGGAACAAGCCAAGCATAATTATCATCTAGAGCTTCATGCATCGCTAGGAGCTTACATGGTATTGGTGCTTTAATCTCCCCACCATTATTAACACTATTAGTGTACTTAATTCTATCCATATCCATTTTTTCAAGTGTTCTTTTAAAGTCGGTATAAAAGCCAAGCCTATTATGCTTAATAAAAACTTTTCTAGCTTCTTTAGCTATATCTTCAAATTCTCGCACTAAGACTTTTAGAACAAAATCTCTCTTCTCTCCCCGCTCCATATCAGAAAGTGTAAGAAACATGTGTTGTATCATGGGGTTGAGACTAATAAATCTAGCTTCCATCATGCGTACCAAACAAACAGAGGCATCTTCATAAGTAGGGACAGCTTTTGCAAGGGGTATATCTTTAAGATCTTCATGCATACTAACATGGGTGAAAAATTCTTCTATATTATCTCTTCCAATTATAGACCCTTGTCCCACAGGTATATCTTTTGCAGTAAAATTAAAAGGAAACATGTTGAAATAAGTAAAGCAAATGCAAGTAACTAATTTTTTTTGTGTTTTTGATATAGAGTGCAAGACAGTAAATAAAGTAAAGCTAGCAACTAATTTTTTTGTGTTTTGATATAATGCAGCAAACAAAGTAGTAAATAAAATAAAGCAAGACAAAAACAAAGTAAAGAGATTGGATTGTGGAGACTCCCCTTGCAGCGTGTCTTGATCTCCCCGGCAACGGCGCCAGAAAAAGAGCTTGATGGCGTGTAACACACACGTTCGTTGGGAACCCCAAGAGGAAGGTATGTTGCACACAAGCAAGTTTTCCCTCAGAAAGAAACCAAGGTTTATCGAACCAGGAGGAGCCAAGAAGCACGTTGAAGGTTGATGGCGGCGGGATGTAGTGCGGCGCAACACCAGGGATTCCGGCGCCAACGTGGAACGTACAACACAACCAAAGTACTTTGCCCCAACGAAACAGTGAGGTTGTCAATCTCACCGGCTTGCTGTAACAAAGGATTAGATGTATAGTGTGGATGATGATTGTTTTGAGAAAATAGTAAAACAAATATTGCAGTAGATTGTATTCGATGTAAAGAATGGACCGGGTCCACAGTTCACTAGAGGTGTCTCTCCCATAAGATAAATAGCATGTTGGGTGAACAAATTACAATGGGCAATTGACAAATAGAGAGGGCATGACCATGCACATACATGATATGATGAGTATTGTGAGATTTAATTGGGCATTACGACAAAGTACATAGACCGCTATGCAGCATGCATCTATGCCTAAAAAGTCCACCTTCAGGTTATCATCCGAACCCCTTCCAGTATTAAGTTGTAAACAACAGACAATTGCATTAAGTATGGTGCGTAATGTAATCAATAACTACATCCTTAGACATAGCATCAATGTTTTATCCCTAGTGGCAACAGCACATCCACAACCTTAGAACTTTCTGTCACTGTCCCAGATTTAATGGAGGCATGAACCCACTATCGAGCATAAATACTCCCTCTTGGAGTTAAGAGCAAAAACTTGGCCAGAGCCTCTACTAATAACGGAGAGCATGCAAGATCATAAACAACACATAGGTAATAGATTGATAATCAACATAACATAGTATTCTCTATCCATCGGATCCCGACAAACACAACATATAGCATTACAGATAGATGATCTTGATCATGTTAGGCAGCTCACAAGATCCAACAATGAAGCACATGAGGAGAAGACAACCATCTAGCTACTGCTATGGACCCATAGTCCAGGGGTGAACTACTCACTCATCACTCCGGAGGCGACCATGGCGGTGAAGAGTCCTCCGGGAGATGATTCCCCTCTCCGGCAGGTGCCGGAGGCGATCTCCGAATCCCCCGAGATGGGATTGGCGGCGGCGGTGTCTCGCAAGGTTTTCCGTATCGTGGCTCTGCGGGGGTTTCGCGACGAAGGCTATTTGTAGGCGGAAGGGCAGGTAAAGGGCGTCACGAGGGGCCCACACCACAGGCCCGCGCGGCCGGGCCGCCGCGCCGCCGGTGTCCGGCCACCTCGTGGCCCCACTTCGTCTATCCCTCGGTCTTCCGGAAGCTTCGTGCAAAAATAGGACCCCGGGCGTTGATTTCGTCCAATTCCGAGAATATTTCCTTACTAGGATTTCTGAAACCAAAACAGCAGAAAACAGAACTGGCTCTTCGGCATCTCGTTAATAGGTTAGTGCCGGAAAATGCATAAATACAACATATAATGTGTATAAAACATGTAGATATCATCAATAATGTGGCATGGAACATAAGAAATTATCGATACGTCGGAGACGTATCAGCATCCCTTAGTTCTGCCGTCCCGAGCAGGTAAACGATAACAAAGATAATTTCTGGAGTGACATGCCATCATAATCTTGATCATACTATTGTAAGCATATGTAATGAATGCAGCGATCAAAACAATGGTAATGACATGAGTAAACAAATGAATCATAAAGCAAAGACTTTTCATGAATAGTACTTCAAGACAAGCATCAATAAGTCTTGCATAAGAGTTAACTCATAAAGCAATAAATCAAAGTAAAGGTATTGAAGCAACACAAAGAAGATTAAGTTTCAGCGGTTGCTTTCAACTTATAACATGTATATCTCATGGATATTGTCAATGTAAAGTAATATAACAAGTGCAATATGCAAGTATGTAGGAATCAATGCACAGTTCACACAAGTGTTTGCTTCTTGAGGTGGAGAGAGATAGGTGAACTGACTCAACATAAAAGTAAAAGAATGGTCCTTCAAATAGGAAAGCATCGATTGCTATATTTGTGCTAGAGCTTTGGTTTTGAAAACATGAAACAATTTTGTCAACGGTAGTAATAAAGCACATGTATCATGTAAATTATATCTTACAAGTTGCAAGCCTCATGCATAGTATACTAATAGTGCCCGCACCTTGTCCTAATTAGCTCGGATCACCAGGATTATCATCGCAATACACATGTTTCAACCAAGTGTCACAAAGGGGTACCTCTATGCCGCCTGTACAAAGGTCTAAGGAGAAAGCTCGCATTTGGATTTCTCGCTTTTGATTATTCTCAACTTAGACATCCATACCGGGACAACATAGACAACAGATAATGGACTCCTCTTTATGCATAAGCATGTAGCAACAATTAATGTTCTCATATGAGATTGAGGATATATGTCCAAAACTGAAACTTCCACCATGATTCATGGCTTTAGTTAGCGGCCCAATGTTCTTCTCTAACAATATGCATGCTCTAACCATTTAAATGAGTGGTAAATCTCCCTTACTTCAGACAAGACGGACATGCATAGCAACTCACATGATATTCAACAAAGAGTTGATGGCGTCCCCAGAAACATGGTTATCGCATAACAAGCAACTTAATAAGAGATAAAGTGCATAAGTACATATTCAATACCACAATAGTTTTTAAGGCTATTTTGTCCCATGAGCTATATATTGCAAAGGCGAATGATGGAAATTTTAAAGATAGCACTCAAGCAATTTACTTTGGAATGGCGGAGAAATACCATGTAGTAGGTAGGTATGGTGGACACAAATGGCATAGTGGTTGGCTCAAGGATTTTGGATGCATGAGAAGTATTCCCTCTCGATACAAGGTTTAGGCTAGCAAGGTTATTTGAAACAAACACAAGGATGAACCGGTGCAGCAAAACTCACATAAAAGACATATTGTAAACATTATAAGACTCTACACCGTCTTCCTTGTTGTTCAAAACTCAATACTAGAAATTATCTAGACTTTAGAGAGACCAAATATGCAAACCAAATTTAGCAAGCTCTATGTGTTTCTTCATTAATAGGTGCAAAGTATATGATGCAAGAGCTTAAACATGAGCACAACAATTGCCAAGTATCAAATTATTCAAGATATTTTAGAATTACTACATGTAGCATTTCCCGATTCCAACCATATAACAATTTAACGAAGAAGATTCAACCTTCGCCATGAATACTATGAGTAAAGCCTAAGGACATATTTGTCCATATGCAACAGCGGAGCGTGTCTCTCTCCCACACAATGAATGCTAGGATCCATTTATTCAAACAAAAACAAAAACAAAAACAAACCGACGCTCCAAGCAAAGTACATAAGATGTGATGGAATAAAAATATAGTTTCAGGGGAGGAACCTGATAATGTTGTCGATGAAGAAGGGGATGCCTTGGGCATCCCCAAGCTTAGACGCTTGAGTCTTCTTAAAATATGCAGGGTGAACCACCGGGGCATCCCCAAGCTTAGAGCTTTCACTCTCCTTGATCATATTGCATCATTTCCCTCTCTTGATCCTTGAAAACTTCTTCCACACCAAACTCGAAACAACTCATTAGAGGGTTAGTGCACAATAAAAATTTATATGTTCAGAGGTGACATAATCATTCTTAACACTTCTGGACATTGCATAAAGCTACTGGACATTAATGGATCAAAGAAATTCATCCAACATAGCAAAAGAGGCAATGCGAAATAAAAGGCAGAATCTGTCAAAACAGAACAGTTCGTAAAGACGAATTTTAAAATGGCACCAGACTTGCTCAAATGAAAATGCCCAAATTGAATGAAAGTTGCGTACATATCTGAGGATCACGCACGTAAATTGGCATATTTTTCTAAGCTACCTACAGAGAGGCAGGTCGAAATTCGTGACAGCAAAGAAATCTGTTACTGTGCAGTAATCCAAATCTAGTATGAACCTTACTATCAAAGACTTTACTTGGCACAACAATGTACAAAACTAAGATAAGGAGAGGTTGCTACAGTAGTAAACAACTTCCAAGACTCAAATATAAAATAAAGGTACTGTAGTAAAAACATGGGTTGTCTCCCATAAGCGCTTTTCTTTAACGCCTTTCAGCTAGGCGCAGAAAGTGTGTATCAAGTATTGTCAAGAGACGAAGTATCAAGCGGGGTTTGGAGTTTTCTCAACCATGCATAGTATTTTTGAGACATAAGTTTCAGCGGCTCCCTTTTCATTAGTCTTGGGCTTGCTACTCTCATCAAACAAATTTTCAGGAACAAGCCAAGCATAATTATCATCTAGAGCTTCATGCATCGCTAGGAGCTTACATGGTATTGGTGCTTTAATCTCCCCACCATTATTAACACTATTAGTGTACTTAATTCTATCCATATCCATTTTTTCAAGTGTTCTTTTAAAGTCGGTATAAAAGCCAAGCCTATTATGCTTAATAAAAACTTTTCTAGCTTCTTTAGCTATATCTTCAAATTCTCGCACTAAGACTTTTAGAACAAAATCTCTCTTCTCTCCCCGCTCCATATCAGAAAGTGTAAGAAACATGTGTTGTATCATGGGGTTGAGACTAATAAATCTAGCTTCCATCATGCGTACCAAACAAACAGAGGCATCTTCATAAGTAGGGACAGCTTTTGCAAGGGGTATATCTTTAAGATCTTCATGCATACTAACATGGGTGAAAAATTCTTCTATATTATCTCTTCCAATTATAGACCCTTGTCCCACAGGTATATCTTTTGCAGTAAAATTAAAAGGAAACATGTTGAAATAAGTAAAGCAAATGCAAGTAACTAATTTTTTTTTGTGTTTTTGATATAGAGTGCAAGACAGTAAATAAAGTAAAGCTAGCAACTAATTTTTTTATGTTTTGATATAATGCAGCAAACAAAGTAGTAAATAAAATAAAGCAAGACAAAAACAAAGTAAAGAGATTGGATTGTGGAGACTCCCTTGCGCGTGTCTTGATCTCCGGCAACGGCGCCGAAAAAGAGCTTGATGGCGTGTAACACACACGTTCGTTGGGAACCCCAAGAGGAAGGTATGTTGCACACAGTAGCAAGTTTTCCCTCGAAAGAAACCAAGGTTTATCGAACCAGGAGGAGCCAAGAAGCACGTTGAAGGTTGATGGCGGCGGATGTAGTGCGGCGCAACACCAGGGATTCCGCGCCAACGTGGAACCCGCACAACACAACCAAAGTACTTTGCCCCAACGAAACAACAGGTTGTCAATCTCACCGGCTTGCTGTAACAAAGGATTAGATGTATAGTGTGGATGATGATTGTTTGCAGAAAATAGTAAAACAAATATTGCAGTAGATTGTATTCGATGTAAAGAATGGACCGGGTCCACAGTTCACTAGAGGTGTCTCTCCCATAAGATAAATAGCATGTTGGGTGAACAAATTACAGTCGGGCAATTGACAAATAGAGAGGGCATGACCATGCACATACATGATATGATGAGTATTGTGAGATTTAATTGGGCATTACGACAAAGTACATAGACCGCTATGCAGCATGCATCTATGCCTAAAAAGTCCACCTTCAGGTTATCATCCGAACCCCTTCCGGTATTAAGTTGTAAACAACAGACAATTGCATTAAGTATGGTGCGTAATGTAATCAATAACTACATCCTTAGACATAGCATCAATGTTTTATCCCTAGTGGCAACAGCACATCCACAACCTTAGAACTTTCTGTCACTGTCCCAGATTTAATGGAGGCATGAACCCACTATCGAGCATAAATACTCCCTCTTGGAGTTAAGAGCAAAAACTTGGCCAGAGCCTCTACTAATAACGGAGAGCATGCAAGATCATAAACAACACATAGGTAATAGATTGATAATCAACATAACATAGTATTCTCTATCCATCGGATCCCGACAAACACAACATATAGCATTACAGATAGATGATCTTGATCATGTTAGGCAGCTCACAAGATCCAACAATGAAGCACATGAGGAGAAGACAACCATCTAGCTACCGCTATGGACCCATAGTCCAGGGTGAACTACTCACTCATCACTCCGGAGGCGACCATGGCGGTGAAGAGTCCTCCGGAGATGATTCCCCTCTCCGGCAGGGTGCCGGAGGCGATCTCCCGAATCCCCGAGATGGGATTGGCGGCGGCGTCGTCTGAAGGTTTTCCGTATCGTGGCTCTCGGGGGGTTTCGCGACGAAGGCTATTTGTAGGCGGAAGGGCAGGTAAAGGGCGTCACGAGGGCCCACACCACAGGCCGCGCGGCCAGGGGCCAGCCGCGCGCCTGTCCGGCCACCTCGTGGCCCCACTTCGTCTATCCCTCGGTCTTCCGGAAGCTTCGTGCAAAAATAGGACCCGGGCGTTGATTTCGTCCAATTCCGAGAATATTTCCTTACTAGGATTTCTGAAACCAAAAACAGCAAAAACAAGGCTCTTCGGCATCTCGTTAATAGGTTAGTGCCGGAAAATGCATAAATACAACATATAATGTGTATAAAACATGTAGATATCATCAATAATGTGGCATGGAACATAAGAAATTATCGATACGTCGAGACGTATCGCATCCCCAGTTAGTTCTCTCGTCCGAGGTAAACGATAACAAAGATAATTTCTGGAGTGACATGCCATCATAACCTTGATCATACTATTGTAAGCATATGTAATGAATGCAGCGATCAAAACAATGGTAATGACATGAGTAAACAAATGAATCATAAAGCAAAGACTTTTCATGAATAGTACTTCAAGACAAGCATCAATAAGTCTTGCATAAGAGTTAACTCATAAAGCAATAAATCAAAGTAAAGGTATTGAAGCAACACAAAAGAAGATTAAGTTTCAGCGGTTGCTTTCAACTTATAACATGTATATCTCATGGATATTGTCAATGTAAAGTAATATAACAAGTGCAATATGCAAGTATGTAGGAATCAATGCACAGTTCACACAAGTGTTTGCTTCTTGAGGTGGAGAGAGATAGGTGAACTGACTCAACATAAAAGTAAAAGAATGGTCCTTCAAATAGGAAAGCATCGATTGCTATATTTGTGCCAGAGCTTTGGTTTTGAAAACATGAAACAATTTTGTCAACAGTAGTAATAAAGCACATGTATCATGTAAATTATATCTTACAAGTTGCAAGCCTCATGCATAGTATACTAATAGTGCCCGCACCTTGTCCTAATTAGCTCGGATCACCAGGATTATCATCGCAATACACATGTTTCAACCAAGTGTCACAAAGGGGTACCTCTATGCCGCCTGTACAAAGGTCTAAGGAGAAAGCTCGCATTTGGATTTCTCGCTTTTGATTATTCTCAACTTAGACATCCATACCGGGACAACATAGACAACAGATAATGGACTCCTCTTTTATGCATAAGCATGTAGCAACAATTAATGTTCTCATATGAGATTGAGGATATATGTCCAAAACTGAAACTTCCACCATGATTCATGGCTTTAGTTAGCGGCCCAATGTTCTTCTCTAACAATATGCATGCTCTAACCATTTAAATGAGTGGTAAATCTCCCTTACTTCAGACAAGACGGACATGCATAGCAACTCACATGATATTCAACAAAGAGTTGATGGCGTCCAGAAACATGGTTATCGCATAACAAGCAACTTAATAAGAGATAAAGTGCATAAGTACATATTCAATACCACAATAGTTTTTAAGGCTATTTTGTCCCATGAGCTATATATTGCAAAGGCGAATGATGGAAATTTTAAAGATAGCACTCAAGCAATTTACTTTGGAATGACGGAGAAATACCATGTAGTAGGTAGGTATGGTGGACACAAATGGCATAGTGGTTGGCTCAAGAATTTTGGATGCATGAGAAGTATTCCCTCTCGATACAAGGTTTAGGCTAGCAAGGTTATTTGAAACAAACACAAGGATGAACCGGTGCAGCAAAACTCACATAAAAGACATATTGTAAACATTATAAGACTCTACACCGTCTTCCTTGTTGTTCAAAACTCAATACTAGAAATTATCTAGACTTTAGAGAGACCAAATATGCAAACCAAATTTAGCAAGCTCTATGTGTTTCTTCATTAATAGGTGCAAAGTATATGATGCAAGAGCTTAAACATGAGCACAACAATTGCCAAGTATCAAATTATTCAAGATATTTTAGAATTACTACATGTAGCATTTCCCGATTCCAACCATATAACAATTTAACGAAAAGATTCAACCTTCGCCATGAATACTATGAGTAAAGCCTAAGGACATATTTGTCCATATGCAACAGCGGAGCGTGTCTCTCCCACACAATGAATGCTAGGATCCATTTATTCAAACAAAAACAAAAACAAAAACAAACCGACGCTCCAAGCAAAGTACATAAGATGTGATGGAATAAAAATATAGTTTCAGGGGAGGAACCTGATAATGTTGTCGATGAAGAAGGGGATGCCTTGGGCATCCCCAAGCTTAGACGCTTGAGTCTTCTTAAAATATGCAGGGGTGAACCACCGGGGCATCCCCAAGCTTAGAGCTTTCACTCTCCTTGATCATATTGCATCATTTCCCTCTCTTGATCCTTGAAAACTTCTTCCACACCAAACTCGAAACAACTCATTAGAGGGTTAGTGCACAATAAAAATTTATATGTTCAGAGGTGACATAATCATTCTTAACACTTCTGGACATTGCATAAAGCTACTGGACATTAATGGATCAAAGAAATTCATCCAACATAGCAAAAGAGGCAATGCGAAATAAAAGGCAGAATCTGTCAAAACAGAACAGTTCGTAAAGACGAATTTTAAAATGGCACCAGACTTGCTCAAATGAAAATGCCCAAATTGAATGAAAGTTGTGTACATATCTGAGGATCACGCACGTAAATTGGCATATTTTTCTGAGCTACCTACAGAGAGGCAGGTCGAAATTCGTGACAGCAAAGAAATCTGTTACTGCGCAGTAATCCAAATCTAGTATGAACCTTACTATCAAAGACTTTACTTGGCACAACAATGCACAAAACTAAGATAAGGAGAGGTTGCTACAGTAGTAAACAACTTCCAAGACTCAAATATAAAATAAAGGTACTGTAGTAAAAACATGGGTTGTCTCCCATAAGCGTTTAACGCCTTTCAGCTAGGCGCAGAAAGTGTGTATCAAGTATTGTCAAGAGACGAAGTATCAACAGCGGGGTTTGGAGTTTTCTCAACCATGCATAGTATTTTTGAGACATAAGTTTCAGCGGCTCCCTTTTCATTAGTCTTGGGCTTGCTACTCTCATCAAACAAATTTTCAGGAACAAGCCAAGCATAATTATCATCTAGAGCTTCATGCATCGCTAGGAGCTTACATGGTATTGGTGCTTTAATCTCCCCACCATTATTAACACTATTAGTGTACTTAATTCTATCCATATCCATTTTTTCAAGTGTTCTTTTAAAGTCGGTATAAAAGCCAAGCCTATTATGCTTAATAAAAACTTTTCTAGCTTCTTTAGCTATATCTTCAAATTCTCGCACTAAGACTTTTAGAACAAAATCTCTCTTCTCTCCCCGCTCCATATCAGAAAGTGTAAGAAACATGTGTTGTATCATGGGGTTGAGACTAATAAATCTAGCTTCCATCATGCGTACCAAACAAACAGAGGCATCTTCATAAGTAGGGACAGCTTTTGCAAGGGGTATATCTTTAAGATCTTCATGCATACTAACATGGGTGAAAAATTCTTCTATATTATCTCTTCCAATTATAGACCCTTGTCCCACAGGTATATCTTTTGCAGTAAAATTAAAAGGAAACATGTTGAAATAAGTAAAGCAAATGCAAGTAACTAATTTTTTTTTGTGTTTTTGATATAGAGTGCAAGACAAGTAAATAAAGTAAAGCTAGCAACTAATTTTTTTGTGTTTTGATATAATGCAGCAAACAAAGTAGTAAATAAAATAAAGCAAGACAAAAACAAAGTAAAGAGATTGGATTGTGGAGACTCCCCTTGCAGCGTGTCTTGATCTCCCCGGCAAAAAAGAGCTTGATGGCGTGTAACACACACGTTCGTTGGGAACCCCAAGAGGAAGGTATGTTGCACACAGTAGCAAGTTTTCCCTCAGAAAGAAACCAAGGTTTATCGAACCAGGAGGAGCCAAGAAGCACGTTGAAGGTTGATGGCGGCGGGATGTAGTGCGGCGCAACACCAGGGATTCCGGCGCCAACGTGGAACCTGCACAACACAACCAAAGTACTTTGCCCCAACGAAACAATGAGGTTGTCAATCTCACCGGCTTGCTGTAACAAAGGATTAGATGTATAGTGTGGATGATGATTGTTTGCAGAAAATAGTAAAACAAATATTGCAGTAGATTGTATTCGATGTAAAGAATGGACCGGGGTCCACAGTTCACTAGAGGTGTCTCTCCCATAAGATAAATAGCATGTTGGGTGAACAAATTACAGTCGGGCAATTGACAAATAGAGAGGGCATGACCATGCACATACATGATATGATGAGTATTGTGAGATTTAATTGGGCATTACGACAAAGTACATAGACCGCTATGCAGCATGCATCTATGCCTAAAAAGTCCACCTTCGGTTATCATCCGAACCCCTTCCGTATTAAGTAAACAACAGACAATTGCATTAAGTATGGTGCGTAATGTAATCAATAACTACATCCTTAGACATAGCATCAATGTTTTATCCCTAGTGGCAACAACAAGACATCCACAACCTTAGAACTTTCTCACTGTCCCAGATTTAATGGAGGCATGAACCCACTATCGAGCATAAATACTCCCTCTTGGAGTTAAGAGCAAAAACTTGGCCAGAGCCTCTACTAATAACGGAGAGCATGCAAGATCATAAACAACACATAGGTAATAGATTGATAATCAACATAACATAGTATTCTCTATCCATCGGATCCCGACAAACACAACATATAGCATTACAGATAGATGATCTTGATCATGTTAGGCAGCTCACAAGATCCAACAATGAAGCACATGAGGAGAAGACAACCATCTAGCTACCGCTATGGACCCATAGTCCAGGGGTGAACTACTCACTCATCACTCCGAGGCGACCATGGCGGTGAAGAGTCCTCCGGGAGATGATTCCCTCTCCGGCAGGGTGCCGGAGGCGATCTCCTGAATCCCCGAGATGGGATTGGCGGCGGCGTCTCAAGGTTTTCCGTATCGTGGCCTCTCGACGGGGGTTTCGCGACGAAGGCTATTTGTAGGCGGAAGGGCAGGTGGGGGCGTCACGAGGGCCCACACCACAGGCCGCGCGGCGGGGCCAGGCCGCGCCGCTGGTGTCCGGCCACCTCGTGGCCCCACTTCGTCTATCCCTCGGTCTTCCGGAAGCTTCGTGCAAAAATAGGACCCCGGGCGTTGATTTCGTTCCGAGAATATTTCCTTACTAGGATTTCTGAAACCAAAAACAGCAAAAACAAGAATGGCTCTTCGGCATCTCGTTAATAGGTTAGTGCCGGAAAATGCATAAATACAACATATAATGTGTATAAAACATGTAGATATCATCAATAATGTGGCATGGAACATAAGAAATTATCGATACGTCGGAGACGTATCAACCGGTGCGCCCGGCGGAGGAGGAGGAGGAGGCGCCTGGTTCGTCGTCGGAGGAGGAGGAGGCGCCTGGTTCGTCGTCGTCGGAGGAGGCTGCGGCCGGGGGACGGGCGCCGCTTTCTTCGGCGGCGCGACGGAGACGGGACCGACGTGCGGCCGTTTGCTCGACTCGCCCTCCTCGGCGCGGGCCGCGCGCCGGCGCCTGCGCGGCCATCTCGCGGCGGCAGCGCCGCGTGTGCCCGCGCGGCGGGATGAAGAGGGCGCGCGCGCAACCGTTGCGTTGCCGCCGCCGGCGCCGCCGCTAGGGTTTGGCGGTGCGGCGGAAGTGGTGGCGAAGGGTGGGACGGAGTAGGGAGGGCTGCCCGAGGGGTCCTCCATCGTCGGGATTTCACCGGCGCGCGCGGAGACGACGGATTGGGCGCCGGCGGCGGCGGAAGAGGAAGTTTCAGCGCGGGGATTTTTCGCGCTTGGACGAGCGATGCCGCGCGCTGTAGCCGACGCGCCGATATGCCGCTCCGGATTGTGCAAACGCCGCGCGCCCTAAAATTTTTACAGCGCCGCGCCGTTTACCGCGCCTGCTGGAGCGCCACATTCTCTCCCGCGCGCGCTATATCGGACGTTTTTATGCCGCGCGGCCTATATAGCGCGCATGTTGGAGATGCTCTAAGGGAGCTGCTGCCATCGGGGTGATTTGTCACCTTTCGAACCTCATCAGGTTAACGGCACAATGTCTGCCACAATCTCATTGTGCTAACAATGATACGACCCCCATAACCCCATCCCTCGAAAAGCATCGCCTCAATTTCCCACAACTTTTGGAAGCACATCGCCTGATGATACAACACTTTAATCCATCTGACCCCTAGACGACCATCAAATCAGACTGGAGGAGGCCCATGAACTGCTTGCCGTGTCCGAAAGAGGAGGAAAGAAAGCGAAGCCAAGCTAACATGCAATTTTCACGTGCCAGTCAATGGTTAAACCACCCCACCAATGGGCGCACTACCACCCCACCAATGGGCGCACGAGTGTCACCACTAAGGAAAATGTACTAACCAACGGAACTTGCCAGTGAAAGGGTTTGAGGGCCATCCTGTGATTAGGTATATTTTTAGTGGTGAGTACTAGAAGTACCTCTTGTGACGTTCTCATACTTTTTGTACCTCTTACAAGTAGATAAACCTGCTGCACTACACCAGTAAAGAAAGAAAATGGAAGGAACAATGTCCCAACAAAACCAAGTATACTGTATTTATGTAGAACAGTTCCTAATAATAATGTGAACAATAGATTGCGAATGTACGACTCACATCGTAATACAAGTGTACAAAGTAGGAGGAGGAGCAAACAATAACTACCGACGCATTTATGATGTATCTGCAACAAAATCTTGTGTCACAGTCCGTACTGCAATTGGAATCCTCACCAAGTGGGTACTTCCATCGGACCACGTCAGGCTACCAAAAGTGTACCCACCTTGCACTCTCTGCTTCGCCATGAGAATGACGCTAAATGTCACACTTTTGCTACTCCCACCTTCGGTGAAAGTGATCACGGATGGCTCCACCGACATGGTTACCCCTTCGGGAGCATCAATAACCGCTTGGTAAGTTGCTTCCGTTGGGCCAACGTTTGTGACAGTGCGCATGACTGTGACACTGTCCTTGAGGTCTGGTACGGCGATCGATGGGAGGTTTAGATTTAATTGGTAGGATTCGCAGTCACCAAGCAATCCCATAGTGCAGTTGAAGAACTTATTGTACTCTCTCGCATCCACATCATAAACCAAGCCAGGGTCGATGGCCCTGTCAGGGTTGATGTGGCCACCGCCAAAGTCAAAGGGGTCAGCTTGTTTTCGTGGGATCCCCTCAGCTCGGATTAGCATGCCGAAACGATCGGTCACAGAAGCTGTGGCCGATGCAAAGAAATGACCGAGTTAATCAGATAATGAAATTTAGATGATTTCAATGCAATTATGTAAATGTCCGGTGTATACCTGTGGTGACTATAGCAGACTTGATCATGGCAGGTGACCAGTCACTGTGAACCGCCTTGAGCAGCGCGGTGATAGCTGAGACATGAGGACATGCCATGGATGTTCCGGAGAATAACACATAGGAGCCACCCACCGCCGCCAAGATGCTGACTCCTGGTGCAGCTACATCAGGCTGTTAAAAACATGCATAGAGACACAAGTCTTCATTATTCAAACATTCCGGGGGGCATATGTCTCTCGAAATAAGAAATAGGCACCTCGTTCCAACGTATACTGCATATAAGTTTTGACCAAAGTCGAAATTCTTTGAATCATTACCAATAACTTCATCATGAAATATCATCCATAGCGTAAGCTGATAAAGCTTTGATTTGCGTCAAAAATCATTCTTATATGAGAATGAGACAGTGCTTTACCTTGAGTATGGCGGGAAACGGTGTGTTGGGGCCTCTCGATGAGAAATGGGCGACCCTCGGCGCTAGCACCCCCTCCCCGACAACGCTCACGGTAGGCGATACCTTCACCACCGGATTCCTAGCATGGCCATGAGACAGACAGACAGACATGAGGTTTTGCAGAAGAAGAAAATTGTAGCAGCCTAATTGTTTCGGACGGCCGATGAAAATTGTAGCTCTCACTCTGTGATATCCCAATAGGAAGCGATTCTGTGCGCGATCTCGAAATCCACCACCACGCAAGGCATAATGCCCTCGCACACTGCCAGGCCGGTGAGGCTGTTAGCAGCGTTCTGCGCGAAGATGAGGCCCTCCGCGCCAGCCTCCACCGTGAAGTTGATGGCGTCCCGAAGTCCTACCCGAGGTGGCGTCGGTGCGTAGCACAGTACGACTTTACCGGTGACGTTCCTGGACGCCAGTGTCTGCATGTCGCATCTGCAGGCGACGCACATAGATCGTATTACGCTGGAATAATGCAGGATTAGATCAAATATATCTAGATTGTCTGGATGCTTTATTTCATTACCTCCTGACAAAAACAAGGGCCTTAAAATCTCCGCTGATCACAGTTGCGTTGTAGTGAAGAGATTGCCCCTGCGTTTAAAACAAAGCAGGAAATAGCTCACTACTGGCTCCTGTTTTTCGAACCAGAGTTTCCCCCACAAAAGAGCCAACTTGCAACGTGCAATTTCATTAGAAAACATATGAATTAGAAAGACATAATTCTAGGGTGAACTAGTGGATAAATATGTTGTGGAACTATTCACCTCTGAAGTAACCGACCCTGATGCCAATGTTCTAGCTGATGTTCAGCGTTTTGTTACAGATGATATGAATAGGGGATTTGTTGGCTCCTTTTACAGCTCAAGAGGTGAGAAAGGCTCTATTTAGTAGGCGATCTGAAGGCCCTTGATCTGATGGTTCGCACGGAGTTTTTTCTAAATTGCTTTTGGGATCGACATGTTAGGACTTAGGAGATGATCTAATTAATAAAAGAAGTGCTGAGTGCAGTGAATAATATTTCTATACCGGATGGGTGGAATAATACAACAATTCTGACGATTCCAAAGGTGGACAATCTGGATAAGGTATCTACGTTTATAAATTTATTTTGAAGATGTTAGCCAATTGCTTGAAGTTTTGTTTGCCAGAGATTATAGGTGATCGTCAAAGTGCATTTGTCACCGGTAGGTTGATAACACATAATATTTTATTGGCATATGAAAGTATACATGCACACGTCATATGACCGAGTGAAATGGTGGTACCTTAAAAAAATCATGTTGAAAATGGGTTTCGCAAGGAGGTGGGTGAACATGATCATGGCTTGCATTGTGTTTTTTCGGTAAAATACAATGTTGGATTTGATTCCATGGAGGCAGACATTTTCACCTCGTCGAGAGGTTTATGGCAGCGGGATCCCCTATCCCCTATGTTTTCTTGGTGGTAGTGGAAGGACTATCTAGTATGTTAAGAGGTGTAGAATCAAGAGGAAAAATTGAAGGGGTGCGGGTGTGCCATGATGCACCTATGATTTCTCATTTTTTATTCGCAGATGACTATCTGATTCTTATGTAGGATGATAGGCCAAATGAAGCTAAAAGAGATATCGGATAATTATTGTGCAAGCTCGGGTTAGAATATTAGTTAAGGAAAGTCTGGTATTTTTTCAGTACACATACTTTGGTTGAGAATCGAGCTAAGGTATGCTAGATTTTAAATTATCATGGCAGATTCTTTGAATGATAAATATTTGGGACTGTTGACAATGATAGGATTGGACAAAGTGATTGTTTTCAACACTTGACTTATAGAGTAATTGCAAGGATTGGTTGATGGAAGGAGAAAATGCTTAGTATCTGAGGTAAAGAAGTTTTGATAAAGGCTATTGATCAAGCTATACCAGTTTTTTCTATGATGTTTTTCAAAATTCCAAAAAACACATGTAAAGGAATATGAGATCTACATTTAATTGGAAAGTGTGGTGGGGGTTAATTATTTATATCAAAGCAAAGTGGTGGTATGGGTTTTAGAGATCTACATTGTCTTAACATGACTATGCTAGCAATACAAGCATGGAGGTTTCTGAGTGAGCGTGAATTTCTATGTGAAAGGGTTTTGTGTGCAAAATATTATCCACATCACCAACTTCTAAGTGCAAAAATGAAGAGTGGTAGCTCTTAAACATGGAAAAGTATTTTAGCGGGTCTAGAATGTTTAAAAAGGGGTTGCATTTGGAGAGTTGGAGATGGTACCCAAATTAATATTTGGGACGGCAATTGGATCCTATCAAGCTATAACTTGAAAATTATGACCCCGAAGGGCTCCATTATGCTTATAGTGTAAATGATTTGATAAACCCTACAGATGGTAATTGGGATGAAGAACTCATTAAGGAGTTATTTTGTCTGGTTGATGCTCATCGAGCACTTCAGATTTCTCTAACTCCTGACAGGGAGGACTTTGTAGTACTTACCACCAAGTTTTCATTGTTCCCAAGTGTCATTAAGGTAGGGAAAGACCGGTCAATGGTGCTAGCAGCCACGGTCGTGACCCACGGCAGAGCATTCGACACTGTAGAAGGCAGTGGGCCATCGTTTCCGCCGGAAAATACGACGGAGATGCCTCTCAACACAGCATGCAGCGTCCCGAAGATCTCATCGCCGGCACCACCTCCCAGTGAAAGCGACAGGATGTCCACTCCATCTTCTATGGCATCATCGATGGCTGCGAGAATATCCGACATGGGGCAGCTCCCGCCCACCCAACACACCTTGTAGACGCCTAGTCTAGACCGTGGCGCCCCGCCTCGTGCCACTCCGGCGCCAAGGCCGCTCCCTTTGTAGCTCACGTTCCACACTTGCCCACCCGCAATCGTCGAGGCGACATGTGTGCCATGGCCACTGAGGTCCCTAGGTGACATGTAGTTCGCCTTGAGCACCTCATCACTGACGCCGCTGCTATACCACCGGGCGCCGATGATCTTCTTGTTGCAACTCGTGGCATCCCACGCCTGTCCTGCCTGGCATATGCCTTTCCACCGCGCCGGCACCGGGCTGTACCCGGAGTCGTCAAAGCTCAGGGATTCAGGCCATATACCTGCAGCAGCAGAAGTATGGAGTTCAGTTGATGATGATGTTCATCTCGGTCCTATTTGTGGGGCTACCTTTCCTTGTTTTGGATTTGTGAATGGCGATTTATTAGTTATCTAGACGTGTGATTGCAAATTAACCTGAATCAATCACCCCGATGATGACATCTTCGCCGTAGTTTGCTTTTTGCAGAAGGCCCTGTTGTTGTGATTGTTGGACGTCATAGTCAAGGCCAAGGAAGTCCCAGCTCTGAGTTGTGTGCGCTTCGTGATAAGTGTTCGGCTTCACACTGAAAACTTCAGGGAATTCTGCACTTGTAACATGTTGATTAGCTACAGCTGATCATGAAAATTTTGGGACGCTCTAAAATAGTTATAGGCTCTCCATTCCGTATGATTCAAGATTTTGTTTCAAATGAACTTACTGGAGGTACTATGCAAGGAAAATAATAATAAAATTTTCCATGATATATGTAATTCATTAGAAGCATGAGCGAATTAAGGAAAATTTTAGATATTATAATTGTTGTCTAAGGATGGTACTCCCTCCTTCACAGTTTATTAGGCGCGCGCGTACCCCTAGGTCACCAATTTAACCTATATAATTTAAATTATATAATATAAAAATTATATCATTAGAAAATAGAACATCTGAACTTTCTAATGATATAAGTTTTATAACATATAACAAATGCTAACTTGATCAAATTTGAGACCTAGGGGTACGCGCGTGCCTTATAAACTGTGAGAGAGGGAGTAGTAAGCTTGCTATATTTGATAAATCTCACCACCTATAAATTTATTTATTTATTTACACACTAATCATTTCTTTCTGAAAGAATAACAGAACTAAAGTTAAGTATCGCTAGAGCAATTTCGATTTCTTATGGACCTGAAATACTAGTTCACATTATAGCTTGTTAATACCCCAGATTTATAAATTTGTACCCATATGAGATTTAAGTACGAAATCAAAATTGATTGCTTTATACTCTATGGAAGTTTCATGTGTTGTTCTTTGAAAACGCACTAACCTAATATGAAAATCCATAGGCATGAACTGTATAAACGTATGTACTTTACAATGTACCACACATGTGTTTGTACCTGTAGTACATATATTTTTTTTAATTTGACTCTTTAGCAGGCATATGTGCGTAAAAATATTTATTTATACATGGGAGGTATATTGATTGTATCCTGATAAATTAATGAACATCAACGATTGTAGATATAGATAACGTATCCTTTATGCCTTTTCAACAAATCCCGCAAAACTTACCAAGTGGACCAAAGGAGCACTAAAACTTAATTGAACCTTACTTTTACTTTCTAAGAGGCTATTTCTTGGGGCATTTTAAACAAACGTGTACAGGCTGATGACATAACGAATGGTTATTACTTGCAAGTGCCTCTGCTTGAGATTCAGTGAGCCTTGCGGCAAATCCAGAAAACCCGTGCTTATAACTGTAAACCACCGAGTTCAGGGCTTCATTCTTGCTGTTGAAAGTTAAAAAAAAAAGAGGTGAGAGTGTCACTCATAAAACGGAAAAAGGGAAGCCATCCAGAGGTGCTTAGTTTGCATATGATTCAGACATGAACTGGTAGCTAGCAGTACCTCCCAAAGACAGATGTTAGTATGTCATGGTGCGACGCGGTAACCATTGACGGATCATCATGTTTCTTCTCCCCCATGTACACGATGTAGATCTGGAATTGGCGCAAAAACGTTTTCGGTAACCGACATCACCCCCAAAAGAGAAGAAAAAAACGTTGTCGGTAACCGACATCTTACCTCGCTCGACGCGTTTGCTGAAAGAGGCAGCAGTGTCACCAGAAGCAGAACACATGAGAAAGTTGTTCTCAAATCCATGTCTGGTTTCCAGAAGATTATTTACTTGTGTCGTATTGTGACTTGTGTCCTTTGTGTTCTCTCGGGCGTTCATGTATATATATATATGTAGCAGCCATGAAGAACCATAGGGGTGCAGTGCAAGAACAGTTGAGAAGACTAGATCATGTCCAGTAGAACACGCGACGCTTTGATCAGGTCCGCCCCGATCAGACAAGTATACCAAATTAACAGGATACACATACAGTAATATATTCAGGTTTCTGATGCAATGATCATTATCTACGTCCAATCATAACAAAGTCTGACGAAAGCGGATGGAATTTCATAAAGTTTGGTGGACTTTTGACACACACTGAAACATTCCATGAGCAGAAGATTTGTCGAGCTGAATTCGTTCCTCCTGTAGGCAAGCTAACAAACGCTGAAACGCGGCAACACTCTCAACTATTATTTGAGCCGACGTACGTATGCACAAGTTCCATTGCATTTCAGTGGATACGTACGGCCGCTCCCATTGCGAAACGGCAAAGTCGTCGCTTAAGCGCTCCCACGTCATCAATTAATCCGAAGGGAGATGACATCCCTAGAGGGCGTTTTGCGCCATACCCTCTTTTACATCACGCCACCCAGCTAGCTCAATCCTCTTCCTTGCCATGTGTGCTCTGCTCATTCTTCGTTCCCGACTCCTGCGCCTTGCGCGCTCAGCCTTGGGATAAAATAGCCTCTCCGCCGTACTCTGTTTGAGAAGGAGCATTGCTAGATTTTTTCCTTCGAAATGGGGAAATAATCAGCGTTATCTTCAAATTTGAAGAGAAGGGGCAGATCTCATCGCCCAATTTGGACCAATCACTATTCAGCAACATTATCTTCAAGATCTTTTTGAAAGCTTGTATTGCTTAGACCCCATTGCCCACAGAATTATCAGCCATAATCAAATTGCTTTTATCAAAAGAAGGCCTGAGATCGTTCATAAGTTTAAAGTTAATGTTATATTGTGATCTAAATTCATATACTGAAGAGAGGCTAACTTCTGACGAGCAGAGCGAGGCCCGTCGCCGGTAGACTTGGGCCGAAGGGACGCCTGCGAAGGAGGTGCGGCCATCCCCCGCGGTAAGGATCGTTGCCACCACCTATGTATACATCTTGTAAGCCGTCGGCTAGGGTTTATCAGATTATAAGATAACCCACGGTTTTTGTAAACACTTCCCGATATAGTTAAGTTTTGCTGGCTGGTCCCCGTGGTTTTCCCCTTCTGTGTTGGAAGGGGTTTCCACGTTAAATCTTGTGTCTCCGCTGCGTTTTTTTTATCGTTCTTCGTTATTTACTTATCACGTTTATAACAGTTAAGAAGCTTGGGGCCATCTTGCTTAAGCTTAATTTTGAAAAGGCCTTCGATAGAGTAAACTGGCAGTTTGTCCTTGAAGTCCTAAGGCACAAGGGTTTTGATGCCGGTTTAATTCACTGGATTAATCAGTTGGTCTGAGGAGGACAAACTATCTTCATTAATGGAGAGATTGGTCCTTTCTTCATAAACAAACGCGGGGTGCATAAAGGGAACCCACTGTCTCCATTGCTTTTCAACTTCATTGCAGAAGCTATTTCGATCTTTTTGTCGTGTGTGTGAGGCAGGCCACCTACACGGCCTTGTCCCACATTTAATTTTAGGGAAATTTCTCACTTGTCGTACGCAGATAACACCTTATTCTCATCCAAGACAATGACGGTGACATGGGGGTGTTCCTCCTTCTAATGTTTGTTGTGGGCCTCGCGAGCCTTCTAATGTTTGTTGTGGGGTTGTTCCTCCTTCAGGATGGAATTCACCTCCAGTTTGACTCGCAGCACTCTTGATTCTATTGGGAAGGACCATGTCCTAAGCGCAAGTAACACATGGTGAGCTGGTCGCATGCCCAAAGGAATGTGAACATGGCACTGATGATCAAGTGGATCTGAAAGCTTTATAGTGGATTTGGACGAGAATTATCCAGTTAAATACACTGAAGCTAATAACATCTTTGCTGGTTCAGGATAGGGAGGCTCGGCATTCACAAGCTAGCACTTCTTTAAGCTTAGGGCCAAATATGATATCAGACACGGGTCTTGAACTCTGTTTTGGTATGATTGGTGGTGTGGAGACGCCCCTCTTAAAGATAAAGATAGATACACCCTCTTAGAGATAGATACCCGCTTCTCTTCGCAATTTGTGACTCCTCCATGCTCATTGCCAATCGGTACATAGGGCATATAGATTTTTCTATCAAATGTGCATATGTGTTAATTATGTGTGAATACACAATGACCAAATTATCAACAACCACCATTAGAATATGGCTCATATGGATCATTAGTGAAATATCACATGATTCCTTATTGGGAAAGCCAATTTCTTTGTTGCACTACCTAGACTTCCGCATATGTCCTAGGCGAAGTGTTTGTCCATTGGCTAGTGCCTAAGCATGCTAAAGCTTCGTCTAGGCGCCGCCTTGTCCAACTTTATGCCACAACATGATCGGTTAAAACCTAAGTGCTTATTAATTTGAAGTCGGGCACTTCATGCCTTTTTATTTAAAAATAGGGGTAATGAGCTGACATCTGACATTTGTATTGATTGATGCATGATGTCTTTTATTACCTTATTACAAAATTCAAACCTCATGGGTCATATAAATGTGGATATATGGATCAACCATCTAAAAATGAAAGACAACATTGAATGATTCTGCATCAGTATGTTATCAGAAGATCAAAACGCCAATTACATTGGCTGTATAAATGACGAGTAATCATCTCTAGACGGTTGCACCAAATATCCATATCTCTCGTTTCTCCATTTTTTTGTTGCTAAGACGACGTATGGATCTAATGCGCAGCGGAATAACTTGCATAGATAAAATATATTTTGCATCGTTAATGATATAATAGTAGTCATTTCTTATATTCCACATGGCCCAAATTAAAGCACATACTCTTTTTTGGGGTATTATATTAAAGTACATATGTACAATTCGTCAAATGATCTTTGCTAGCGGGCAAGAGATGAATAAATGTTGATTTTTTTTATTTTGGTCACAAAAACAATATTTTGTACCACCTTGCCAATTTCAAGTTATCTTTGGTAAGAAGCACTCTACGATGAAAAAAGGCAATGAAGTTTTTGATCTTTTAGTGGTACTTTTATTTTTAGAATATATTTGCGGATGAACCTTGAATGATCATTCAAGTAGTCTAGATACAATGATTTTATCATAAAAGGTCCCGTAGTAGTTAACTTCCAAATGAATGCATCCGGCTTAGTGGATAATTGAACGTCCATTAGCTTACGAACCAATAAAGCCATCTTTCCAATTTGTTCTCTGTTGAAGTTCTCCTAAAGCTTCCGTTTAGCGGATTATGTTGGCAACAAAAGCTTGTTTTCGTTGTACAATGTTGCATAAAGATGGGTATTGGTGAGACAATGTGAATCTTCTAACATCATGTCTTCCCAAAATTGAGTAACCTCTCCATTCCCTACATGAAAGGAACTGCTCTCAAGGAACTCATCTTTCACCTCCATAAGAACTTTCTAAATGGTGAATCCGTCGAATTGAACTTAATGTGGGACATTGGTTTTGACTGTAGATATTTATTTTGTATTAGATATTTACATACACCTTTTTTGGACTTCAGTTTACAAGGTCACTTGCTCAATAAATGTTTGTTCTTAATATCAAAAACCTCTACTCTGAGGCCACCTTGGTCCTTTGGGCGACAAATGATGTTCTAGTTCGTAAGTCTATACTTTTTCATATGGCCATCACTTTGCAAAAACAATCTGGAGCAAAAAAAAAAGTCCAATCTTTTCATTAGACCTTTTGGTATTTCAAAAAATGAAAGCATAAACATCGGAAGACTAGTTTGGATATAACTAATAAGATCCAAACGGTCCACATATGACAGCAATCGGCCCACCCAATTCACAAGCTTTTTCTTAAAGCGGCCCTCCACGGCTTCGCACCCATTTGTGAGTTTTCTATAGTGAACGGGAATTCTCAAGTACCTCAAAGGAAGTGAACTAGACTCACAACCAAATAGGTGTTGGTAACGATTTTCTACCTCCTATGCTCGTTGAAAAAAAAATCTCACTCTTTTAATAATTTATTTTGAGTCCCGATAGTTGCTCGAAGATACAAAGTATTAGTTTCATGTTTAACTTTTTTTTGTAAATCATGCTCCATAAAAATAATTGTGTCATCGACATACTCCCGCAACTATATGAGGTGTGAGGCCTTCTACATATAATTCCCTGCGGATCACCTTGCCTCGATTCTTTTTTAGTCTGAAAATAATTCCCAATATCATCATTTATTTTAATACATATAGTTCCTTGACTAACAAAATGCTCTATGCATTGGCACCGTCTAGAGTCGAAGCCTTTCAATCTCAATGCTTGCTGCAAAATGGGCCACTTCATCCATCATAGGCCTTCTAAAAATAAATTTTAAGCAGTGCACCGTGCAATTTCTTTCTATAAAGTTCGTGGATAGTCTCATGCAAAATCAGTACCCCCTCTAAGATATGTCTTCGTGGAATGAACGTCATTGGTCTAATCACCCTATGTGCGACCTCGGTAACTCTATTAGTACCAACCTTTGTCAAAACTTTAAAGCTCACATTTAACAAACAAATTGGCATGTTGCTAAATTTGAATTGTGTTTTCTTTCTTTGGTAACAAAATAATCGTGCTTTAGTTGAAACAAAATAATGGTAACTCTCTACTTTCTAATATAGTTTTTAATACTATTGTTTTGTCAAATAATTATGCCTTCGTATTGCTCCAGTTGAAAGATATTCTTTCATCGGTGTTTACCATTTGCAACTAAATGAAAGTATTTCTTATCATTACCTCCTTGAATATGTTATACTTTTGTTCGTTGGGCCCATTTTGATTTATCGTCTTGTTTTTTAGTTTGACAACTTTATCACTAGCTCCTCTCATATCCTCTCTCTCGGAGGTTTCTATAGGAGTTGTCTCCGCTTTCAAATTCAAAGCATCAGTAATACACAAAAGTATTTCCTTTTCTTTCTTATATACTCTACTTTTGTTTCTCGCCCAACCCCTTAAAAAGTTACGGAGATGACATACTTTATTGTGCCTTACTTCCATAGGATTCCGGCCATATGAGACGGCAACCTACGATAATTACACTCCTCTCGTACCACAACATGGCTTCCTTTTGCCGACGAGGATGTCACCCCTCCTGCACGAGGCTCACCCCTCCGCCAACGGGCACAATGCCCTCCCACGGGCGCGCTATATCGACGGCCAAGCACAAAAACTCTCACTCGTGCTACCTCCATTGCCCAGGAAACCGTCGGAGAAATCAGACGGAGAAAACCCTAGCTAATCGAGGGGAATGGGGAATGGACATAGCGGGAGATATAGCAACACAGTGGCACGTCCCCCAATATTTGAAACAATGTCTACTAGCAACTCATCACCCACGGGCCTAGGTGGCAATTGTTCGGGGCTAGGTGGGACTTTACCGGGTCAAGGTAAAACCACACGTGGGGTGCTCGCACGTGTCTGAGGAGCATCACATGGCCAAAAAAACGGCCTCCGTGCAGTTTTTTGCATCTAGGATACAATTTATCGTCCTTACCATTTTTTCGAGAATACACCATGGAAAGGTGTATCAATCATATAGAAGGGTGGGAAAGAAGGCAAAGTTGTCGTTGTCCACAAGGGGGCGGCTCCCCCCACATGCCTACTCTTTGTGGTACCACGGCAAAACACTCGAGTCATGAAACACAAAATGCGTGCCACGGAAGAGCTTGGCAAGCCACCACCTATCGAAATCCTCTTTAACCTTGTCCTTAATGGCGGACTGTGAGTCCACATCACCATTGAAGACCACGTCGTTCTGGTGCCTCCATATGCACCAGAAAACCAGGATGATAGCAGTCCGCATGTCCCACCTATGAGCCGCCGAGCAAGGGCGAGTAGTCCACCACTCCAGCAGCTCGGTGTCCGCCTACGGAAATCACTCCACCTTGCCCCAAGAATGAAGGGTCCAGGCCCACACCTCTTGTGCCACCACGCAGCCAAGAAGCAGGTGTTGCAGGGTCTCCAGCTCCTGGTCATAGAGGGGGCATGCCGGTGGATAGGGCAGACCACGCCACTGAAGTCTGTCAGCCTTCCAACAACGGTTCATCACGGCGAGCCACACAAAGAATTTGCAACTATAGGGAGCCCTCGAGCGTCAAATTTCCTCCGAGACAGAGGCCTTCTCCTGACCAGCGTAGAAGGCCCCATAAGCCGACTTGGCGGAGGAACAACCGTCGGCCGACCATCTCTACAGAAGTACATCCTCTCGCTCAGGGGTCAGATGTTGGCCAGTCTCTGCCACAGCAAGAAGAACGTAGGGAGGGCCTCCTCTACCATGTTAGGGCTACAATTTCGCAGTCATTGGCCGGATAGGCCCTGCTTCACCGAACCATGCAATGGACCTCCTCTTCAAGACCGTCTTAGCCACGTTCTCCGCCACTTTGGTTTCATCAAGCTAACGATCAATCCAGAAACGAGCCCGCTCACCGTTACCCACTATATAGCAGGTGTCCTTGCCATTTATAATGTGCATACACATTTTATGATTTATATTTAACCATCGATTTGAATGTAAGTATACGATAATTCTTTAAGGCATACAATGGTACAAATCATACATTGCAAACCACTTTCGTGGCATGTAACCTAGTTATATATTTTTGGTTAAAGATATGTTCAAAGTTGAACCCCCAAAGAGTTTGCACCTTTGTCAACTCGGAAGAAGTGTGTGTGGTTGTTGGGTGGGGCCGTGGGGGCAAACGAAGCAATGAACTCAGTCAACAACGTGGTCGCTGAATAGCTTGAACTGCCCGGCGTCGAGCACAAGCTTCCGCACCGACGCGACTGCGCCGATGACCCCGACGGCCGTGAACACGACGATGATTGCCGCATTGACTATGTACACCGGCGACCTCCTAGGCGGGGCCAGCGCCACATTGTACATGACGACGGGGAGCACGAAGTCGAGCGGGATGAACCCCACAGCACCGATGACGCCCACGATGTCGCCGAAGAACGGCAGCGCCGCCGCCACGAGCGAGCACACCGCCACATAGCCGGTCCGCAGCGCCACGCGCGGCACCAGGTTCCGCCGCGAGAACCTTCCGTGCTTCGCGTCCGCCGACCGCTTCTCCATCATCTCATACGCCACCTGCGAATACACCAGCGCGATGGCCAGGAGCTGGAGGAGGATGAGCACCACGGAGAGGCCGAGCAGCCACGTCGGCGCCAGCGATGGTCCCGAGTCCGGCATGAGGCTCTGGAGCGCGTTGGACTGCACCGCGTTGCCAAAGGCCCAGTAGCCGGAGATGGCCGACAGGTAGAAGGTGAAGAAGATCACGGTGTAACAGAGCAGCAACGCCTTGAGCATCTTCCCGGCCGCTGGTGGCGCCAGCGTGGCTTGGATCTCCGGTAGGATGCCGTTGCCGAACACTGTGGCCAGGATGGAGATGGACAGGAAAGTGTCGAAGGTCCTCCCGGAGTTGGACGGACTCAAGGAGTAATCCTTCACCGGAGCGTTGCTCAGCATACCTATAAGAAGTCCAGAATTGAGATCGACAAGAGATATATTTCTTTAGAAATATGTGATCAGTGGTGTTCATGTGTACCTGCCCGGATGCAAGCGGCAGAGACGAGGATGGTGTAGCCGAAGCTGAGGATCAGCGAGCCGAGGTTGATGTACCGCAGAGAGTGGAACGACGGCATCTGCGAGAACAGGGACAGCACGACGGCGACGATTATGATGAAATGGTACAGCTTCAAGGAGCCATCTGGCGCCAAGCTCGTGTACATGATCTGCAAAAGAAAGATCAGTTAGACAGGCTAAATAAGATTGGTGGACATTGTGTTTCTCTGCAGCATTTTGTTTCAGTTTTTGTTGACACGATTTGTCCCTGCCTTGTAGGAGTTTCTGACCATGTGCTCAAGTTTGAGTACTATGCATGTATGTACCTGCAGGCAGTCGCCGGCGATGAGGATACTGCCGATGGTGATCCCGGCGTTGATCGCCGTCTGCACGGTGACCACCAGGTAGAACACCAATCCAGATCCTGCCAAAATACATAGATAATCTTAACCAGGCCACCAATTGGCGCATTCATGGACGAAACAGAGGCAAGTAGTTACCGAGGACGTCGGCGGCGAGCTCCCGGAAGCGAATGTGGCGGCGGCCGGCGGCCTCGCAGTGGTCGAGCACCCTGGACATGAGGTAGTACGTGTAAAAGGTGACCGCAGCGACGGCGGTGAGGGCCACGAGCCCCAGCCCCCAGCCCATGCCCCGGAGCGCGTACGGCAGCGTGAGCACCGTCGGCCCGACCATGGCCGTCGTCAGGTGGAACCCCGCGTGCCACCACGTCCCCTTGGACTCCAGCACGAATTCCGCCCCCGCGTCGCCTGCTGCCGCCTCCTTGCCGTCGCCGGTGGCGGTTAAGGAGTAGGCGGCGTCTGACTGGGAGGAGGAGGGCATGGCGTGCCCCGTCTCCGGCGAGACGAGGAACGGGGTCCCTCCGGTGTGGTGGCCGGCCATGGATGGATGCCTCGCAACGACGATCGATCAAGCTAGTGATCAGTTATCAAGCTTTGTCACGTAGAGACGAAGGATAATACGGAAACGGAGTCAATGCCGCGCGCGGACGCATGTGGGATCGAGGGAGCTGAGATCGTGTTCTTGCTCGATTACACAGCCCGGTAAGGCTGTACGATCGAGGAGACCTTAAAGCTAGCATGTGCCTGACAGTAAGTCAACGTACCGGCGGGGAGACAACTTCCGGAGATTCTTCTTTCCTTCTCGCTCTACTATACTAGCAAGTGTGTAAGCACAACGAGGCATGTCCTAACTGTGCAATCGGATCCTCTATGAGTATCTTCAACCGCCGGACGCACTTCGATTACTAAGAGCATCTCCAGTCGCGTCCCTCAAACGGCACCGAATTGAGCGTCCGCGGCCTGTGCCTGATAGTAAGTTTATTCATAGAATAATTTTACATAATTCATGTGGACGATTCAAGAGCTGAGGCCCTCAAATGGAAGAAAGAAGGAAAGGCCCTTGGCCTTGATGATATTTAAATTGAGGTGTGGAGAATTCTTGGAGACGTGGTAATAGTATGGCTAATTAAGCTATTTAACCACATTTTTCGGTCAAACAAGATGCCTGAAGAGCGGAGAAAAAAGCATATTAGTACCTATCTTCAAGAATAAAGAAGATATTCAAAGTTGTACTAACTATCAAGGGATTAAGATTATGAGCCGTACTATAAAATTTTGGGAGAGAACCATCGAGCACTTGAGGAGAGTGAAAAATGTCACTAAAAACTAATTCAGTTTTGCATGTACAAATTTATGTTGTGCATTTACAGTTTTTACATAGGACAAAATTATGGTGTAATGAAATGTATTGTAGTTTACTTTTTTATGTCAATGGTAATTGCCTATGTACATTAAGTTGCTAACAATTCCCAACTTCCCTTCTAAATTTTATAGTAGGCAAGGACTCTACGGGACGATTTGTTTCATATTTCTTTTTTACTTATTTTCTGTTTGATTTTTACGCTTATTTTCTCAGAGCATATCTTCCGTTTCTGTCTGTCAGGCCTTTGTTCCAACGAATTTGTATATGGCTTTTTTTTAGTTTATGTTTGACTTTTCAATTTTTTATAAGTTTGTACAGGTTGTGTTTCCGCTTGTCCTTGGTGCAAAATAGCGGGGGGGAAATGCACAACTGCTTCAATTTGTGTGAGGTTCCACAACATTGTCGAATTAGAAAACACAATCAACCAATTCAAGAAATCAGGAAGCGAGATAGGTTGTGAATAAGATAAGAATCGCTCAGCCTAGAAGCTGAGGAAAGAAACTATTTGATCAATAACAAAGGTAACTAGCATGATGACTGATAAAAAAAAGTAAACTACTGTCAAACGAAACTCAAACTGAGGCAATTGAGAAGAGAGAACGACTAACGGATCTCAAACGGGTTGGTAAAGCGCCAACAGATCAATGGGTACTCGACCATCTAAGCTAACCCAACCTGTCCTTATGTCTACCGGAGTGCGCTCAACAAAGCTGCTCACTCACAAAATCAGAACCATAAAATCAGAGGGAAGACATAATAAAAAGAACACTGCTCTGCTTTATGTATCATGCAAACAACTACTCGGAGGTGGAGTCAAATGCCAAAGATTCCGAATTTGAAAACCTAGGCTGACACAGCACAGGCCACTCCGCCAGTTTTCAAAATTCATTCCTCCGGCCTAAATCAATTGGCGCACTCAGGAGGAGTACCCCCCCCCCCCCCCCCCATCTCGCTCTCGCCCCGCTACAGTACTGAGCCCTCCAGTTTCTCACCGGGCCTCTCCCTCTTCCTCTCCGCTGGAGTTGGAGGGGAGATGGAGCCGGAGTAGCTAGGTATAGATTTAGGTTTAGTTTTTGTTCCTATATGGTGTATGGCGTTGATGCCAGGAGGGAAGTGGTAGATCTCGTCGGCCGGATCTGGCACTGGCTTGTTCTCCTTCTCTGCCTCGTCGAGCTCCGGTGGTCGGAGCCGGAGATGTGGCGGTGGGGGGAGACGAAGATCTCCGTAAATAAGGCTGCGCCAGAGGTGCAGCGACAAGCTTCTTCTTCTTCCTCCTCGTCAGGGTGGCGAGAGGGAGGAGTTGCTGCTTGCTGTCTTCGGCTGGTCGTCGCATCTGCAGCAGGGAAGCTCGTCGGCTTCTTCTCGGAGGTTCTCCACGGCGCCGCTGTCGCCGTATCCCATGGCTAAAAGGCAGCCCCTCGATCGGAGGACTACCACGGCGCCTCTATCGTCGTATTTCACGGCCAAAGGGCGGCCCCTCCACCCTCGTGTGACGGCGATAGGCCGTCCTCAAGGCAGCAGCAACCTCCGTCCGGCGTTCCTGCCAGCTCGGAGGCTCTCCAGTTTCGTCGGAGTTGGCTCCCACCTCTGCGCTCCAAGTGGTCTCGTCCCCGGCGGCATAGAGGTTGACTCCGGCGAGCTTCAGTGCGGTGAAGGAGCTGGACCTAATCGTTTTTTCTGGTTTTATTTCAAGATCCTCAGTGCAATTTGTAAGGGCCAGTTTGTAATTTTCCTGTTTTCTTTAGATCTTATCTGTAAAATGTACTCCACCACTGAAGAAATGAAGCCCTAGGTCCTTCGGGGCCTCTCCTGTTAAAAAAAAAAGACATAGCGTGATTGTGCCAAGTAATTTGGGCCCGAGGTAGTATATAATGACACATACGTGATTCAACGTAAGCTCACGGGTAAGGGTAATGATAACATATTGGCAATGAGTTTTTGTTCAGTGGTCAGTAAGCAAAATATATCTATTGCATGACATATTTGCAAACCACGTCTCGGTGAGTGGTTAATAAGCATTTTTCTACTAATTCTAGCCTCTTCCTAGTGAATTAGCTCTCATCGAGGATGTCCTAACAAGCAGTGTATTAGTACAGAGACAAAATTTGAGCAACTACGAACTAGATGGCTATGCAAGGTTGGAACAGAGTGGGGATCCTACATGCAGCTAGATGGCTATGCAAGGTTGGAACAGAGTGGGGATCCTACATGCAGTTGCGGAAGCGTTGAACCAGCCCTCTTCGCTCAGAATAAAATATGAGCCATGCATCCCCAGATACGGTGCTGAGAGCAGCCTCAGTTGATGCCCATTGCAGGCTGAAATTATGATCAGGGATCTCTAGCAGGGCTGAGCTTCTTTATTTTCTCTTGGCCGATATAGCTCCGGTTATCTTACCATGGCTGCCAGCCAGAAGTGCAGCTGTCAAAGCCTTATTTGGCCCCAAATAGCTGTTCACGTTATACCAAACTTGTTAGACGACCAGTTGCCGACCCTTTCCTTCGTCGACGGCGCTTTTGTTGCGCTCGGCAACTGAGGTACACCATAAGGCCTGCGTATTGGAGAAGCGGATGAGAAAGTTACACACACATTGGCGGGCCCACATTTGCATGTATTTAATATTAAGTGTACATTACTTACAAGTAGTGGCAGCAAAGCAAGGTACCATCCATTGGCTTGCCACTAACATTCCTATGTCAACCTGCAAAACAGTAGTACCACAGAATCAGCTAACAAATGTCAATGATGCTAGTCAGTTTAGTGTTTACATAATTTCCACAGCTCAAAGGGAACCTTGAAGCCGACAGAACAAAAAGGAAAAGTGTTGCTTGCATGGTACCTCTTCATGACTAATAAAGCCAAAGTAATCTCTTTTATCATAAAATTTATTAGCACTTGGTGTTGAATTAGTTTTTTGCAAGCCACCTTCATCTTGTCTGTTTTCAGAAGCTTTTATTGTCAGATTGGGAGTACTAGAAACTTCACTCTCTTGGTATTCTGGTAGCTTTCTTGTTGTGCCTGCTGGTTGAATACCATAACCTTTTGTTCCCCAAACCTCAAACCGGGAATCCTTGTGACAGATCAATTCCTTGTCAGTGACAGTAGAATACAACGAAAAATTTACATCAGGTCTACGCAAGGGTTGCTGGATGTTCTCAAAAACTGGAAATTTCAACTGAGCCACTTCTGAGAAAAGGACGGGATCTCTGACTCCGTTGCCAACAAACTCCACAATTTTTCTCAATAGCCAATAACAGTTCGTTACCATGTGACTACTGTCAAGACAATTTGAATCTCCATAAACTGCGATTCTCCCTTCGCCTGCTTCAGTCATACCAAGAATCGAGGAGAGCTGACAAGGAGAAATAGATAAGCCTTGAATAACGAATTCATATGACAATGTTACATAATGTGAAGGTTGAGAAAAAAATACTAGTGTAAAACAGGTCCAAAAAACTATTCTTGTGGACAAAATCGTACGGCCAAAAAAAAAACTTGCATCTACAACGAGAACTTCCGAAACAAGAGCAAATAGACCCAAGTCCAGTGTTGGAAGCAGTTTCGCCACGCTGGATGATGACTGGTATCAAAGCAGGCTATGGGAGTGAAAGATGAGGTGCAATTTAAGACAGGTCCACACCTCCTCTGTGGTCTCAAACTCGAAGCGTCACGATGGCAAACCAGAGTCAGTTAGTGACTTGTGTGACACAACAAGAAACCACCATCCATGTAACAATATCACTCTTGCATTTGTTTAAAAAAAATTATTATTGTAAATCTAGCAGTATAAACCTTGACCTTCTGTTTAACCAAAAGAGTGTTATACATCGAAGGGGCTACCATTACGAGGTTAACATGATCCAACACGGATAGCTCCTAACCTCACACTCGCAGATAAAAGAATGTAACACCAGAAATTAACCAACTAACCTTCCTCTTCTCCTGGGACTGGGAGTTTTGTGTATCTGGGGTTGAACTATCCTGTGCAGCTTTGGAGTTCTCATGGAGTTCGAAGCTATGCAAAAAACCTCCTGCTGGGAACTGCACTATATCAGTCCCAGAAGCATAGTGCGACTGCTCGCCGTTGATTGAGAAGTCGCCACTCAGTATTTTGCCCCCCAAAGCAATGCCAAATGGTGCCAAAAGTTCATTAAGGGCAGGAATATTTGCACCTCCAGTAATCGGAGTCCACCAACTGCGGGTATTTTCATCGAAGAATGTCATCTTCACCATTGTATCAACATGATACCACTCAGCAAAAACAGCAAGACCAAGCCCCTTGTGTACAACATCATCCCTCAGTTTCTGAATCTCTTCACTGAAGTACTCGTCCTCAAGATCAACCATGAGCAGTGTACCATAATTGCTAGCATCAAAGCAGGTAAGTGGTGACCCAAGGGTCTCAATATAGTATCCTGCATCTCTCAGCATGTTGAACAGTATGTGAAAATTTGTGTGCAGGTGATCACCATGCCAATCAAGGATATCATTATGGACATTAAGTGAGTCCCTTGGAACATATCCAGATGGGTACTTGATGTTATGAAATTGGTCCCACAGTATTCTTCTGGACCTAACAGGTGTTGGAACCACCATGATCTTCAGGTAAAGAACACATGTACTACTCCGTGGGCTGCTTTCCCCCTGAGCAGCTGGGCTGTAAATCGACAGAGTAACATTGCCACTAATTATGCCTGAAAACTGAGAACCTTCGCTTTTAACTTGCATGTGCAGGGCAAGGTACCCTGTCCAAGGCCAGATGGTGTCAGAGTATGTGAAGTGAACACTAAGAAGATTGCCCACATCTTCAGATGGCTGCCATACAGGTGGATCCTTAACATAACCGATCACCCCCATCCCGTTCAGAATTGTAGCATTGAAGACTACTGGCATAGCTCCAGCGTACAGAGGTTGGCGACAAAAAGGCCAGAAATATGGACATTCGGTGAAGTCAAGCATGTTAGGAAATATGCTTGCACGTGGTTGGTAATTTTTCAATATTTCATATGATTGCCAGCTGAAAAAGGATGGTAGAATAAATGAGCATGACTTGAGCAAACAATAAGAACAAAAGGCAGAGAAGGTTGACAGGGATACATTTGAAATGTCCGACACACCATAGACCTATGAAGAGGTATATAAAACAGAGGCAAGAAACTTACAGATCAAGCTTGCCCGCACCCTGCTCATATATGTTTGGCCCCAAAAGTTTAGAAGCGCCCTCGACAAGGGCCTGTTTCATACTAGCAGGATTAAGGATGGACTTCCGCTTGTCTTCTGGTATGACACTAACTAGCAGACATACTACTCCAGCAACCACCGGGCTTGCGACACTGGTACCTGAAAGGGTCTTACAACCTGTACTGATCTTAGAGCCCATTATATCACGACTATATGCGACAACGTCAGGTTTTACACGGCCATATCTGCAAAAAAAATTGAAGACACACATTCTGAGGATACTATTTTCCAAAATGAAATGAGGTGAGTATAAGAGTAAGGTTGATTGGAACTGTAAAAAAAGGAATCACTACAAAACATACATCACCTTTGCAACATCAGCTTTTTCTCTTCAGTAACAATTACAAGCTAGGTATAAGTAACCCATAAAAGTTAGGAGTACCGAAAATAGTTTTTTCCATCGCATTTCACAAAAGAACACATAGATATTCTGCACTAGCATCCCAAACAAGAAGCTCTCATAAAAGGTGCAGATGTTGAAATATGTCACACCAACATAAAAAGGATGTAACTACAGCCATCAAGAGTCACAACATTGTAAATACAGTCATCTGCTTGGAACTTTACATGACTAATTTTGCTTGACACCAGAAACAATATTGTGTGTATTGGTTTACAAGAAACACCATATGAGATGGAAAATTTCATAAAGAAGACCCAGCAAAGACCTTTACCTCCATAGAAAAGATGAAAATATGAAATATCCATAACCTAAACGTTCAATCATTTCAAGATTATAGATATAGCAAACAATACATACCATTCACCCACTGTTCTAGTGAACTCTTGCCAATGTACGCTAAAAAGACCCGGCAAAATCTTTTCGTGGATATGAGAAAACTAGTGACAATCAAAGAAAACAGTACACTACCAAGTTAAAAGACTGACCCATGAGGAAGTTCCCAGGTAGTCATGCCCCTAGAGGAAAATGAAGCTATATGGTTGTTGTAATCAATACCACCAACTCCGATGACATCGCTTTGATCAGCTGGGTTATTTAATGTGCCATAGAGAGGACCATCATTTCCAATAGCTGATACCATAATAATGTTGTTCGCTGTGAGCTCCCAGACCTACAGAAACAATTCAGAAGATTTCAAGCTCCCACTGGAAATTTACTGCAGACATTCTTGACCCAAATTTTTACTCATTAAGCAGCAGGTAACATATTTTAGCACTGGTGACTCAGACTGGCTCTTTTTACTCAAGTAAGCAGAAAAGTATGCAATACCATACAATGAAGGAAAAATGCAGTGAAACCAAAAACACGAGACAGCAAGCATAAAGAATAGGACAATCCAGCTGAGTTATTCAAGTCAATGACAGACAACATTCACAAAGAACTTTAGCCAATAAAAACTAATTCATGGCCGATTAGATCTGGACAGATATGGTATGTGGATTCCTAGTAGATTAAATGCTACAAATTACTACAGAATCCTTTATTCAAAACAACCACTTAATTGGGTTAAAAAGTGGGCCTCTTCCCATCAGTGCTATGTCAATAAGCTCACACCTATCATCAACAACTTAAATAATAAGATGATAACTAATTGACAAAGAAGCCAGGATACATACTATACTAAGGATGCTGCCAGTTACCAGTAGCCCATCATTAAAGGGCTACAAGCTACTATCATTACATTGTAACTACAAGCTGCAATATTTTAAAAACCATGCAGTACAAAAACCCAAAGGTGATGTAATACAAATAATACAGTGAAGAGGTAAATGGAACACATGGAAGTTTGACAATCATAGCCAAGTTGTACCTTTTCCACAAAGGGCAGATCCAGGTAATCAGGTCCACCAATACTCAGATTCAGTACATCCATACCAGTTGCTATCGCATAATTGAATGCATCCAAGAACCATGATGTGTAGGATATCTGCACTGAGAACAAGAAGAAATTCTCAAAAACTTACCAGCACAACTTTCAACATAATTAATTGTAGGGCTTCCAATAGATAAGAATAATAATAAAGCATAGCACCTCATGGCTCAATGACTCTAAATTTTATTTTGCACCTAGAAATAATAATATTCCCTCCGTCCCAAAATAAGTGACTCAGCCATTTTAGTGTGTAGATACATTCATATCTAGACAAAGCTGAGCCAATTATTTTGGGACAGGGGTAGCACATATAACATATCAATTGCATGTAAAACAGTGGAAGATTCCTCTACATCTTTACAGAAAGTTACAGATCAGTTTCCCCAGTTTTGAGGGCATTCCCTTCCATTTGCAATTGTGAAGCTCAAAGAAGGTAACAAATAATTATGATGGTGAGAAAAGCTGGTGGGTGTGCTTCATATATAGCAACCAAGTCCAGTACCTGAGCATCTGTGAACACTCGAAATGCATATATCTCAGTGTCTGGTGCAAATCCAGGGCATTCTGCATCTTGACCAGCAATAACTCCAGCTACAAATGTTCCGTGCCCAAGGTTATCATTTAACGTGTCTTCATTTGTCCAATTTGTACGCTCCTACAAAGTTATGCTGTCTTAGAAAGACTTCAACCTTCTGGGAAAAATACAAACTCTAAGATAACGTCATATGCAGAAAATAATGCAGCTATACGTTTGTCTTGCAACAATAATTAATCAGGGTAGCAAGCTATAATTGCTTTTGCATGGAAGAAGATAAAAGTAGCAATTTCCCCAAGGCATCGCCACCATAGTTTTCATGAAGGCTGACATGAATTAGTGATGTAACATCTCCGAAGAAGCACTTCAATAAGGACAAAGTGTTAGGCAAGAACACTTATAGGTTAATTGTACGATACTGAATGTGGTGTTCAAGAACACGGCATGAGCTTTTACAAGAATAGTTGTTTGCCTTGCTTCCCCCAAATTCATGTTTTCCTACCTCTTATGCATGTATACTATATAAAAAAAATCAATGGTAACAAAACTTACTCAATATCACATTATCATACCTTAATATTACGAAAGTGTGGATGATCTGCCCGAATACCAGTATCAAAAATGGCCATTTTGACTTTCCTACCCGTGAAACCTCTTCCCCAGAGTCGTTCAGCTCCAAATAGAGATGTTACAAGTGATCTCTGTCAAAGGACACATATTAAATCAGAATCCCTGATCAATTCACAAAATATGAGTCATCTATATGGTATCATCTAATGTTTAGAACTTTGTATACTGGCATTAGTGTTGCAACTTAGTGCCACAGCATCATGCTAATTCGGAGCAGTTCTGACTTTAAGCGGAATATACACTGCATAAACATTCGTTTCTGCTTCCAGTTTGTATAGAATATGCTAATATTCTGGGTCCATTTCCGAACTGTATAAGGTATAACGCTCCCATTTTTAGTAACTACAGAAAAAATCATACGTGGAACACCTTTACTCGAATTCAACGATTTCCACAACAACTTGACAATACAAGAACAAATAAGGTGTTAAAAATAGCCTTTCAATTCCTTTACTTCCTTTTTTTAAACAGATTCAATTCCTTTAATGAGATAGCTATACAGATAGCACTCATGTTCGGCTGTAAGATGCTGCCAACAACGACTTATATTATGGAACAGAGTGATAGGGAGTGCTAGTTTGCAAGGAAATGATGATGCAGAGATGTTTCCACCATGGGTACAGAAATGCACCTGCATTTGAAGCTTCCGCCTCCAGCTACCAGAGGAAGAATTACTATTCTGGCTGGAAACAGACTCGGTATTCCTACATACATCGTCCTCCTCCTCCTCCTCGCACTCGAACGACATGGCGGTGAACCGCTTGCCCCGCCCCTGCGGCTGACCCGCGGACAGGACGCCCCGCGAGTAGCTGGTGTCCGCGTGCACGTCCCGGACGCGGGCGAGCGCCCGGAGGGCCGCGAGCACGGCGTCCCGTCGCGCGTCGCGGATCTCGAGCACGGCGAAGTCGGTCGGGAACGCGGCCGCGGGGTTCCGCCGCTCCACCCACCGCCAGGACCCGGCGGCCCCGCGGAGACGGCCCTCCAGGTACTCCCGGTGGTCCTCGGCGGCGCGGTACTCGAGGAACCGCACGACGTACCTGGCGGCAGGCGGGGCTAGGGTTTCCTGGCCGCGGCCGGTCGGGGGGGCGGAGGGGGGGAGGACGCGGAGCGCGAGGAGGATTAGCGGGAGGGCGGCGGCGTACGCCAGCCTCCTCTTCTCGGCCACCATCATCGGCGGTGTCGCCGGAGATCGGCGGGCCCCGCGCGGTGGCTCGCCGGAAATGCGCGTGGGTCTAGAGAGGAGACAGGCAGAGACAGAGAGCACGAGGGCAATTAACTGCGGTGTTACGGCCACGGGGCCGTACACTTACTCTTGACGCTGACAGTGGGCCCGAGGATTCCTCCTCGCGGAACGAGAAGAGGAAGCATCTTTTTTGGACAGTGAGAAGAAGAAGACTCAGGCCAAGCGCATCTCTATCGGGACAACCAACCAAACGGTTAGAGCATCTCCCCGCCCCAAGATTTAAGGTCGATGAAAACGCGCCCAGCCCGCGCCCCCAAAGCTCATTTGTCCGCGCGCCCGATACGGTGCCGGCGCCGAGCGTCCCCGTCCCACATGGGACGCACCGGGGACGCCGGACACAACGAAAGCGAGGCGAATCGACGCGGACCCGACCCGTCAGTGGCACAGGGAAAATTCGTCTCACAATCCCGCCAAATCCCGCCGCTCCCGCCAAATCGTGCCTATACCGCCGCGCATTTCAGGCCTCCCAAAACATATCCCGCCGCCGATTCATTTCTCCTATCCCGCCGATTTCTTTCTCCCTCCCGCCGTCCACCCGTCGTCCACGCCGTCGCTACCCTCTCCACATGGCGCCGCCGACACCCAAAAAGATGGCGAAGAAAGCGGCCAAGAAGCCGCGGCAATGGGACGAAAGGGCGAAAGCGCCGTCGCGGGCCGCGGAAGGCGCCGGCCGCGAAGAAGCCCGAAGGATGGACCGACGATCAATGGCAAGATTGCTGCGCCGAAGCTATCGACGGCGGAGCGGAAAGGACGGAGGGCGGCGGAGCTAGAGAAGAAGGCTCGGGCGGCGCGCCAGACCAGCACGTAATGGCCGGGGGTATTGCCGCCACCAACGCGAGCCCATGGAGTACGTCGTGTGTACGTCCGGGAGTGATCTCTCCGTCGCAAGCCGCCTTCTACAACGACGGCCCCTCCGCCACTCCCGGGTGCGTGACGCCTAACTTGTCGCCGCACTACCAGGATGCGCTGCCGCACGGCGGCTTCAACCCCAACAACCTCTACTCCCCGGCGTACGAGCGCGAGCGACCCGATCCGGACGGCGACCCTTTCACCGCCGCAGGGTCCGCTCGAATACGACGGCGCCGGTGCCGAGGAGGACGACGAGGGTTGAGGAGGAGGACGACGAGGAAGAGGACGGTGGAGGACGACGAAGAGGACGACGATGAGGACGAAGAGGGCGGCGAGAAGAGGACGACGAGGGTGCCGGGACGATGATCTCGTGGAGGTAGACGCGGACGGCGGAGGACGAAGAAGAAGAAGAAGAAGAAGACGTCGGCACACGAGGCCCCGGTGGACGCTGGAAGATCTTTGTCGTGCGAGTCGTGGGCGACGGTGAGCCATGACTCCATCATCGGCGCCAACCAAAAAAGCGGGAAGTATTGGGCGAGGATCAAGGCCGAGTTCGATGAGTGCAAGCTGATCAACAGTGACTACAAGAAAGTGGCAATGAAGAGGAGCCAGAAGGCAATGTCGACGCGATGGGCCATCATCCAGGCGTCGGTGAACTCCTTCCATGGGTACCATCAGGACTTAGAGACCAGAGGCGACAGCGGCGCCGACGTCGCCCAACTAGTACGACTCTTTCTTCCATAATCCGTAGCGCCTACATTGTGTTCGATGAAATGACTCTGCTTCCTTTGGTTAGTTTGATAGGGCCATGGATTTGTACTCGAAGAACTCGGAAGGTCACAAGTCTTTCGTGCTCATGCATTGCTATGGCAAGCTCAAAATGAATGAGAAATGGCGGTTGACGCGCTTGTCGATGTCCAAGGGGAAGGACGCCATTGATCTGGACGCGCCGCTGGCAACTTAAGGCGCCCTATCGGCAACAAGGCTGCCAAGGCCGCCTTGGCCGACGCCGCGTCGAGAAAGACGCAGGCGTCGATCACGAAATGCCTCGCCGACGTCTCCTCGACCTTTATCTCCCGCGACAAGAAGGCCGACCAAAGGTGGGCCGAGCTGCTCAAGAGGCAAGAGGAGAAGCGGAGCTCAAGAAACGCAGGACGACATGTCCCTGCTGAGAACGTCGACAGAGGGAATGTCTCCCCGGACGCGAGCGGCGCACAACTTCTTCAAAGGCCGATCCTCGACGACATCGAAGCCAAATGGCGGCGGCGCACGGGCGGTAGCGGCATAGGCGGAAGAGCAGCCGAGGAAAAAGGCTTCTTTGCCTGTCCTGGTCGGGCGACGGCGACGCACCATGCACAAGAACAGCGATCGCGACGAGGTCATCGTGCTCGACGGCCCGTCGACTCAGATACGACGCCGTCGCCCAACCCCTTCTTCTAATTTGCATGCACCACCGGTCCGTAATATGATCGCGCGCCAGTACTTTGATCGCCGCTACTCCGATCGCGACGAATCGGCGGGAACGATCTCTTTTGAATGCATCTATTTGAATTTCTGATTGGGGGCGGCGTTTGGGGACGCGGTGGGAGCGACATCCCCAAACGCGCACGAACAAACACGTCCCCCAAACGCTTGATCCGGCGCGGTTTGGGGGACGGGGGGACGCGACTGGAGATGCTCTTAGTTTCGTTCGTTTGGATCGCCTCAGACTGGTGGTGACTATCTGTTTTGGTTGGGTGGTGCGTGTCCATCTGCTTGGCTCATTCTCCCGCTCGTTGTAAAAAATGACGCTCTGTATTTAGAGCATCCCGTCTCCCCGACGAGGCCCCTAGAATCGCGTTTTGTCATCCGGATGGACGAAAACAGCCCAGTCGTGCCCCCGGTTCCTCGTTTTCGTCCGGAATAGGCCTTTCATCCGTCCGGAGAGCCCAGGCCATCCCCGGCCGGAGCGCGGACTCCGGACGAAACGAAAGCGTGGAAACGCCGAGGAAACTTCCCGCGCGTCTGGTGGCCCCAACTTGTCGGCGAGAGAAACCGATCGTCGTCCTCATCACATCGTCTTCCGCGCACTGAAAAAGCCTACCGCCGGTCAGTATTCGCCGGCCGCGTAGCTTCCACGCGGCGAGTTAATGCCGTCGCCTCGGTATCACGCACGCCTACCTCTATTTATCGCTGAACTACCGCGCCTGCCCCACATTCACCTCGCTCGCCTTCCCCCACATGGCGCCGTCCTCTTCCTCGTCTGGGTCAAGGTCGGCGTCCAGGTCCGACGGGTCGACGTCGGTCTTCGTTAAGAAGGAGCCGGCCACGCGCCGGCGACGCTGGCCAGGGTACGAGCCGCTGGTACGAGGCGCCGCCGCCCCAGGACGACGCCGGCTCGAGCGACGACGATGACGGCGGCGACTACATGGTCTTCTACCGCCATTTCGGCACGTAGGAGGCCGCTTTTTAGTTTAAGTTTTAGTTTGCCAATCGCCGAATTCAAATATATGTACGAATTCGGCCTATTTATGTACGAACTCACCTCTATATGTTAAATATCATTAAATTTCGCTTATGTTTGAACGAGCTTCGCCCAATTTTGTCTGAATTCGCCGTATTACGTCAAAATACTTACATCCATCCTGGGCTCGCGGCTGGGATTTCGGCCTGGGGAGCCCCAACGGCTGGAGATTCTCTTAATGGTGATGGGAGGCTAATGGATGTTGTTGGCTTCGCACATGTCCTAGATGATTCCCGCGCTTTCGGTTGGTTCTCGCACATGGCGGCTCTGGTTTCCCGCTCGCGGTCATTTGATGTTTACCGATGCGGCTAGAAAACTTCGCGTGCCCGACGGTCATTTCCCGCCCTAGACAAGGGCTACAAGAACGCCCACCAGTAGGTCGGATGTCCGACGAGGAGGTCAAGATCATGGCCATGGAGATGGCTCGCCAGTAGGCTGAGGGCGAGGTGGCCACCTTCGAGCACGAAGGTGACATGGCCCAGCAGGTGCTGGTAGAGGAGGTTGATGACCCACAAGTATAGGGGGTGTATCGCAGTACTTTCGATAAATAAGAGTGTCGAACCCAACGAGGAGCAGAAGGTGTTGACAAGCAGTTTCGATGAAGGATTCACTGTAAATGCTCACAGACAAGTATTCGGGGGTTTTGATATAGCGATAAATAAAGTACGAGTAAGTAAAATGCGAGAGAAATAATTGCACGAGTGGCCCAATCCTTTTTAGCACAAAGGACAAGCCGGTTTGTTTACTTATAATGACCAAACGTTCTTGAGGACACACGGGAATTTAGTCTAGTGCTTTCGCTTCATATAGCTGATTAATCTTCATTGTTTTGATAAGTGTTGTGTGGGTGAACCTATGCTAATGCACCGCCCTTCCTAGGACTAATACATACTTGTGATTATACCCCTTGCAAGCATCCGCAAATACAAGAAAGTAATTAAGATAAATCTAACCACAACCTTAAACTCTGAGATCCTGCTATCCCTCCTGCATCGATATACCAACGGGGGTTTAGGTTTCTGTCACTCCGGCAACCCCGCAATTAGCAAACGAATACAAGATGCACTCCCCTAGGCCCATAAATGGTGAAGTATCATGTAGTCGACGTTCACATGACACCACTAGAAGAATAACACCACAACTTAAATATCATAACATTGAATACTAACCAACATAATTCACTACTAACATTTAGACTTCACCCATGTCCTCAAGAACTAAACGAACTACTCACGAGACATCATATGGAACATAATCAGAGGTGATATGATGGTGAATAACAATCTGAACATAAACCTTGGTTCAATGGTTTCACTCAATAGCATCAATAACAAGTAGAAATCAACACCGGGAGAGTTTCCCTATCAAACAATCAAGATCAAACCCTAATTGTTACAGCGGTGACGAGGTGCAGCGGTGGAGATGGCGGTGATGATGATGATGATGGTGATGATGATTGAGATGATGTCCAGCTCGATGACCATGACGATGGCGTCGATTTCCCCCTCCGGAGAAAACTTGGCCAGAGCCTCTACTAGTAACGGAGAGCATGCAAGATCATAAACAACACATGTGTAATAACTTGATAATTAACATGACATGGTATTCTCTATCCATCGGATCCCGACAAACACAACATAGAGTATTACAGATAGATGATCTTGATCATGTTAGGCAGCTCACAAGATCCAACAATGAAGCACAATGAGGAGAAGACAACCATCTAGCTACCGCTATGGACCCATAGTCCAGGGGTGAACTACTCACTCATCACTCCGGAGGCGACCATGGCGGTGTAGAGTCCTCCGGGAGATGAATCCCCTCTCCGGCAGGTGCCGGAGGAGATCTCAGATCCCCGAGATGGGATCGGCGGCGGCGGTCTTGGAAGGTTTTCCGTATCGGTTTTTCGCATCGGGGTTTCGCGACGGAGGCTTTAAGTAGGCGGAAGGGCGAGTCGGGGCCGCGAGGGGCCACACCATAGGGCGGCGCGGCCCCCGCCGCGCCGCCACGTGGTGTCGCCACCTCGTGGCCCCACTTCGTGTGTTCTTCGGTCTTCTGGAAGCTCCGTGGAAAAATAGGCCCTGGGTCTTCGTTTCGTCCAATTCCGAGAATATTTCGTTACTAGGATTTCTGAAACCAAAAACAGCAGAAAACAGAACTGGCACTTCGGCATCTTGTTAATAGGTTAGTTCCGAAAATGCACGAATATGACATAAAGTGTGCATAAAACATGTAGGTATCATCAATAATATGGCATAGAACATAAGAAATTATCGATACGTCGGAGACGTATCAGCCGGTATACAAGAAGAGAGACAAGAGGAAGAACTCTTTACTAGATCGCCAGCTTCATTGATCTCAACATGGTTACAAGTTCTATTCACTGATCTCTCTGTGGTCTCGCGCTCTGGAGGCGCCCCTCTCCTTATATGGGAGAGGGTGGCTTACGAACAAGAAACCCTAATGGTATCTTTGACTGGACAAACTACTTTACAAAGCTACTTTAATCATAGGTGACGAGTCCTCTTTAATCGAAATGCCGATGTCCGCTTCTTTCCGTCACCTCTCTTTGGCGCCAGGGCTCGATTAAAGTCACTTTGCTTAGCTCATCCTTGTCTTCTTGCTCAAGAGAATCTTTGACCAGCCCCGCCGACAGCCCTCCTTTCCGGTATCTTCACGGTTCCAAGATACCCCTTTGGGGATATCGCTTAGCTTCACTTAGCCCAAATTCCTACCTCCGGAAGAACATTAAACCGGTATCTTGATGGCTCAAACCATCCGGTTTGGCATGCCTTTGGCATACCGGGGTTATCCCCCAACATTAGTCCCCGAAGCTGGTATAGCCGGAGGATTCTATCCTACGACCATGCCAGGTTTTCATCTCTTTAAGATACCGGTTTAATCACTCATGCCTTGAGCTTGGTTCCGGCACCTTTACCCTTGTTCGTTCTTCTCTTTGCGAGGCACATTCCGGCATCTCTTTTCTCCGGTATCATTTGCATTTATTCTTCCCTCGGCGAAGTCGAGAATATTTTGGCCCCGCGCCCGTCGTGACATGCGCACCGTTAATCGCGCACCTGTCGTTGTCACTTCGCTTCGACTCCCGCGCGTCCATTTAATGCACCGCTGCGGATCCCACTAGCCGTTTTGGATCCCGTGTGCGCCTCCGTGTGGCCTCCCTTTTTTCGCGTGTACCTCTTTGCCACGTGGCGGCCCGTGGCGCGAATCGTCGCGGGCCGCGAGGCGAACCACCGCGGCCCAGCGGTTTTCAGCCCATCTTCTCTCTCCTTTATAAGCACAACTGCTCCTTCTTCTTCCTCTTCTTAGCATTCCTCATCCTTCGCGCACAGTGCTCCTCGCCTTGCGCTTCCGCCGCTCTCCGTCCGCCGTCGCTTGCTCAAGCTCCGGCGCCAGCGAACTCACGCCGTGCTTCCGCCGGACTCGCTGTGCGGGAATCTTTAGCAAGCACCTTCACCGCGCCCGCGCATTCTCGCTCCTTCGCGAGCTTCTCCGCTCGCCGTCGACGGTGCTCGTCGGCGACCGCAGGTCCGCTCCACCACCGGCGAACACCTTCCTCAGCGATGCGCCGCTCAAGGTTGGTACCAATCTTGCTTTGCTCGCCATCTGCTTGCTTTTCAGATCTTGGGTCTACGGTGTTCTTATTTCCTCTTTTTCTTTGGTTTTCTTCTTACTCGTAGATCTTCACGCGGGGTTCAAGTGTGGGATTTCTGTTTTTTCGCCTACCCATCCAATGTCCGACGAGGAATCTTCCTCCGCATCTTCTTCTTCTTTTTCTGTTAAGCACCGTAGAGAATCTCCGGCGAATCCACGGCTTGATCCGATGGGGACCGATTCCGGCAACCAGCAGAATCCGTAGCCGCCAAGAGTCCGGTGGCCATCTAGAATCCGGTAGCTTTAGCCAAGCTTCCGGTAGCCAAGAAGCGAGTAGCTCGCCAAGCCTCTAGTAGTTCTAGCCAATCTTCCGGCGCAGAGCCTTCCCCAATCACTCGCGGAGCCCGGATGGGCTCCAATGTCACCGAATCGAGATCGACTGGTTATACCGGTCCCGAAGGATTCGGAAGGAGTCACTTGCCGACGAAATCGAACCGGACCCCGAGCCCGGTGAACATGTTGTTTTTCTTGCTCACTTTGAATGTGGCTTCGGCCTGCCTCCCCTTTTTTCGGGAGTTTTTAGATTTCTATAAACTCCAACCTCACCACCTTCCTGGCAACGCCATCTTTTACCTTTCTTGTTATGCCACCTTCATGGAGGCCTATATCGGCATTCGTCCCACTCGTGAGACGTTTGCCCGCTTCTTTTGTTTGCGGATTAACTCCGTCCAGGGCAAGGAAATCCCTAAGCCCAAGCCGCCCGTGGAGTGCGGATCTTGCATCGTTGGCTCCCGCCAGGGGAGCACTTTCCTTAAGTTTGCCGGCCTCGAATCCTGCCGCGCCTGGCAAGGAACCTTTTTCTATGTGAAGAACAGCGGCCGCGCCAACCTTATTGATCTTCCTCCGTTCCAAGCGGGGCCTCCTAGCAGAACCAACTGGAGCTACAACCCGAAGACGATCATGCCGAAACCAACCGGGTGGTACGCTTCGGCCTCTTTGAAGAAGGAGACCAACATCTGCTCGGATGATATCATCCGCACCTTTATTTCACGCCGGGTGCTTCCTCCGAAGCGCCGTGCGCATAGGATGAGCGAGATGTATGGCCCAGGCGATCCTACCAAGATCACAGCCGTCCCCTTAGCAAGAAAGACGTTGTTCGCAAGGCTAAGCAGATTTGCCAAACTGCTATGCCATTTGACGGGAATGGGGCCTCCTTCCCCAAGCACTACTAACCCTCCGACCCAAGAAGTAAGGGATTATGCAATTGGGGTTGTTTTTGGCCGGTAACTTCTGCTCTTGCTAATCTTCTTTTTTCATGTTTCAGGCCAAGGACCGCTTCCCCCTCATTGAAGCAGAGCGGCGAGGAACTTGCCGGAAGCGCGCCCTTGACTCCTTCGACCCGATCCCTACATCTTTTGGAAGGATTTGAAGATGGGCAAGACCCCGGCTGCGCGTCCGGACTCCGCCGGAGCCAACCGGGTCCTCCGATGACCTGACCACGCTTGAGGTATTTTCTTTTCCGGTTTCTTTTACTTTTCCACTATTGCTTTCCTGCGAATTGCTTCTTAGCCATATTCAATTCATAGATCCACGAGCGCGTGCCGCCCCCTGCGCGCCGAGGCCGGCTCCGAGTTTGTGGACAAACTCATGGCCCAGGGCCAAAAGAACAAGCAGCCGGCATCTAATGCCGGCCCCAGCCATGCCCCTCCCTCCAAGCGCTTCCGACCGAGCCCGTGGGGGAGAAGGAAGTGGGCGTGCGCCGCTACGGGCGCAAGGCGATGCCAACCGCTTCCGGGTAAGTTTTTCATTTTCCGCTTGCCTCTTTTTGCCAAGTTCTTTTTCCGGTTGCTTTTTTCCAACTATCTTTCTTTCTTTTTCTCAAGCTTGGCCCAAGGCCATCGGGCTGTTCCAAGGAGAATACCCGGCCACTGTTCGCCTTCCTCCTCGCTCAAGCCGGCACCATCTCCTCTCCCTTTCGGGGGCACAACAAATTCAGGGCGTGCGGCCCCTTCATCATCGATCACCGCACGGAGGAGGATCTTTCCTTCTTCCCAGAGAACCAGATACCGGCGCCAGCAACATCGGCGCCGGAGAAGAAGAAGGCCGGGCGGGCGGAGCCTCCGGCTCCTCCCGTCCTTGAAAATGACAACTTCCGCGCCGGAACCTTCCGCGCCGGAAAGTTCCAATCCGGGTGATGCGCCCAGCGCCCCCATTCTCCACGAACCATCCTCATGCCGCGCAGGTGCTCCCGTGCCAAGCCTTCCGGGGCCGCTCCTACCGCGCCACCGCCCAAGACTTCCAAGCTCATTAAGGGGAAGGCGACGGCCTCCAGCGCCCCTCCGTCGCGGCCAGCCCTGGTGCCGCATGTCTCCAAGGCCGCCAGGGATACCGCCACGAAGGCCACCGGTCTTCTTGGCCGTATTACTGAGTTCCAACGCCAAGGCCGGGACCTGGGGCATCTCCTGCCCTACGCCCAAAAGTGGAACGCCGCGGACATGACTCCGGCGACCCGCGGTCTGGGCAAGGACAGGCTGCCGGCACCTGACCCTGTCGGGGACCGGTCTTCCGAGGAGCACTTCATGCGGCTTCGCAGCGCCGTGAAGGAGCTCGACAGCGCGTGGTACGATGCCACGAACAATCTGATGGTACGTTCTACTAACTTTTTTCAATCTTTACCGGTTTCTTCGTTTCCGGCTTTGTTCTATCTTTTCTTTAGTTTCATGCCGGTTTCTCTCTTGTCTATCTTCCCAGTCCCCGAGTTTTGTGGTGAGAGCGCAGCTCTTAGCGCAAAACTTAACTTAAAAACTTAGCGTGAAACCGGCACTGCCAGTCCCCGAGTTTCGGGTTAAACACCTTCTTCTTAGCGCACAACTTATCTTGGAAACGCGCAAAACCGGCACTGCCAGTCCCCGAGTTTCGGGTTAAGAACTTTGTTCTTAGCGCAAAACTTAACTCGTTTGTTCTTCTTGAACAGCTCACGGCTGACGCTCGGAAGGCCCTCTTTGAGGAGCTCTTATGGGAGCATCGGGAGCTCGCTGAGGCACACGATAAGTGCCAAGGTAAGTTTTTGTTCTACCGGCATCTTTCTTACCGGAAACCTTTTTTCCTCCTAACATTCGCAATTTCTGCTTAACAGTGATCCCGGAAGCTTCCATTGACGCTCTCAAGGAGCAGCTCGCCGCCGCCCAACGTATAACTTTTCTCCTTTCTCCTGTTAACTTGGTTTCCTTTTCATATTTACTAGCATAATTTTGTTAACATCTTCTTTTCCGGGTTGCAGGGGAGAAGGACCAGCTCATCCGGCAGCTCAGGAGGAGCTGAGCGCCCACAAGACCAGCTACCAGGAGCTCAAGTCCCAGCTCATTCAGCTGGGGCTTGACCATGCCAAGGCCCTCAAAGCCGCTGAAGCGATGCAGTGGCCAAGATGGACGAGGCTCTGGAGGACGCCGCAATGCCACCGTGGTGTACTGAGCTGAGCTGGAGGCTGGCCAAGGCCGGAAGGGTGCCGAGGAGAAAGCCGCGCGGCTGGAGGAGGAGCACAAGGAATGCAACCAGTTGATCCTGCAAACTGACACACTTGCCTACCGTGAGTCCTTTTCCTTTACATACTTTGACTACTGCATATGAGCCTTTTTTCCTCCAACCCTATTTTCTTTTCGTTATCTTTCCTTCCGGTCTCTTTTTCTTCCGGATTCTTTTCCTTAGCCTTTTTCTTTCTTCGCACAGGCCTCTTTCCGGACTCACAGAAGTACGCTGTCAAGAAGGTTGACGCGCGCCGCAAGGACCAAGGCCAAGCGAATCTTACCGTGCCATGGACGCCCAACGACCATCTGGTCGCGCTTAACGCGCGGGTGTCTCATATGCGCGCCATAGATCGCAATCTATCTGACATTCCTGATGTAGCTACCCAGCTCTTCAGGACCCCTGTGGCCTGGCGAGGAGGTGCCGGATACCTTCTCCTCATCGCTGACCGTCTCAAGGGCGCGGCAGAGGATCCGCGAGTGGCGGTGCTCTGCCCGCGCTGGAGCGGATTCGCCCTCCGCGTCGCTTGTTCCGGTACCCGGAGCTCGACCTGGATGCCCTGAGTGCGCGAAGGCGCGGAAACCGATCTGGACCCGATTCTCACCGCTAAGCGGCAGGATCGTGCGTACCATATCGCGAGTACGCGAAATGCGCACCTTCATCCCTCCCTCCTGACGTCAAAGATTATCTTGATGAGGAGGAGGATGAAGCCGAGGAGGAGCCTCTAGACGACGCTGATGCTGGCGACGCTCCTCCGGAAGCTCCTGCTGCCTGATTACCTGCCTTAAGATTTACCTTGTCGTGCTGTTTGACCCTGCGTGCCTTAAAACAATGCTCTGTTAAATTCTACCCCGGTATGCCGGGGTTTATGATGTAAAACTTTAAATCTGCTTTTGGTTGTGGCACAACAGTTTATGCCGGTATGTTATACCGGTGTTAATTATCTTATGTTTGCCTTAGCATATTTGCTCATGGTTTTGCTTTTATCCTGCACTGCAAAGATTTCTAGATTGTTTCCGCATCCAATTCGATGCATACTTGGTTCTTTTGCCTTGGCTCTGCCTGCCTTCTCTGGGCGTTCTTTGGCGTATGAGCACAAGGTTCTTTCACCAAAACAAGCATCTTCTTGAACTTAGAAATAACTCTGAAATTTTGCAAAAAACCGGTTTAACCGGGGTTAGTTAAATTTTCGGATTGTTCTTTCTGCTCTCCCTCTCCGCAGTTCATGTGCTTATCCCCTACCGGTTTATCTTGCTTGCCATGAAGCCGGTTTGCGGACAGCAGCAGAGTCGAAGACTCCGGTAGGATTTAGCACACTACTAAACCGGAAAGAAAAAACATTCAATAAGCAACCGGTAAACTGAAAAAATAAACAAGTTACATGCAACTTTAAGTTGTGGTAGTCCCCGAGATTCATTCAAGGTTCCGGCATCTTTTATTCATAGCATATGAGGTACAAAAAGGAACTTCTTACACCACCACTTCAAGAGTAGAAAGGGCAACAGAGCTACGTTCCATGGACGCTTGCTCTCCTCTCCGGACCTGTCCGCCTTTCCTTTTTTCCACTCCTGTGCATCGATTAAGTAGTATGCATCATTGTGAAGCACCTTGCTTACAATGAAGGGACCTTCCCATGGTGGCAAAAGCTTATGCCGGCCTTCGGTGCGCTGCACTAGGCGAAGCACAAGATCTCCTTCCGGAAAACTCTCGGTTAACCTTGGTTATGATAGCGTCGAGGTTCTGGTAAAAATGTTCTTGCCAAAGCCAGCTCTCTTGCCTCTTCTAGCAAGTCCACATCATTTTCTCTGGCCTCTTTGACCTCTTGCTCGGTATAGAGCTGTACTCTTGGTGAATCATGGATGATGTCGGTTGGTATGACCGCTTCTGCTCCATAAACCATGAAGAACGGAGTGTATCCGGTAGACCGGTTTGGAGTTGTTCTTATACTCCACAGTACTGATGGTAGCTCATCGAGCCAACATCCCGGTGACTTTTCCACCGCATCAATGAGTCTAGGTTTGATACCGGAAAGTACCAAAGCATTCATTCTTTCCACTTGGCCATTGCCTTGTGGGTGTGCCACTGAGCACAAATCCAACCGGATGTTCTTGTCCTCACAAAACCTTTTGAACTCACCTTGAGCAAAGTTGGTTCCATTGTCAGTGATGATGCTGTGCGGGTATCCATACCGCAAAATGACATCTTTTAAGAACTTCACCGCTGTGTGCCCATCACATTTTGCGATAGGTTTCACTTCTAGCCACTTGGTGAATTTATCCACCATAACCAAGATGTGGGTCATGCTGCTTCTTGCAGTCTTGAATGGGCCAACCATGTCAAGGCACCAAACGGCGAACGGCCATGTTAATGGTATTGTTTTTAAACCGGACGCTGGGGTATGATTTTGCTTGGCGTACTGATACGTCTCCGACGTATCGATAATTTCTTATGTTCTATGCCATATTATTGATGATACCTACATGTTTTATGCACACTTTATGTCATATTCGTGCATTTTCTGGAACTAACCTATTAACAAGATGCCGAAGTGCCGTTCCTGTTTTTCGCTGTTTTTGGTTTCAGAAATCCTAGTAACGAAATATTCTCGGAATTGGACAAACGAAGACCCAGGGGCCTATTTTTCCACGGAGCTTCCAGACCGAAGAACACACGAAGTGGGCCACGAGGTGGCGACACCACGTGGCGGCGCGGCCAGAGGGGGCCGCGCCGCCTGTGTGTGAACTCTGTCGCCTACCAAAGCCTCAGTCGCGAAACCCCGATGCGAAAAACCACGATACGGAAAACCTTCCAGACGCCGCCGCCGCCGATCCCATCTCGGGGGATCCTGGAGATCTCCTCCGGCACCCTGCCGGAGAGGGGATTCATCTCCCGAGGACTCTACACCGCCATGGTCGCTCCGGAGTGATGAGTGAGTAGTTCACCCTGGACTATGGGTCCATAGCAGTAGCTAGATGGTTGTCTTCTCCTCATTGTGCTTCATTGTTGGATCTTGTGAGCTGCCTAACATGATCAAGATCATCTATCGTAATTCTATATGTTGTGTTTGTCGGGATCCGATGGATAGAGAATACCATGTCATGTTAATTATCAAGTTATTACACATGTGTTGTTTATGATCTTGCATGCTCTCCGTTTCTAGTAGAGGCTCTGGCCAAGTTTTTACTTTTAACTCCAAGAGGGAGTATTTATGCTCGATAGTGGGTTCATGCCTGCATTGACACCTGGGGGTGTGAAAGTTCTAAGGTTGTGTTGTGTTTGCCACTAGGGATAAAACATTGGCGCTATGTCCGAGGATGTAGTTGTTGATTACATTACGCACCATACTTAATGCAATTTCTGTTGCTTTGCAACTTAATACGGAAGGGGTTCGGATGATAACCGAAGGTGGACTTTTTAGGCATAGATGCAGTTGGATGGCGGTCTATGTACTTTGTCGTAATGCCCAATTAAATCTCACTATACTTATCATGTCATGTATGTGCATTGTTATGCCCTCTTTATTTGTCAATTGCCCGACCGTAATTTGTTCACCCAACATGCTTTTATCTTATGGGAGAGACACCTCTAGTGAACTGTGGACCCCGGTCCATTCTTTTAATACTGAAATACAAATCTCTGCAATACTTGTTTTACTGTTTTCTCGCAAACAATCATCTTCCACACAATACGGTTAATCCTTTGTTTCAGCAAGCCGGTGAGATTGACAACCTCACACCTTCGTTGGGGCAAAGTACTTTGGTTGTGTTGTGCAGGTTCCACGTTGGCGCGGAATCTCGGTGTTGCGCCGCACTACATCCCGCCGCCATCAACCTTCAACGTGCTTCTTGACTCCTACTGGTTCGATTAAACCTTGGTTTCTAACTGAGGGAAACTTGCCACGTGCGCATCACACCTTCCTCTTGGGGTTCCCAACGGACGTGTCAACTACACGCATCAAGCAAATTTGGCGCCGTTGCCGGGGAGATCAAGACACGCTGCAAGGGAGTCTCCACTTCTCAATCTCTTTACTTTGTTTTTGTCTTGCTTTATTTTATTTACTACTTTGTTTGCTGCATTATATCAAAATACAAAAAAATTAGTTGCTAGCTTTACTTTATTTACTGTCTTGTTTGCTATATCAAAAACACAAAAATTAGTTTACTTGCATTTACTTTATCTAGTTTGCTTTATTTACTGTCTTGCACTCTATATTAAAAATACAAAAAATATTTAGTTACTTTTGTTACCATGTCTAGCTCTGAACCTGTTACTTCTTCGCCTGAAGAATTAGTTTTCACTTTTAAACAAGGGGATGAGGAGAGTTTTAAGGATGCTTGGTCTAGAATTTTTACTTCTTATCGTAAAACTGAACCTCAAATGACTCTAAGTTTGTTCCTTAGTAATTTTTATTTTGGTCTTATGGTTCGCTATAGATATGCTTTGGATACTTTAGTGGGAGGAGATTTCCTCCATTGCAATGGGGATCAAGCTTTTAATGCCATAAAGAAGTTGGTTGCATCACATGATTCAGCTAATAATTTTGATTCAGCCCTTATCAGCATTCATAATAGATTAAATACTCTTGAGACAAGTGCATCTCGCTTAAATGAAAATTATGGATACATTCGTAACCGTCTTGATCAAGTTTTAGTGAACTCTGAACTTTCATTGTGGGATCCTGCTGTTAAAATTGTTATCGGTGATCGAACTCTTCATGCCTACTGTGATATTATGTATGAATTTTGCCTTATGCCTGAAAGCATTTATAAATCTTTGAAACTTTGGGGAGTCGATGAAGGAGGAGAAGAAATAACTCTCATTGATAACTCTATTATAATTCCTAAGGGAATAGCCGCAGGTGTGCATACAACCATTCTTGGAAGAACAATATCCATTGATTATCTTGTTATTGAAACAGGAAAAATCATACTCGGAGATCCCTGTTGAAACTATTGGGAGCAGTCATTGATGTGGGAAAAGGCACTCTGAAATTCACCTCTATACCAGGGGGAAATCATATATTCCCTAAACCAAAGGGACGGAAAAACAATAAGAAAGGTAAGGGTAAAGCCCAAGGTAAGGTTGACGCACCACCCTTTGATAACACTTGAATTACACTTTCTGCGCCTAGCTGAAAGGCGTTAAAGAAAAGCGCTTATGGGAGACAACCCATGTTTTTACTCCAGTATTTTTATTTTATATTTGTGTCTTGGAAGTTGTTTACTACTGTAGCAACCTCTCCTTATCTTAGTTTTATGTTTTGTTGTGCCAAGTAAAGTCTTTGATAGAAAAGTAAGTACTAGATTTGGATTACTGCGCAATTCCAGATTTCTTTGCTGTCACGAATCTGGGTCTATCTCCCTGTAGGTAGCTCAGAAAATTAAGCCAATTTACGAGCATGATCCTCAGATATGTACGCAACTTTCATTCAATTTGAGCATTTTCGTTTGAGCAAGTCTGGTGGCCTAATAAAATCCATCTTTACGGACTGTTCTGTTTTGACAGATTCTGTCTTTTATTTCGCATTGCCTCTTTTGCTATGTTGGATGAATTTCTTTGATCTATTAATGTCCAGTAGCTTTATGCAATGTCCAGAAGTGTTAAGAATGATTGTGTCACCTCTGAACATGTGAATTTTTATTATGCACTAACCCTCTAATGAGTTGTTTCGAGTTTGGTGTGGAGGAAGTTTTCAAGGATCAAGAGAGGAGTATGATGCAATATGATCAAGGAGAGTGAAAGCTCTAAGCTTGGGGATGCCCGGTGGTTCACCCCTGCATATATTAAGAAGACTCAAGCGTCTAAGCTTGGGGATGCCCAAGGCATCCCTTCTTCATCGACAACATTATCGGTTCCTCCCCCGAAACTATATTTTTATTCCATCACATCTTATGTACTTTGCTTGAGCGTCGGTTTGTTTTTTGTTTTTTGTTTTGTTTGAATAAAATGGATCCTAGCATTCACTTTATGGGAGAGAGACACGCTGTTGCATATGGACAAATATGTCCTTAGGCTCTACTCATAGTATTCAAGGAAGTTTCTTCTTCGTTAAATTGTTATATGGTTGGAATTGGAAAATGATACATGTAGTAAATTGCTATAATGTCTTGGATAATTTGATACTTGGCAATTGTTGTGCTCATGTTTAAGCTCTTGCATCATATACTTTGCACCCATTAATGAAGAAATACTTAGAGCTTGCTAATTTGGTTTGCATATTTGGTTTCTCTAGAGTCTAGATAACATCTAGTATTGAGTTTTGAACAACAAGGAAGACGGTATGGAGTCTTATAATGTTTACCATATGACTTTTATGTGAGTTTTGCTGTACCGTTCATCCTTGTGTTTGTTTCAAATAGCCTTGCTAGCCTAAACCTTGTATCGAGAGGGAATACTTCTCATGCATCCCAAATACTTGAGCCAACCACTATGCCATTTGTGTCCACCATACCTACCTACTACATGGTATTTCTCCGCCATTCCAAAGTAAATTGCTTGAGTGCTACCTTTAAAATTCCATCATTCACCTTTGCAATATATAGCTCATGGGACAAATAGCTTAAAAACTATTGTAGTATTGAATATGTACTTATGCACTTTATCTCTTATTAAGTTGCTTGTTGAGCGATAACCATGTTTCTGGGGACGCCATCAACTATTCTTTGTTGAATATCATGTGAGTTGCTATGCATGTCCGTCTTGTCTGAAGTAAGAGAGATCTACCACCTTCATGGTTGGAGCATGCATGTTGTTAGAGAAGAACTTTGGGCCGCTAACTAAAGCCATGATTCATGGTGGAAGTTTCAGTTGGACATATATCCTCAATCTCATATGAGAATAATAATTGTTGCCACATGCTTATGCATTAAAGAGGAGTCCATTATCTGTTGTCCATGTTGTCCCGGTATGGATGTCTAAGTTGAGAATAATCAAAAGCGAGAAATCCAAAATGCGAGCTTTCTCCTTAGACCTTTGTACAGGCGGCATGGAGGTACCCCATTGTGACACTTGGTCAAAACATGTGCATTGCAAAGATCCGGTAGTCCAAGTTAATTAGGACAAGGTGCGGGCACTATTAGTATACTATGCATGAGACTTGCAACTTGTAAGATATAATGTACATAACTCATATGCTTTATTACTACCGTTGACAAAATTGTTTCATGTTTTCAAAATAAAAGCTCTAGCACAAATATAGCAATCGATGCTTTCCTCTTTGAAGGACCATTCTTTTACTTTTATGTTGAGTCAGTTCACCTATTTCTCTCCACCTCAAGAAGCAAACACTTGTGTAAACTGTGCATTGATTCCTACATACTTGCATATTGTACTTGTTATATTACTCTATGTTGACAACTATCCATGAGATATACATGTTACAAGTTGAAAGCAACCGCTGAAACTAAATCTTCCTTTGTGTTGCTTCAATGCCTTTACTTTGATTTATTGCTTTATGAGTTAACTCTTATGCAAGACTTATTAATACTTGTCTTGAAGTACTATTCATGAAAAGTCTTTGCTATATGATTCACTTGTTTACTCATGTCATTACCATTGTTTTGATCGCTGCATCCATTACATATGTTTACAAATAGTATGATCAAGGTTATGATGGCATATCACTTCAGAAATTATCTTTGTTATCGTTTTACCTGCTCGGGACGAGCAGAACTAAGCTTGGGATGCTTGATACGTCTCCGACGTATCGATAATTTCTTATGTTCTATGCCATATTATTGATGATACCTACATGTTTTATGCACACTTTATGTCATATTCGTGCATTTTCGGAACTAACCTATTAACAGATGCCGAAGTGCCTCTGTTCTTGTTTTTGGTTTCAGAAATCCTAGTAACGAAATATTCTCGGAATTGGACGAAACGAAGACCCAGGGGCCTATTTTTCCACGGAGCTTCGGAAGACCGAAGAACACACGAAGTGGGGCCACGAGGTGGCGACACCACGTGGCGGCGCGCCCGGGGGCCCGCACCGCCCTATGGTGTGGCCCCTCGTCTGGCCCCGACTCGCCCTTCCGCCTACTTAAAGCCTCCGTCGCGAAACCCCGATGCGAAAAACCACGATACGGAAAACCTTCCAGAGACGCCGCCGCCGCCGATCCCATCTCGGGGATCCTGAGATCTCCTCCGCACCCTGCCGGAGAGGGGATTCATCTCCGGAGGACTCTACACCGCCATGGTCGCCTCCGGAGTGATGAGTGAGTAGTTCACCCCTGGACTATGGGTCCATAGCAGTAGCTAGATGGTTGTCTTCTCCTCATTGTGCTTCATTGTTGGATCTTGTGAGCTGCCTAACATGATCAAGATCATCTATCGTAATTCTATATGTTGTGTTTGTCGGGATCCGATGGATAGAGAATACCATGTCATGTTAATTATCAAGTTATTACACATGTGTTGTTTATGATCTTGCATGCTCTCCGTTTCTAGTAGAGGCTCTGGCCAAGTTTTTACTTTTAACTCCAAGAGGGAGTATTTATGCTCGATAGTGGGTTCATGCCTGCATTGACACCTGGGACAGTGACGAAAGTTCTAAGGTTGTGTGTTTGTTGCCACTAGGGATAAAACATTGGCGCTATGTCCGAGGATGTAGTTGTTGATTACATTACGCACCATACTTAATGCAATTGTCTGTTGCTTTGCAACTTAATACTGGAAGGGGTTCGGATGATAACCCGAAGGTGGACTTTTTAGGCATAGATGCGGTTGGATGGCGGTCTATGTACTTTGTCGTAATGCCCAATTAAATCTCACTATACTTATCATGTCATGTATGTGCATTGTTATGCCCTCTTTATTTGTCAATTGCCCGACTGTAATTTGTTCACCCAACATGCTTTTATCTTATGGGAGAGACACCTAGTGAACTGTGGACCCCGGTCCATTCTTTTAATATGAAATACAAATCTGCTGCAATACTTGTTTTTACTTTTTCTGCAAACAATCATCTTCCACACAATACGGTTAATCCTTTGTTACAGCAAGCCGGTGAGATTGACAACCTCACTGTTCGTTGGGGCAAAGTACTTTGGTTGTGTTGTGCAGTTCCACGTTGGCGCGGAATCTCGGTGTTGCGCCGCACTACATCCCGCCGCCATCAACCTTCAACGTGCTTCTTGACTCCTACTGGTTCGATTAAACCTTGGTTTCTAACTGAGGGAAACTTGCCGCTGTGCGCATCACACCTTCCTCTTGGGGTTCCCAACGGACGTGTCAACTACACGCATCACGTACCTCTGGCACCCGTTGCATTTTCTTACCAAATCCTCAGCGTTCTCCAAAGTAGTGGGCCAGTAAAACCCATGCCGGAATACTTTTGCTACCAGCGCCCTTGATGAGGCATGATGCCCACATTCTCCTTGGTGAATTTCCTCAAGCATCTCTTTCCCTTCTTCCGGTTCCACACATCTTTGAAGGATACCGGTAACGCTTCTCTTGTAGACTTCACCATTGATGAATGTATATGCTTTGGACCTTCTTTGGATTCTCCTTGATTCATTTTCATCAGCCGGCAAGGTGCCGTTGATCAGGAATTCCTTAATAGGTTTAACCCATGACGGTGTCTCTCGAACCAAAAACACCGGTGCATCTATCTCCATGCTATCCACCAGCATCATTTCTTCCGGTATGGGTACAGCAGTCCCCGAGCTTGCCGGAGCAGTCCCCGAGCTTGCCGGAGCAGTCCCCGAGCTTGCCGGAGCAGTCCCCGGGTTCCCTTCATCGATATCCATGGGCACTACGTGCGATTCCGGTACAAAAATTGATTCCGATTCCGGGCTTGGTTTGATCGATGGTACTCTTAAGTGAGCCAAAGCTATTCCGGGAGGAATTTCTTGCCTAGATGAGCCCAGCTTGGACAAAGCATCCGCGGCTTCATTTTCTGCGCGCGGCACATGGTGAAACTCACACCCTTCGAAGAATCCGGCAATCTTTTGCACGTGAAACCGGTACGAGGCCATGTTGGCATCTTTTGCATCCCAATCTCCGGAACACTGCTGTACCACAAGATCTGAATCTCCATAGCAAATGATCCGGTGTGCACCGATTTCTTTTGCGACCTTAAGCCCATGGATCAAAGCTTCGTATTCAGCGACATTGTTCGATGCCCTGAAATGCACTTGCAAAACATACCGGAGGTGATCCCCTTTGGCGAAGTAAGTACCACACCGGCACCTAGGCCCTCTTTGAGTTTGGATCCATCAAAGTGCATTTTCCAGTATTCTATCCTCTGATCTGGCGGTTTGTATTGCATCTCCGCCCAATCAACAAGGAAATCAGCCAAAGCCTGTGATTTTATGGCATCTCTTCTTTCATATACCGGCACGTATGGTGATATCTGGATTGCCCATTTTGCAATCCGGCCGCTGGCGTCTTTGTTGCACATGATGTCGGAAATTGGTGCTTCACTCACCACCTTCATGGGGTGCTCCTCAAAGTAATGCTTGAGTTTCGTGGCGGCCATGTACACGCCATAAGTCATTTTTTGGAAATGAGGGTAGTTTTGTTTTGAGAGGGAGAGCACCTCGCTCAGGTAGTATACCGGCCTCTGGACGGTTTTTCCTTCCTCTTCTCTTTCAACTACAACCACTACACTCACAACCCGGTTTGTTGCCGCTATGTATAATAGCATAGGTTCTCTTTCTAGAGGTGAAGCCAATATAGGTGCTGTGGCTAGCATTGTTTTTAGCTCCTTAAATGCTGCGTCTGCCTGAGGGGTCCAGACGAACGTGTCAGATTTTTTCATGAGAGCATAGAGTGGCAGAGCTTTTTCTCCCAACCTGCTTACGAACCGGCTTAGCGATGCCAAGCTTCCGGTAAACTTTTGCACATCTTTTAACTCTCGAGGGACAGCCATTCTTTCTATTGCCCGGATTTTTACCGGATTAACTTCAATGCCCGGCTTGATACCAGGAAACCGAGCAACTTGCCGGCAGGGACACCGAAGGTGCACTTTGCCGGATTAAGTTTCATCCGGAACCGTCTTAGGTTATCGAATGTTTGCCGGATGTCATCAATTAAGGTGTTCTTTACCTTAGTTTTTATCACAATGTCGTCCACATAGACTTGCACATTCTTTCCGATTTGATCAAACAAGCATTTTTGCATACAGCGCTGGTACGTTGCACCAGCGTTGCGCAAACCAAAAGGCATAGTAACATAGCAATAAGCCCCGTGCGGGGTAATGAACGCAGTTTTTATTTGATCTTCCTTTTTCAGGGGAATCTGGTGGAAACCGGCATCCAGGAAGGACAACAACTCACACCCAGCAGTTGAATCAATCACTTGATCGATTCGTGGCAAAGGAAAAGGGTCTCTTGGGCAAGCCTTGTTTAGGTTGGTGTAGTCAATGCACATGCGCCACACCTTCGGAGCTTTTGCCTCCAGGTTCTCATCTTTCTTCTTTTCAACCATTACCGGATTGGCCAGCCACTCTGTGTGCGTGACCTCCACAATGAATCCGGCAACGAGCAGTTTTGTCACCTCTTCTCCTATGATTTTCCTTCTATCTTCAGCGAACCGGCGCAGTGGTTGCCGCACCGGCTTGGCATCTTTCCGGACGTTTAAAGAGTGCTCAGCCAGCTCCCTCGGAACACCCACCAAATCATCAGTTGACCAGGCGAAAATATTCCGATTCTCACGGAGGAAGCTGACGAGCGCGCTTTCCTATGCTTGATCAAGTCCGGCACCGATACGAACGGTGCGCTCTGGGTAAGCCGGATCCAGCACAATGTCCTTTGTTTCATTTGTCGGCTTGAATGCTGGTGAGCCCAAGTTTCCACTCATTGCCGCTAAGCTCAACTGTGAGGATTGAGCCAGCGCAACAGCTGTTTGCATCCTTTTCTTTTCCTCCGCGATCACCAGCGATTCCGCTAGGTTTGATCCGGCAGATGCAGTTTCCAGTGAGACTTTGTAGTTTCCCACCACAGTCAATGGTCCACGAGGTGCCGGCATCTTCATCTTGAGGTAAGCCGTATGAGTGGTGGCCATGAAGGCTGCCAATGCCGGTCTCCCCAGCAGTGCATGGTAGGGACTGTCTAGATCCACCACCTCAAACTCGACATTTTCAACCCGGCAATTGTCACGGCCTCCAAATGCTACGTCCACCCGAACTTTTCCTATCGGGGCGCAGGACAAGCCCGGAACGATTCCGTGGAACGTCGTACGCGTGGGCTGAAGCATATTTTCGTTATGCCCAGCGTATGCATGGTATGCTTGTACATGATGTTTATGCTGCTGCCGTTGTCTATCAGCACCTTGCTGAATTTTACTCGAGTTTGCGGCCCTTTCATGATTGGGTCCACAACAAGAGCATATCCACCCGGATTCGGCATGATTTTGGGGTGATCCTTAGATGACCAGGTAATTTCCTGATTGGACCACATCATGTATTTGGGAACTGCCGGCATCACGGCGTTTACTTCCATGGAGCGGCGATGCATACTTTGCCTGTCTGTTGGCTCAGTGACAAAAACAACACAGCACATATGCGGGTCTTCGTAAACATTCCGGCCTAAAGGTGCCGGTGGAGGTGGTTGGTTATCGTTTTGCTCCACCCGGTTAACTTGCTGGTGCTGCCGGCTGCACCGGTAAGGCGTTTGCCCCGGTAAGCGGCGGTGGTGGCGGTAGCTGTTGTTGCCGCGGCATGTCTTGTGGCGGTTGTGCATCTTTTACCGCTCCCTTTTGCATCAAGTACTTTGTCCAGTACAATCCTTCGTCAAGTGGTTTGACGGGTGTGCCGGGTTCGGTGTGTGCCACCGGCATGGTTGGTCCATGGCAGCTTCCATGGTGTATTTTGCGGGTTCCTGCCAGTTTCTTTTCTGGACCCAGGGTTTCTTTTCCACCCATTGTTTCTTAGGACCCGCCCACGGCTGCGATCCGGTTCTTTGCCTCTGACTGCCGCTGGTTTTTCCTGCACAGCAACTTGCTGCGGACCGTACCTTCGATCCGGAAAATCTTCTCTTCTTTTGTTATTCCGGTTATCCCGGTGTTGCTCTTGGCGTAGCTGTTCCTCAGGTTGCACTGCCGGCTGCGTTGGGTCTCCCAACGCATAGCTATCCGCCACACGTATCATCTCGCCAACGTTGTCGGCATGTTCCGCTGCAGCTTTTGCCACAACGGTGAACCTCTTCGCACCCACTGCTAAACCAAGCAATGGCCTGTGCCGATTACCCCTTCACAGGAGTTCCTTGTAGTGTTCCACCGGGCCAGATAATCCCGGTCTGTTTCGTTCGGGCGCTGCACGCACAGAGCAAGTTGCTGCGGCCTGTTTGGCCTCTGATAGGTGCTGCTGAAATTGCTCACAAAAGCCTCCTCAAAATCCAGCCAGCCATTTATGCTTCCTGCCGGCAAGTTGTTTAGCCAGATTCTTGCCGGTCCAACCAAAAACGATGGTATGATTCTCACGGCCCAACGCCTGTTTCCTCCTCCTGCTACGGTTCCTCCACCGCCTGCGACGTATACCGCGGTCACGTAATCCGCGAGCCAATCTTCCGGCTTCGTAGTGCCATCGTATGTTTTTGTGTCACGGGGCAACGTAAAGTTGCGAACTGGTGGTTTTTCTCTCATGATCCTTGGGCCAAAGCACTTTGGACCTGGAGGACCTTCTTCCTCGATCATTTCTGACAAGTACACTCTATCCAGACGGTGCCTCGCATCCCGTTCCGGTAAGTATCTCTCTCCCAAGCGTTCTCCCAATGGGTTCCGGTATGCTGCCGGTCTTGCAGAATCAGCTTCATCATAACATTCCGGTACCGCGGCCCTTGCCTGCCGGTACCTCGGGGGATCTATTTCCTCCTCATCGTACGCTGCCCTTGCAGCTCGATAATTTTGCCCGGTCTCATATCTACCGGCATGATTGTTTCCGGCATAGCCTCCTGGCGTAGCCTCGCTCTGCCCCTTGGCTTTTCCTACCGGCATCGTGTTGTCCGGCTTGTTGCTTTCCGGCAAGAACCGGATCATACACAGTCATCTGCTGCGCATTCACCTCTTTTTCTCTTCTTCTGTCCGGATGGGGGGACGAAGCCTGCCCATGGGACTTGCTACCGGCATTCTTTGTTGAACGCGCGGATTTTGAGGCCGCTGCCTTGTTCAGCTTAGCCAGCTGCTCAGCGTTCTGCTGCTCAATAGTTTCCAGCAGCTCTCTAACACGCTCTTGCTGTTTTGCCAAAGCATCTCCGGAAAGCGACTCGCATAGCTCTACTGCAGCCTTAGCAGCTTTTATAGTTTTATCCGGGCTACTGTATTTAGGTTTTTCCACGATGCTAACAGATGCAGAGGCACTCTTGCCGGTAAGAATCTCTTTGCGCAAATCCTGATCTAGGTTGCGAGCTTTTAGCCGGTTTTCCGGCATCCTAGCAGCATGCGCGCTAACAGAAGCAAAGCCATGGGCAGCGTTGTACTCACGTAGGGTTAGGTTCAGCTCGCGCTGCGCCCGGAGGATGTCCTTGCCGCTCTCGAGCACCTTCTGGCGCTGCGCCTCCAGCTCCGCCTGAGCCGCCGCCGGATCGACGTTCCGCGCGATGGGGGTGGCGAGGACGTTCATCGCCGCTTGGAGCGGTGTCTCCGGTGGCGCGGATGATGCTCCCGCTGCGCCTGCGTCGCGCTCCAGCGGTGGCTTAGCCGCACGGGTCGAAACCGCGCGACCAGCACCTTCACCTACAGCCTCCTTTCCTGCACCAGCCACACCGGTCATCATTACCTCGACGCTGCCGGCGACCGACAGCCATCTTGGTGGGTCCGGTGCCACCAGCACCGGCGAGAGGCGCTGGTGCACAGGGACGGTGCCGAAGTAGACGCGGTGGCTGCCGAACTCGATGACGCGGCCGTTCTTGGGAAGACGCGCCGTTGGCGAAGCAGCCCGCGTTGTCGTTGATGAAGTCCATGGCGTAGATGCGCTGCACGAGCGCGGACACCGTACGCTCGCCGGCGACCTCGAGGATGCCCGCCCGAATGTGAACTCCTTCAAGCGCCACTTCATGCCCCACGGTGGGCGCCAACTGTCGTCGTGGTGAACAGACAGATGCCATAGGATGGCTTAGATTGGGGCCGAATGGACGCTAGAGGATTCGGGGGAGGGTTTGCGATTAGATGGGAAGAACTTCCGGATGCTTTCCTCAAGAACTCAACCAGAGGCCGGTATACAAGAAGAGAGACAAGAGGAAGAAGAGGAAGGTGTGATGCGCACAGCGGCAAGTTTCCCTCAGTTAGAAACCAAGGTTTAATCGAACCAGTAGGAGTCAAGAAGCACGTTGAAGGTTGATGGCGGCGGGATGTAGTGCGGCGCAACACGAGATTCCGGCGCCAACGTGGAACCTGCACAACACAACCAAAGTACTTTGCCCCAACGAAACAGTGAGGTTGTCAATCTCACCGGCTTGCTGTAACAAAGGATTAACCGTATTGTGTGGAAGATGATTGTTTGCAGAGAAAACAGTAAAACAAGTATTGCAGCAGATTTGTATTTCAGTATTAAAAGAATGGACCGGGGTCCACAGTTCACTAGAGGTGTCTCTCCCATAAGATAAAAGCATGTTGGGTGAACAAATTACCGGGCAATTGACAAATAAAGAGGGCATAACAATGCACATACATGACATGATAAGTATAGTGAGATTTAATTGGGCATTACGACAAAGTACATAGACCGCCATCCAACCGCATCTATGCCTAAAAAGTCCACCTTCAGGTTATCATCCGAACCCCCTCCAGTATTAAGTTGCAAAGCAACAGACAATTGCATTAAGTATGGTGCGTAATGTAATCAACAACTACATCCTCGGACATAGCGCCAATGTTTTATCCCTAGTGGCAACAGCACAACACAACCTTAGAACTTTCTGTCACTGTCCCAGATTTAATGGAGGCATGAACCCACTATCGAGCATAAATACTCCCTCTTGGAGTTAAAAGTAAAAACTTGGCCAGAGCCTCTACTAGTAACGGAGAGCATGCAAGATCATAAACAACACATGTGTAATAACTTGATAATTAACATGACATGGTATTCTCTATCCATCGGATCCCGACAAACACAACATAGAGTATTACAGATAGATGATCTTGATCATGTTAGGCAGCTCACAAGATCCAACAATGAAGCACAATGAGGAGAAGACAACCATCTAGCTACGCTATGGACCCATAGTCCAGGGTGAACTACTCACTCATCACTCCGGAGGCGACCATGGCGGTGTAGAGTCCTCCGGAGATGAATCCCCTCTCCGGCAGGGTGCCGGAGGAGATCTCCAGGATCCCCGAGATGGGATCGGCGGCGGCGTCTCGGAAGGTTTTCCGTATCGTGGTTTTTTCGCATCGGGGTTTCGCGACGGAGGCTTTAAGTAGGCGGAAGGGCGTCGGGGGAGACGAGGGCCACACCATAGGCGGCGCGGGCCCCCGGGCGCGCCGCCACGTGGTGTCGCCACCTCGTGGCCCACTTCGTGTGTTCTTCGGTCTTCTGGAAGCTCCGTGGAAAAATATGGGTCTTCGTTTCGTCCAATTCCGAGAATATTTCGTTACTAGGATTTCTGAAACCAAAAACAGAAAACAGAACGCACTTCGGCATCTTGTTAATAGGTTAGTTCCGAAAATGCACGAATATGATATAAAGTGTGCATAAAACATGTAGGTATCATCAATAATATGGCATAGAACATAAGAAATTATCGATACGTCGGAGACGTATCAAGCATCCCCAAGCTTAGTTCTGCTCGTCCCGAGCAGGTAAAACGATAACAAAGATAATTTCTGAAGTGATATGCCATCATAACCTTGATCATACTATTTGTAAACATATGTAGTGGATGCAGCGATCAAAACAATGGTAATGACATGAGTAAACAAGTGAATCATATAGCAAAGACTTTTCATGAATAGTACTTCAAGACAAGTATTAATAAGTCTTGCATAAGAGTTAACTCATAAAGCAATAAATCAAAGTAAAGGTATTGAAGCAACACAAAGGAAGATTAAGTTTCAGCGGTTGCTTTCAACTTGTAACATGTATATCTCATGGATAATTGTCAACATAGAGTAATATAACAAGTACAATATGCAAGTATGTAGGAATCAATGCACAGTTCACACAAGTGTTTGCTTCTTGAGGTGGAGAGAAATAGGTGAACTGACTCAACATAAAAGTAAAGAGAATGGTCCTTCAAAGAGGAAAGCATCGATTGCTATATTTGTGCTAGAGCTTTTATTTTGAAAACATGAAACAATTTTGTCAACGGTAGTAATAAAGCATATGAGTTATGTACATTATATCTTACAAGTTGCAAGTCTCATGCATAGTATACTAATAGTGCCCGCACCTTGTCCTAATTAACTTGGACTACCGGATCTTTGCAATGCACATGTTTTGACCAAGTGTCACAATGGGGTACCTCCATGCCGCCTGTACAAAGGTCTAAGGAGAAAGCTCGCATTTTGGATTTCTCGCTTTTGATTATTCTCAACTTAGACATCCATACCGGGACAACATGGACAACAGATAATGGACTCCTCTTTAATGCATAAGCATGTGGCAACAATTATTATTCTCATATGAGATTGAGGATATATGTCCAAACTGAAACTTCCACCATGAATCATGGTTTTAGTTAGCGGCCCAATGTTCTTCTCTAACAATATGCATGCTCCAACCATAAAGGTGGTAGATCTCTCTTACTTCAGACAAGACGGACATGCATAGCAACTCACATGATATTCAACAAAGAATAGTTGATGGCGTCCCCAGGAACATGGTTATCGCACAACAAGCAACTTAATAAGAGATAAAGTGCATAAGTACATATTCAATACCACAATAGTTTTTAAGCTATTTGTCCCATGAGCTATATATTGCAAAGGTGAATGATGGAGTTTTAAAGGTAGCACTCAAGCAATTTACTTTGGAATGGCGGATAAATACCATGTAGTAGGTAGGTATGGTGGACACAAATGGCATAGTGGTTGGCTCAAGTATTTTGGATGCATGAGAAGTATTCCCTCTCGATACAAGGTTTAGGCTAGCAAGGTTATTTGAAACAAACACAAGGATGAACGGTACAACAAAACTCACATAAAAGACATATGGTAAACATTATAAGACTCCATACCGTCTTCCTTGTTGTTCAAAACTCAATACTAGATGTTATCTAGACTCTAGAGAAACCAAATATGCAAACCAAATTAGCAAGCTCTAAGTATTTCTTCATTAATGGGTGCAAAGTATATGATGCAAGAGCTTAAACATGAGCACAACAATTGCCAAGTATCAAATTATCCAAGACATTATAGCAATTTACTACATGTATCATTTTCCAATTCCAACCATATAACAAATTAACGAAGAAGAAACTTCGCCATGAATACTATGAGTAGAGCCTAAGGACATATTTGTCCATATGCTACAGCGGAGCGTGTCTCTCTCCCATAAAGTGAATGCTAGGATCCATTTTATTCAAACAAAACAAAAACAAAAACAAACCGACGCTCCAAGCAAAGTGCATAAGATGTGATGGAATAAAAATATAGTTTCAGGGGAGGAACCTGATAATGTTGTCGATGAAGAAGGGGATGCCTTGGGCATCCCCAAGCTTAGACGCTTGAGTCTTCTTAGAATATGCAGGGGTGAACCACCGGGGCATCCCCAAGCTTAGAGCTTTCACTCTCCTTGATCATATTGCATCATACTCCTCTCTTGATCCTTGAAAACTTCCTCCACACCAAACTCGAAACAACTCATTAGAGGGTTAGTGCATAATAAAAATTCACATGTTCAGAGGTGACACAATCATTCTTAACACTTCTGGACATTGCATAAAGCTACTGGACATTAATGGATCAAAGAAATTCATCCAACATAGCAAAAGATGCAATGCGAAATAAAAGGCAGAATCTGTCAAAACAGAACAGTCCGTAAAGATGGATTTTATTAGGCCACCAGACTTGCTCAAATGAAAATGCCCAAATTGAATGAAAGTTGCGTACATATCTTAGGATCATGCACGTAAATTGGCTTAATTTTCTGAGCTACCTACAGGGAGGTAGACCCAGATTCGTGACAGCAAAGAAATCTGTAACTGCGCAGTAATCCAAATCTAGTACTTACTTTACTATCAAAGACTTTACTTGGCACAACAAAACATAAAACTAAGATAAGGAGAGGTTGCTACAGTAGTAAACAACTTCCAAGACTCAAATATAAAACAAAGTACTGTAGCAAAATAACACATGGGTTATCTCCCAAGAAGTTCTTTCTTTATAGCCGTTAAGATGGGCTCAGCAGTTTTAATGATGCACTCGCAAGAAATAGTATTTGAAGCAAAAGAGAGCATCAAGAGGCAAATTCAAAGCACATTTAAGTCTAACATGCTTCCTATGCAAAGGAATCTTGTAAATAAACAAGTTCATGAAGAGCAAAGTAACAAGCATAGGAAGATAGAACAAGTGTAGCTTCAAAAATTTCAGCACATAGAGAGGTGTTTTAGTAACATGAAAATTTCTACAACCATATTTTCCTCTCTCATAATAATTTTCAGTAGCATCATGAGCAAACTCAACAATGTAACTATCACATAAAGCATTCTTATCATGAGTCTCATGCATAAAATTATTACTCTCCACGTAAGCATAATCAATTTTATTAGTTGTAGTGGGAGCAAATTCAACAAAGTGGCTATCATCATATATAGGAGGCATATTGTAATCATAAAAGAAAATTTTCTCCTCAATGCTTGGGGGACTAAAAAGATCATGCTCATCAAAGCCAGCTTCCCCAAGCTTAGAATTTTCCATAGCATTAGCAACAATGGTGTTCAAAGCATCCATAGTAATAACATTCCCATTAGCATGCATATAAAGTTCCATGGGTTTTTTAATTCTCTCTTCAAACACATCATGTCCTAATTCAAGATAAAGTTCATAAAGATCTCTCATATTTTTGTTGTTTTCCATTATGCTTAACTAGTGAAATAAAAACATGCATGATATTAAGTAAAGTAAAACAAGTAACTAATTTTTTTGTGTTTTTGATATAGCAAACAAAGTAGTAAATAAAGTAAAGCTAGCAACTAATTTTTTTGTGTTTCGATATAATGCAGCAAACAAAGTAGTAAATAAAATAAAGCAAGACAAAAACAAAGTAAAGAGATTGAGAAGTGGAGACTCCCCTTGCAGCGTGTCTTGATCTCCCGGCAACGGCGCCAGAAATTTGCTTGATGCGTGTAGTTGACACGTCCGTTGGGAACCCCAAGAGGAAGGTGTGATGCGCACAGCGGCAAGTTTCCCTCAGTTAGAAACCAAGGTTTAATCGAACCAGTAGGAGTCAAGAAGCACGTTGAAGGTTGATGGCGGCGGGATGTAGTGCGGCGCAACACCAGAGATTCCGGCGCCAACGTGGAACCTGCACAACACAACCAAAGTACTTTGCCCCAACGAAACAGTGAGGTTGTCAATCTCACCGGCTTGCTGTAACAAAGGATTAACCGTATTGTGTGGAAGATGATTGTTTGCAGAGAAAACAGTAAAACAAGTATTGCAGCAGATTTGTATTTCAGTATTAAAAGAATGGACCGGGGTCCACAGTTCACTAGAGGTGTCTCTCCCATAAGATAAAAGCATGTTGGGTGAACAAATTACAGTCGGGCAATTGACAAATAAAGAGGGCATAACAATGCACATACATGACATGATAAGTATAGTGAGATTTAATTGGGCATTACGACAAAGTACATAGACCGCCATCCAACTGCATCTATGCCTAAAAAGTCCACCTTCAGGTTATCATCCGAACCCCCTCCAGTATTAAGTTGCAAAGCAACAGACAATTGCATTAAGTATGGTGCGTAATGTAATCAACAACTACATCCTCGGACATAGCGCCAATGTTTTATCCCTAGTGGCAACAACACAACACAACCTTAGAACTTTCTGTCACTGTCCCAGGTGTCAATGCAGGCATGAACCCACTATCGAGCATAAATACTCCCTCTTGGAGTTAAAAGTAAAAACTTGGCCAGAGCCTCTACTAGTAACGGAGAGCATGCAAGATCATAAACAACACATGTGTAATAACTTGATAATTAACATGACATGGTATTCTCTATCCATCGGATCCCGACAAACACAACATAGAGTATTACAGATAGATGATCTTGATCATGTTAGGCAGCTCACAAGATCCAACAATGAAGCACAATGAGGAGAAGACAACCATCTAGCTACTGCTATGGACCCATAGTCCAGGGGTGAACTACTCACTCATCACTCCGGAGGCGACCATGGCGGTGTAGAGTCCTCCGGGAGATGAATCCCTCTCCGGCGGGTGCCGGAGGAGATCTCCAGGATCCCCCGAGATGGGATCGGCGGCGGCGGCGTCTCTGGAAGGTTTTCCGTATCGTGGTTTTTTCGCATCAGGGGTTTCGCGACGGAGGCTTTAAGTAGGCGGAAGGGCAGAGTCGGGGGCCAGACGAGGGGGCCACACCATAGGGCGGCGCGGGCCCCCCCTGGGCCGCGCCGCCACGTGGTGTCGCCACCTCGTGGCCCCACTTCGTGTGTTCTTCGGTCTTCTGGAAGCTCCGTGGAAAAATAGGCCCCTGGGTCTTCGTTTCGTCCAATTCCGAGAATATTTCGTTACTAGGATTTCTGAAACCAAAAACAGCAGAAAACAGAACCGGCACTTCGGCATCTTGTTAATAGGTTAGTTCCAAAATGCACGAATATGACATAAAGTGTGCATAAAACATGTAGGTATCATCAATAATATGGCATAGAACATAAGAAATTATCGATACGTCGGAGACGTATCAGCCGGTATACAAGAAGAGAGACAAGAGGAAGAACTCTTTACTAGATCGCCAGCTTCATTGATCTCAACATGGTTACAAGTTCTATTCACTGATCTCTCTGTGGGTCTCGCGCCTGTAAGAGGCTACCCCCTCTCCTTATATAGGGGAGAGGGTGGCTTACAGAACAAGAAACCCATCTTTGACTGGACAAACTACTTTACAAAGCTACTTTAATCATAGGTGACGCCGGAGTCCTCTTTAATCAGAAATGCTGATGTCCTCCGGCTTCTTTCAGCGTCACCTCTCTCTTTGGCGCCAGGGCTCTGATTAAAGTCACTTTGCTTAGCTCATCCTTGTCTTCTTGCTCTGAAGAGAATCTTTGACCAGTCCTGCCGACAGGCCCTCCTTTCCGGTATCTTCTTTACCGGGTTCCGGCATACCCCTTTGGGGATACCGGCTTAGCTTCACTTAGCCCAAATTCCTACCAGGCTTCCGGTAAGAACATTAAACCGGTATCTTGATGGCTCAAACCATCCGGTTTGGCATGCCTTTGGCATACCGGGGGTTATCCCCCCAACAGAAATATTGCATTCTGACGGCGCTTTTTCCAGCAGAATCCTGACTCCGGTGCGCGATCCTCCAATAATCATGAAATATGCAAAATAGATGAAATAACATAAGTATCATCTCCAAATACGAAATATATCAATGAATAACAGTAAATTATGATATAAAATAGTGATGCAAAATGGACGTATCAACTCCCCCAAGCTTAGACTTCGCTTGTCCCCAAGCGAAACTGAACTCGGTAAACAGACCACATGTTTATGGAGTGAAGAGTCGATAAATAAAATACGGACAAGAAGCATCATATTCATTCACACAAGACATTCTAGTGAACAACTTCCTCATATAATTCAACTTGAAACAAGTAGAAGGTAATCACAAATAAAGGTGCATAGGAAATCATAATTGGTGATGGCAAACTTTGTTCTTGGTCAGAGAACAGTTAACAGATTATACTTATCTATTGAGCAGCGCTCTCATATTAAAGCTTATAATAAACTTGCATACTCAATCATAGTAATCTCCTCATAATCATTGATAACTTTCAAAGCTATATTCATTCAGATAAAACTTGTACTAAACAAGGAAGAATAAAAGGCATGATTAAGTAGATCACAATATAGATAGTTTGATCACAACAACTCAAATGCTTGCTCGAGATGGAGGGAAATAGGTTTACTGACTCAACATAAAGTAAAAGATAGGCCCTTCGCAGAGGGAAGCAGGGATTAAATCATGTGCTAGAGCTTTTCAAATTTTGAAATCATATAAAGAGCATAAAAGTAAAGTTTTGAGAGGTGTTTGTTGTTGTCAACGAATGGTAGTGGGCACTCTAACCCCCTTGCCAAACAGACCTCCAAAGAGCGGCTCCCATGAAGGACGTTATCTCTACCAGCAAGGTAGATCATCCCCCTTCTCTTTTGTTTACACATGTACTTTAGTTTATTTAAGGATGACACTCCCCCCAACCTTTGCTTTCTCAAGCCATGGCTAACCGAATCCTCGGGTGCCTTCCAACATTTCACATACCATGGAGGAGTGTCTATTGCAAAATTAAGTTGCTTACTGATGAATCAGAGCAAAACATGTGAAGAGAATTATTAATGAAAGTTGATTAATTGGGGCTGGGAACCCCGTTGCCAGCTCTTTTTGCAAAATTATAGGATAAGTGGATGAAGCCACTAGTCCATTAATGGAAGCTGCCCAACAAGATTGAAAGATAAAACACCACATACTTCCTCATGAGCTATAAAACATTGACACAAATAAGAGGTAATAATTTTTGAATTGTTTGAAGGTAGCACATGAAGTATTTACTTGGAATGGCAGGGAAATACCACATAATAGGTAGTTATGGTGGACACTGGTGGCATAGGTTTGGTTTAAGGGTTTGGATGCACGAGAAGTATTCCCTCTCGGTACAGGTCTTTGGCTAGCAAGGTTAATTAGCAAGCATAAGAGTTGAGGGAAACAAACAAATATACATGTGATAGAAACAATCATGCATCTTCCTTGTAAGCACAAACAATTTTAACTTCAGAATACTAAGCTAGGAACTAACAAGAAAGATAATAACATATCTACATGTATTTCCTCTTTTCTACTTAAACTCAAAGTGTTGTTGCTATTGACCAATGCTAAGTTTGCCAAAACCAAATAGATTTACTCAATGCTCCCAAAGTGATACCAATACTAACAACAAGATCAATCATATAATAGAGATTGCAAACTAAAATAAGATGTGCAATATGTAATGTTGGAGATATGCCCAAGAGGCAATAATAAAATGGTTATTATAATATATCTTTGTGTTTATGATAATGTTTACATACCATGCTATAATTGTATTAACCGAAACATTGATACATGTGTGTTATGTGAACAACAAAGAGTCCCTAGTAAGCCTCTTGTATAACTAGCTTGTTGATTAATAGATGATCATGGTTTCGTGATCATGAACATTGGATGTTATTAGTAACAAGATTATGTCATTATATGAATGATGTAATGGACACACCCAATTAAGCGTAGCATAAGATCACGTCATTAAGTTATTTGCTATAAGCTTTTCGATACATAGTTACCTAGTCCTTTCGACCATGAGATCATGTAAATCACTTATACCGGAAAGGTACTTTGATTACATCAAACGCCACTGCGTAAATGGGTGGTTATAAAGGTGGGATTAAGTATCCGGAAAGTATGAGTTGAGGCATATAGATCAACAGTGGGATTTGTCCATCCCGATGACGGATAGATATACTCTGGGCCCTCTCGGTGGAATGTCGTCTAATGTCTTGCAAGCATATGAATAAGTTCATAAGAGACCACATACCACGGTACGAGTAAAGAGTACTTGTCAGGAGACGAGGTTGAACAAGGTATAGAGTGATACCGATGATCAAACCTCGGACAAGTAAAATATCGCGTGACAAAGGGAATTGGTATCGTATGTGAATGGTTCATTCGATCACTAAGTCATCGTTGAATATGTGGGAGCCATTATGGATCTCCAGATCCCGCTATTGGTTATTGGTTGGAGAGAGATCTCAACCATGTCTACATAGTTCGCGAACCGTAGGGTGACACACTTAAGGTTTGATGTTGTAATAGTAGAACTTGAATATGGAATGGAGTTCGAAGTATTGTTCGAAGTCTCGGATGGGATCCCGGACATCACGAGGAGTTTCGGAATGGTCCGGAGAATAAGATTCATATATAGGAAGTCATTTTATAAGTTTGAAAATGATCCGGTGCATTTATGGAAAGTTCTAGAAGGTTCTAGAAAAGTCCGGAAGAAATCACTAAGGAAGGAGGAGTCCCGGAGGGACTCCACCTCCCATGGCCGGCCAACCCTAGAGGGGGGAGTCCAAGGTGGACTCCACCAAGGGGGCCGGCCACCCCCCTTCATGGAAGGGTGGGAATCCCACTTGGGTGGGAGTCCCACCTTGGGTAGGTTTCCCTACTACATGGAAGGTTTTGGGTTCGGGTCTTATTCGAAGACTTGTAGTCCAACACTTGGGGTTCCACCTATATAATGAGGGGCATAGGGGAGGGGGCCGGCCACCACAAGCCACCAAGCTGGCCGCACCCCTTGAGGCCGGCCACCCCCTCTCCCAAACCCTAGCGCCCCCTCTCTCCTCCACCTCTCCCGCACGCTTAGCGAAGCTCCGCCGGAGTTCTCCATCGCCACCGCCACCACGCCGTCGTGCTGCCGGAGTCAAGGAGGAGCTACTACTTCCGCTGCCCGCTGGAACGGGGAGAAGGACGTCGTCTTCATCAACACCGAACGTGTGACCGAGTACGGAGGTGCTGCCCGATCGTGGCACCGTGATCAAGATCTTCTACGCGCTTTTGCAAGCGGCAAGTGATTGTCTACCGCAGCAACAAGAGCCTCATCTTGTAGGCTTTGGAAATCTTCAAGGGTGAGTCTCGATCATCTCCTCGTTGCTCCCGTCTTCTAGATTGCATCTTGGCTTGGATTGCGTTCTCGCGGTAGGAATTTTTTGTTTTCTATGCAACGAATCCCTACAGTGGTATCAGAGCCGTGTCTATGCATAGATGGTTGCACGAGTAGAACACAATTGTTTGTGGGCGTTGATGCTTTGTTGTCTTTAGTTCGAGTACTTTGCATCTTTGTGGCATGGTGGGATGAAGCGGCTCGGGCTAACTTTACATGACCGCGTTCATGAGACTTGCTCCACGTTTGACATGCAACTTGTATTGCATAAGTGGCTTTGCGGGTGTCTGTCTCTCCCACCATAGTGAAGATTCAATTTACTCTTTCTATTGACAACACTAGTATCACCGTTGTGGTTCATGTTCGTAGGTAGATTAGATCTCACTCGAAAACCCTAAACCACGTAAAATATGCAAACCAAATTAGAGACGTCTGATACGTCTCCGACGTATCGATAATTTCTTATGTTCCATGCCACATTATTGATGATATCTACATGTTTTATGCATACTTTATGTCATATTTATGCGTTTTCCGGAACTAACCTATTGACGAGATGCCGAAGGGCAGTTCTGTTTTCTGCTGTTTTTGGTTTCAGAAATCCTAGTAAGGAAATATTCTCGGAATCGGACGAAATCAATGCCCAGCATCCTATTTTTCCACGAAGCATCCAGAACACCCGAGAGCCGCCAGAGGGGGGCCACAGGGCCCCCAGATGATAGGGTGGCGCGGCCCACCCCCTGGCCGCGCGCCCTATGGTGTCGTCGCCCCTTCGACCTTCCGCCGCCTCTTCGCCTATATAAAGGTCCCGACCTAAAACCTCGAGACGGAAGAGCCACGGTACGAGAAACCTTCCAGAGCCGCCGCCATCGCGAAGCCAAGATCTGGGGGACAGGAGTCTCTGTTCCGGCACGCCGCCGGACGGGGAAGTGCCCCGGAAGGCTTCTCCATCGACACCACCGCCATCTCCATCAACGCTGCTGTCTCCCATGAGGAGGGAGTAGTTCTCCATCGAGGCTCGGGGCTGTACCGGTAGCTATGTGGTTAATCTCTCTCCTATGTACTTCAATACAATGATCTCATGAGCTGCTTTACATGATTGAGATCCATATGATGAGCTTTGTATCGCTACTAGTTGTGTGCTACTCATGTGATGTTATTAAAGTAGTCTATTCCTCCTGCATGGTGTAAAGGTGACTAGTGTGTGCACCGTGTGGTTCTTGTCGTAGGCTATGATCATGATCTCTTGTAGATTGTGGAGTTAATTATCATTATGATAGTATTGATGTGATCTATTCCTCCTTCATAGTGTAATGTGGACAGTGTGTGCACTATGTTAGTTCTTGGTTTATTTTGCAATGATCTATTATGCTCTAAGGTTATTTAAATATGAACATTGAATTGTGGAGCTTGTTAACTCCGGCATTGAGGGTTCATGTAATCCTACGCAATGTGTTCATCATCCAACAAAAGAGTGTATGTAGCACATATGAGAAAGAGTTATTTATTATGCGATCAATGTTGAGAGTGTCCACTAGTGAAAGTGTAATCCCTAGGCCTTGTTCCTAAATACTGCTATCGCTGCTTGTTTACTGTTTTACTGCGTTACTACTGCTCATACTTATTTATACCACCTGTATTTCACTATCTCTTCGCCGAACTAGTGCACCTATTAGGTGTGTTGGGGACACAAGAGACTTCTTGCTTTGTGGTTGCAGGGTTGCATGAGAGGGATATCTTTGACCTCTTCCTCCCCGAGTTCGATAAACCTTGGGTGATCCACTTAAGGAAAACTTGCTGCTGTTCTACAAACCTCTGCTCTTGGAGGCCCAACACTGTCTACAAGAATAGAAGCACCCGTAGACATCAAGCTATTTTCTGGCGCCGTTGCCGGGGAGGAAAGGTAAAAGGTACTCACACTCCGGATCTCGGCTACTAAGCTATTTTCGCCGTTGTAAGTACTCGAAGCTATTTCCTTTAGATCCTGCAATTGCATCTTGTTGTTTCTTGTTTACACTAGTTTGGCATAATGGACAACAATGAGCTTCTTATTCTATTTCCTGATTTAAGACATGGATGGTTTGATGCGAAAATTAAAAAACCTATGGAACATATTAGTATGAACGCTTTGAACACCATTGTTGATAATGATATAGAAAGTTCTAAGCTTGGGGAAGCTGGCTTTGATGAGCATGATATTTTTAGTCCCCCAAGCATTGAGGAGAAAATTTTCTTTGATGATACTTTGCCTCCTATTTATGATGATTATAATGATATTGGTCTTTTAGTACCGCCTGTTATGGAGGATAAATTTGATTATGATTACAATATGCCTCCTATATTTGATGATGAGAATAATAATGATAGCTACTTTGTTGAATTTGCTCCACTACAACTAATAAAATTGATTATGCCTATGTGGAGAGTAATAATTTTATGCATGAGACTCATGATAAGAATGCTTTATGTGATAGTTATATTGTTGAGTTTGCTCATGTTGCTACTGAAAGTTATTATGAGAGAGGAAAATATGGTTGTAGAAATTTTCATGTTACTAAAACACCTCTCTACATGCTGAAATTTTTGAAACTACACTTGTTCTATCTTCCTATGCTTGTTACTTTGCTCTTCATGAACTTGTTTATTTACAAGATTCCTTTTCATAGGAAGCATGTTAGGCTTAAATTTGTTTTGAATTTGCTTTTTGATGCTCTCTTTTGCTTCAACTCTTATTTCTTGCGAGTGCATCATTAAAACTGCTGAGCCCATCTTAATGGCTATAAAGAAAGAACTTCTTGGGAGATAACCCATGTCTTTATTTTACTACAGCACTTTGTTTTATATTTGAGTCTTGGAAGTTGTTACTACTGTAGCAACCTCTCCTTATCTTATTTTATTGCATTGTTGTGCCAAGTAAAGTCTTTGATAGCAAGGTTGATACTAGATTTGGATTATTGCGCAGAAACAGATTTCTGTCTGTCACGAATCTGGGCAGAATTCTCTGTAGGTAACTCAGAAAAATCTGCCAATTTACGTGCGTGATCCTCAGATATGTACGCAACTTTCATTCAATTTGAGAATTTTCATCTGAGCAAGTCTGGTGCCACTTTAAAATTCGTCTTTACGGACTGTTCTGTTTTGACAGATTCTGCCTTTTATTTCGCATTGCCTCTTTTGCTGTGTTGGATGGATTTCTTTGTTCCATTGACTTCCAGTAGCTTTGGGCAATGTCCAGAAGTGTTAAGAATGATTGTGTCACCTCTGAACATGTGAATTTTTGATTATGCACTAACCCTCTAATGAGTTTGTTTTAAGTTTGGTGTGGAGGAAGTTTTCAAGGGTCAAGAGAGGAGGATGATATACTATGATCAAGAAGAGTGAAAAGTTTAAGCTTGGGGATGCCCCCGTGGTTCATCCCTGCATATTTCAAGAAGACTCAAGCATCTAATCTTGGGGATGCCCAAGGCATCCCCTTCTTCATCAACAACTTATCAGGTTCCTTCTCTTGAAACTATATTTTTATTCGGTCACATCTTATGTACTTTACTTGGAGCGTCTGTGTGCTTTTGTTTGTGTTTTTGTTTGAATAAATGCTTGTGTGGGAGAGAGACACGCTCCGCTGGTTCGTATGAACACATGTGTTCTTAGCTTTTAATGTTCATGGCGAAGGTTGAAACTGCTTCGTTCATTGTTATATGGTTGGAAACGGAAAATGCTACATGTAGTAATTGGTAAAATGTCTTGGATAATGTGATACTTGGCAATTGTTGTGCTCATGTTTAAGCTCTTGCATCATATACTTTGCACCTATTAATGAAGAAATACATAGAGCTTGCTAAAATTTGGTTTGCATAATTGGTCTCTCTAAGGTCTAGATAATTTCTAGTAAAGAGTTTGAACAACAAGGAAGACGGTGTAGAGTCTTATAATGTTTACAATATGTCTTTTATGTGAGTTTTGCTGCACCGGTTCATCCTTGTGTTTGTTTCAAATAACCTTGCTAGCCTAAACCTTGTATCGAGAGGGAATACTTCTCATGCATCCAAAATCCTTGAGCCAACCACTATGCCATTTGTGTCCACCATACCTACCTACTACATGGTATTTCTCCGCCATTCCAAAGTAAATTGCTTGAGTGCTACCTTTAAAATTTCCATTCTTCGCCTTTACAATATATAGCTCATGGGACAAAATAGCCTAAAAACTATTGTGGTATTGAATATGTACTTATGCACTTTATCTCTTATTAAGTTGTTTGTTGTGCGATAACCATGTTCCTGGGGACGCCATCAACTCTTTGTTGAATATCATGTGAGTTGCTATGCATGTCCGTCTTGTCTGAAGTAAGAGAGATCTACCACCTTAATGGTTGGAGCATACATATTGTTAGAGAAGAACATTGGGCCGCTAACTAAAGCCATGATTCATGGTGGAAGTTTCAGTTTTGGACATATATCCTCAATCTCATATGAGAATAATAATTGTTGCTACATGCTTATGCATTAAAGAGGAGTCCATTATCTGTTGTCCATGTTGTCCCGGTATGGATGTCTAAGTTGAGAATAATCAAAAGCGAGAAATCCAAAATGCGAGCTTTCTCCTTAGAGTACAGGCGGCATGGAGGTACCCCATTGTGACACTTGGTTAAAACATGTGTATTGCGATGATCCGGTAGTCCAAGCTAATTAGGACAAGGTGCGGGCACTATTAGTATACTATGCATGAGGCTTGCAACTTGTAAGATATAATTTACATAACTCATATGCTTTATTACTACCGTTGACAAAATTGTTTCATGTTTTCAAAATAAAAGCTCTAGCACAAATATAGCAATCGATGCTTTCCTCTTTGAAGGACCATTCTTTTTACTTTTATGTTGAGTCAGTTCACCTATCTCTCTCCACCTCAAGAAGCAAACACTTGTGTGAACTGTGCATTGATTCCTACATACTTGCATATTGCACTTGTTATATTACTTTACATTGACAATATCCATGAGATATACATGTTACAAGTTGAAAGCAACCGCTGAAACTTAATCTTCCTTTGTGTTGCTTCAATACCTTTACTATGAATTTATTGCTTTATGAGTTAACTCTTATGCAAGACTTATTGATGCTTGTCTTGAAAGTACTATTCATGAAAAGTCTTTGCTTTATGATTCATTTGTTTACTCATGTCATTACCATTGTTTTGATCGCTGCATTCATTACATATGCTTACAATAGTATGATCAAGTTTATGATGGCATGTCACTTCAGAAATTATCTTTGTTATCGTTTACCTGCTCGGGACGAGCAGAACTAAGCTTGGGGATGCTGATACGTCTCCGACGTATCGATAATTTCTTATGTTCCATGCCACATTATTGATGATATCTACATGTTTTATGCATACTTTATGTCATATTTATGCGTTTTTGGAACTAACCTATTGACGAGATGCCGAAGGGCAGTTCCTTTTTCGCTGTTTTTGGTTTCAGAAATCCTAGTAAGGAAATATTCTCGGAATCGGACGAAATCAACGCCGGCATCCTATTTTTCCACGAAGCATCAGAACACCCGAGAGCGCCGAGGGGGCCCGGGCCCGGATGATAGGGTGGCGCGGCCCACGCCGCGGCCCTATGGTGTCGTCGCCCCTTCGACCTTCTGACGCCGCCTCTTCGCCTATATAAAGGTCCCAGACCTAAAACCTCGAGACGGAAGAGCCACGGTACGAGAAACCTTCCAGGCCGCCATCGCGAAGCCAAGATCTGGGGACAGGAGTCTCGTTCCGGCACGCCGCCGGGACGGGGAAGTGCCCCCGGAAGGCTTCTCCATCGACACCACCGCCATCTCCATCAACGCTGCTGTCTCCCATGAGGAGGGAGTAGTTCTCCATCGAGGCTCGGGGCTGTACCGGTAGCTATGTGGTTAATCTCTCTCCTATGTACTTCAATACAATGATCTCATGAGCTGCTTTACATGATTGAGATCCATATGATGAGCTTTGTATCGCTACTAGTTGTGTGCTACTCATGTGATGTTATTAAAGTAGTCTATTCCTCCTGCATGGTGTAAAGGTGACTAGTGTGTGCACCGTGTGGTTCTTGTCGTAGGCTATGATCATGATCTCTTGTAGATTGTGGAGTTAATTATCATTATGATAGTATTGATGTGATCTATTCCTCCTTCATAGTGTAATGTGGACAGTGTGTGCACTATGTTAGTTCTTGGTTTATTTTGCAATGATCTATTATGCTCTAAGGTTATTTAAATATGAACATTGAATTGTGGAGCTTGTTAACTCCGGCATTGAGGGTTCGTGTAATCCTACGCAATGTGTTCATCATCCAACAAAAGAGTGTATGTAGCACATATGAGAAAGAGTTATTTATTATGCGATCAATGTTGAGAGTGTCCACTAGTGAAAGTGTAATCCCTAGGCCTTGTTCCTAAATACTGCTATCGCTGCTTGTTTACTGTTTTACTGCGTTACCACTGCTGCGTTACTACTGCTCATACTTATTTATACCACTGTATTTCACTATCTCTTCGCTGAACTAGTGCACCTATTAGGTGTGTTGGGGACACAAGAGACTTCTTGCTTTGTGGTTGCAGGGTTGCATGAGAGGGATATCTTTGACCTCTTCCTCCCTGAGTTCGATAAACCTTGGGTGATCCACTTAAGGGAAAACTTGCTGCTGTTCTACAAACCTCTGCTCTTGGAGGCCCAACACTGTCTACAAGAATAGAAGCACCAAATTAGACGTCTAACTTGTTTTTGCAGGGTTTGGTGATGTGATATGGCCATAATGTGATGATGAATATGTATGAGATGATCATTATTGTATTGTGGCAACCGGCAGGAGCCTTATGGTTGTCTTTAAATTTCATGTTGAGTAGTATTTCAAAGTAGTTGTAATAGTTGCTACATGAGGTGAACAACCATGAAGACGGCGCCATGGACCTTGACGCTACGCCGACGATGATGGAGATCATGCCCGTTGATGATGGAGATCATGTCCGTGCTTTGGAGATGAAGATCGAAGGCACAAAGACTAAAGGGCCATATCATATCACATATGAATTGCATGTGATGTTAATCCTTTATGCATCTTATTTTGCTTAGAACGCGACGGTAGCATTATAAGATGATCCCTCACATTAATATCAAGATAATAAAGTGTTCTCCCCTCGTATGCACCATTGCTACAGTTCGTCGTTTCGAAGCATCTCGTGATGATCGGATGTGATAGACTCAACGTTCACATACAACGGGTGTAAGCCATGTTGCACACGCGGAATACTTGGGTTTGCTTGACGAGCCTAGCATGTACAGACATGGCCTCGGGACAACGGAAACCGAAAGGTTGAACACGAGTCATATGGATGATATGATCAACATGTTGATGTTCACCATTGAAGCTACATCATCTCACGTGATGATCGGTTTTGGTGTAGTGGATGTGGATCGTGTACCACTTAACAACTATGAGGGATGTTGTATTAAGTGGGAGTTCATTAGTAATTAGATTAAAACATGAACTAATTATCATAAACATAGTCTGAGTAGTATTTTGAATTAATTTTGTAGTATTGGCATCCGTATTCTACCATGCGCTAGTCTTGTAATTGAGATAGAAATACTGTTAAAATCTGACAAGAAACTTTACGGACTGGTACCGTATTGTTAAAGAATCAAGAATTGATTAAGTCCTATTGCAAACTTTTAGTAAACCTCACTTTGTTGATTCAAAGAGCTATGATTTCAATTAGTACCTAAAGTTATCTTGTCTCCATGAAACTTGAAGTTCAAATCTGTTTGAAAAAGTAAGGAGCTGAAAATTTAGTTTTCAGAAATAATCAAGGTATGAGATATATGTGATATCTAAGACCTTATTGCAAGATGATAGAATATAATTTGGTGAGACTACATAAACTCATAAGTTTTATGGGAATGTACGAAGGTTGAAGACGCAAGGCGTCCCAATCCTCCAACTATTGGGGCACTAACGATATTCGCATATCCATGAAGTAATCATCCTTAGTATGCACCGTTGCTAAGACTCGTCGTTTCGAAGCATCACGTGATGATCGGGTGTTATAGATTCTACGTGTGCATACAACGGGTGCAAGCCAGATTTGCACATGCGAATACTGAGGTTAAACTTTACGAGCCTAGCATGTACAGACATGGTCTCGGAAAGTCATCATGATATGATGGATAAAATTATGAGTGAAATTGTTCATCATATTAAAAAGTTACTAATAGTGAAATCTGAAACACTTGTCATATGATGATCAACTTCAAAGTAAGAACCTCAAGGTTATTGGTATTTGACCAACAAACCTAGAAGTTATTGAAGGTGAAGTGTTTTCTGAATAATGAGGAAAGCTAAAAGAGAAACTACAAAAGATATTTTGGCAGAAAGAAAAGAAAAGACTAGAAAGTCTAGCTCAGGTGTATATACATGATATACATGTTATGGTTGTATTCCTAGTTTGGTCACACAATGAAATTCTTGGGTATTAGTACCACATTGGTTGGTATGAAGTGTCATACAAAACAACGCAATACAAGAATACAATGGCCTAAGTGACTAATAAGGAATATGGTAATAATGCACATCTGGAACATAATAAAGTGTTATTATGCTTGTCATTGGCATTCTACCTAGCCCTTATAATTTATAATAAAGAACTTAATAATTGTTATTTTGCTCTGGTCAAATAAAAACAATGAGTTGTTCAAATTATGACATTACTCCATGTACGATGGATAAGTTATTATAAATCTTAATGGTGAAACACACATACATAAACTGACGCTAAAATGCCATAAGGCAAATGATTTGAATTCCACTTATTTGTGGAACCGCCATTTAGGTCATGTTGGAAAGGAACGCATGAAGGAACTCCATGCAAATGGATTTTTGGAGTCATTCGATTTTTGAATCGTTTGGCGCTTGCAAATCTTTTCTAAAGAGAATGACTGAAATACCGTTCATAGGCCAAGAGTTGAACGGGCAACTAACTTAGTGGAAACATACATGATGATATATGTGGTTCACTGGGCATAGTTGTGTGCGGGAGATTCTTCTACTTCATGAAAACTTCCAACAATGAATTGAGTATATATATGTGGATATATTCAATAAGGAAGAAGTTTGAAACATTTGAATAGATTCAAATAAATTTCAGCATGAAGTGGAAATCATCGTAATAGAAAAGTCAAATATCTATGATTGGATCATGGTGGAAATATTTGAATTACGAGTTTTAGCGAACATCTAAAAGAGTTATGAAATTGTTCTACAACTCACGTTTCTTGGAGTATCATAATGATGATGGAGTATCCGAGAGATGTATCCAAACCTTGTTGGGTCAATGATGAGATAAAATATTGATGCCATTATATTTTTGTGGATTATGCTTTAGAGACTACCGCTTTTACACTAAATAGAGCATCATCATGATCCATTGAAATGACACCATACAAGCTATGGCATGGGTATAAACCTTAATAGTCCTTTCTTTAAATTTTGGTCTAAGAGTTTACAACCAAAATCGGATGAATGTCTTTGTTGGTTATCCCAAAGAATTGATTGGGAATTCTTTTCACTATGAAGTAAAAGACAAAAGTGTTTGTTAATGTTACTTGCTTATTTCCAAGAAATTGTTTTCTAGCAAAGTATTTGAGTGGGAGGACAATAGAACTTGATAAGGTTTATGAACCTGAGCATAATGATCAGAGTAGCGCAGCATCGGAAATGGTTCCGGAAGCGGCCACGACGATCATGGCTTCCATGACTACAAAGTGTTTTAGCCATGGAGATCGAAGTACTTATTGAACCTTGTAGGTATGGTTTACTTTGTGATCAAATAAATGATTTGTGAACAAAGGATTGATTTTGAACAATGATAAATCAACTACAAACAAAGAAGTTATGATGGGCCCTGACTCCGTTAAAATGGCTATACGCCATGAAATCCAAGATAGATGAATACTTTTTGAAAGTAAATAAATCTATGAAATTGATAGACTTGGATGAAATGTCCTTAAAGAAGCTAGGCTTGTCGAAAAGTTGTTTACGACAAAGTTCAAAGAGTTGACTACGATAAGATTAGATCTTCCGTAGCAATGCTTATAGTCTATGTGGATTATTCTAGTAATCACTACATATTTCTTTCATGAGATATGATAGTAGGATGGCAAAATACATTACTTAACAGAAGTGTGTATTAAAGGTGTATACAAGATACAACCAATTGTTTTGCTAGTCCGTGGAATACTAGATAGATAAACGAACTTCAATTGGATGAAGTGAGTATCGCGGAGTTGGAATCTTCACCGGATGAAATAGTCAAAGAGTTTTTGATTTCATCAGAAACGATGAAGAGGCTTGCATTTGCAAGAAATTAAGTGGGAGCACTGAGACATATTTATAATACTTTATGTAGATACATATAGTTGGTTATAAATGATGTAATTATATACTTGATTATAAAAGGTTTCATTGAGAATTAACTTCAATGAAAGGATATGGACTGAAACATATTTAGTGTCAAGATCTATGAAGATAGATTAAAACACATAATAAGTTTAAGTCAAAGTACATAAAATGGATATTGAAGTAGTTCAATATAGAAATATTAAGAAAATGTTCTTGTCATGTGAAGGTTTAACAAGACTTGAGTGTATCTGACACTCAATAAGTAAAAACACATGAGTGATTATAGATCACGAATAATATGTACACAATCAGATGTCCTGTGTTCTAAAAAGTTAGGAGCATATACCAGAATGATACATGTGATGATCAATGGACAAACAGTAAGAATATCCCTGTGTGCTTTAGAAGAACCAAGGATATATATATATAGTTTTGTATGGGGTAATGACAAACAAATCGCTGTAAGGTGTTGCACCGATATTTGTTTGGTCACATATAAAATTAATTTCAAATCTCAATTAGGCTAAGTGTTGATTAAAAGGTAGCACAATGCTAGATTTAGAAGAGTTCTAAATATTGTGACGGATTCTACAAAAGAAGGCAGAGTATGTCATTGTTTTGACAATGACAAAGGATGTTAAGTCAAGAGGTTCTTTGAGAACTTGGTGTAGTTCCGATAGTGTCAGAACTTTGAAGCTATATTGTGTATGACAATATTAGTGACATATTTCAGACCGCGGAATTAAGGTTCCACCAGAAGACCAAACATATTTAATGCCGACTCATTTGGAAAATGAGTGATGCGTGATATGTCCCAAACGTATCTATAATTTCTTATGTTCCATGCTACTTTTATGATGATACTCACATGTTTTATACACATTATATGTCATATTTATGCATTTTCCGGCACTAACCTATTGACGAGATGCCGAAGAGCCGTTCTGTTTTCTGTTTTTGGTTTCAGAAATCCTAGTAAGGAAATATTCTCGGAATTGGACGAAATCAACGCCCGGGGTCCTATTTTTGCACGAAGCTTCCGAAGACCGGGGAGATGAAGTGGGGCCACGGGGCGCCGCCACACTAGGGCGGCGCGGCCTAGAGGGGGCCCGCGCGGCCCTAGCGTGTGGGGCCCCCGTGACTCTCCCGACTCCTTCCGCCTACTTAAAGCCTCCGTCGCGAAACCCCCACGAGAGCCACGATACGGAAAAACCACGACGGAACCCTTGAGGGCCCGCCGCCAATCCCATCTCGGGGATTCAGGAGATCGCCTCCGACACCTGCCGGAGAGGGAATCATCTCCGGAGGTCTCTTCATCGCCATGATCGCCTCCGGATCGATGTGAGTAGTTCACCCCTGGACTATGGGTCCATAAGTAGCTAGATGGTTGTCTTCTCCTCATTGTGCTATCATGTTAGATCTTGTGAGCTGCCTATCATGATCAAGATCATCTATTTGTAATCCTTCATGTTGTGTTTGTTGGGATCCGATGAATATGGAATACTATGTCAAGTTGATTATCAATCTATCATATATGTTATTTATGTTCTTGCATGCTCTCCGTTGCTAGTAGAGGCTCTGGCCAAGTTGATACTTGTGACTCCAAGAGGGAGTATTTATGCTCGATAGTGGGTTCATGCCTCCATTAAATCTGGGACAGTGACAGAAAGTTCTAAGGTTGTGGATGTGCTGTTGCCACTAGGGATAAAACATCGATGCTTTGTCTAAGGATATTTGTGTTGATTACATTACGCACCATACTTAATGCAATTGTCTGTTGTTTACAACTTAATACCGGAAGGGGTTCGGATGATAACCTGAAAGTGGACTTTTTAGGCATAGATGCATGCTGGATAGCGGTCTATGTACTTTGTTGTAATGCCCTGATTAAATCTCATAGTACTCATCATGATATATGTATGTGCATTGTTATGCCTTCTTTATTTGTCAATTGCCCAACTGTAATTTGTTCACCCAACATCTATCTTATGGGAGAGACACCGCTAGTGAACTGTGGACCCCGGTCCTATTCTTTACATCTGAAATACAATCTGCTGCAATTGTTCTTTACTGTTATTCGCAAACAATCATCATCCACACTATACATCTAATCCTTTGTTTACATCAAGCCGGTGAGATTGACAACCTCACTGTTACGTTGGAGCAAAGTTCTGTGATTGTGTTGTGCAGGTTCCACGTTGGCGCGGAATCCCTGGTGTTGCGCCGCACTACACTCCGCCGCCATCAACCTTCAACGTGCTTCTTGGCTCCTCCTGGTTCGATAAACCTTGGTTTCTTTCTGAGGGAAAACTTACTGCTGTGCACATCACACCTTCCTCTTGGGGTTCCCAACGGACGTGTTAATTACGCGCATCAAGACTGTTTTCTGGCGCCGTTGTCGGGGAGATCAAGACACGCTGCAAGGGGAGTCTCCACTTCCAATCTCTTTACTTTGTTTTTGTCTTGCTTTATTTTATTTACTACTTTGTTTGCTGCATTATATCAAAACACAAAAAATTAGTTGCTAGTTTTACTTTATTTACTGTCTTGTTCTCCATATTAAAAACACAAAAAAATTAGTTACTTGCATTTACTTTATTTAGTTTGCTTTATTTACTACTGCTAAAATGGGTACTGTTGAGAATACTAAGTTGTGTGATTTCACTAGCACAAATAATAATGATTTCCTATGCACACCTATTGCTCCACCTGCTACTACAGCAGAATTCTTTGAAATTAAACCTGCTTTACTGAATCTTGTTATGAGAGAGCAATTTTGGTGTTAGTTCTGATGATGCTGCTGCCCATCTTAATAATTTTGTTGAACTATGTGAAATGCAAAAGTATAAGGATGTAGATGGTGACATTATAAAATTAAAATTGTTTCCTTTCTCCTTAAGAGGAAGAGCTAAAGATTGGTTGCTATCTCTGCCTAGAAATAGTATTGATTCTTGGACTAAATGTAAGGATGCTTTTATTGGTAGATATTATCCTCCCGCTAAAATTATATCTTTGAGAAGTAGCATAATGAATTTTAAGCAATTAGATAATGAACATGTTGCTCAAGCATGGGAGAGAATGAAATCTTTGGTAAAGAATTGCCCAACCCATGGACTGACTACTTGGATGATCATCCAAACCTTTTATGCAGGATTGAATTTTTCTTCGCGGAACCTATTGGATTCAGCTGCTGGAGGTACCTTTATGTCCATCACTTTGGGGCGGCAACAAAGCTTCTTGATGATATGATGAAAAATTACTCTGAATGGCACACGGAAAGAGCTCCACAAGGTAAGAAGGTAAATTCTGTTGAAGAAACCTCCTCCTTGAGTGATAAGATTGATGCTATTATGTCTATGCTTGTGAATGGTAGATCTAATGTTGATCCAAATAATGTTCCTTTAGCTTCATTGGTTGCCCAAGAAGAACATGTTGATGTGAACTTCATTAAAAATAATAATTTCAACAACAATGCTTATAGGAATAATTTGGTAACAACTATAGGCCATATCCTTCTGCTAATGGTAATAGTTATGGTAATTCTTATGGAAATTCTTACAACAATAATAAGAGTGTACCCTCTGGTCTTGAAGCCATGCTTAAAGAATTTATTAGTACACAAACTGCTTTTAACAAATCTGTTGAGGAAAAGCTTGATAAAATTGATATTCTTGCTTCTAAGGTTGATAGTCTTGCCTCTGATGTTGATCTTTTAAAATTGAAAGTTATGCCTAATAAGGATATTGAAAATAAGATTGTTACTACAGCAAATGCCATCCAAGTTCGAATTAATGAGAATATTAGATTGATGGCTGAATTGCATGCTAGGTGGGAAAGAGAAGAAAATGAAAAACTTGCTAAAGAGAATAATGTAGCTAAAGTTTGGACTATTACCACCACTAGTAATGATAATGATTCACATGTTGCTACACCTCCTACTATCAATGGTAAAATAATTGGTGTTGGCAATGTTTCTACTCCTAGTGCAAAGCGTGCAAAATTGCCTGAAACTGCTAAAATTGTGATAAAACTGCTGAAATTTTTCAAAATATTGGGGACAATGATCCCATTGCTGTAGATCATAATTGTTTAGACTTTGATGATTGTCACATCTCTGAAGTTATAAAGTTCTTACAAAAGCTTGCTAAAAGTCCCAATGCTAGTGCTATAAATTTGGCCTTTACAAAACATATTACAAATGCTCTCATAAAAGCTAGAGAAGAGAAACTAAAACTTGAAACCTCTATTCCTAGAAAGTTAGAAGATGGTTGGGAGCCTATCATTAAGATGAGGGTCAATGATTTTGATTGTAATGCTTTATGTGATCTTGGTGCAAGTATTTCTGTTATGCCTAAGAAAATTTATGATATGCTTGACTTGCCACCATTGAAGAATTGTTATTTGGATGTTAATCTTGTTGATAATGTTATTGTTGGGGGGATGACCCCCGGTATGCCAAAGGCGTGCCAAACCGGATGGTTTGAGCCATCAAGATACCGGTTTAATGTTCATACCGGAGCACAGAGATAAGAAATTAGCTAAGTGAGGCTAAGCCGGTATCCCCAAGAGGGGTATGCCGGAACCGGGTAAAGAAGATACCGGGCTACCGGAAAGAAGAGCATGTCGGCAGGACTGGTCAAAGATTCTCTCCAGAGCTAGAAGACAAAGATGAGCTAAGCAAAGTAGCTTTAAACGAAGGGCTGACGATAAAGAGGAGGATGACGGTCAAAGAAGCCGGAGGACGTCAGCGTCCCTGATTAAAGAAGACCCCGGTGTCATCTATGATTAAAGTAGCTTTGTAAAGTAGTTTGTCTAGTCAAAGATGCCATTAGGGTTTCTTGCCCTGTAAGCCACCCTCTCCCCTATATAAGGAGAGGGGAGCCCTCTTCACGGGCGCGGAACAATAGAGAAGATAGAGAGAGAACCTTGTAGCTGAGAAACCTGTAACCTGTGGAGATCAATAAAGAAGATGATCTAGAGCGAGTTCTTCCTTATGTCTTTCTTCTTCAACCTCTAGCCTTGGCTAAGTTCTTGAGGAAACCATCCGGAAGTTCATCCCATCTAATCACAAACCCTCCCCCGAATCCTCTAGCGTCCATCCGGCCCCAACTCAAGCCATCCTATGGCATCTGTCTGTTCACCACGACGACAGTTGGCGCCCACCGTGGGGCATGAAGTGGCGCTTGCTGGAGTACATATTCGGGCGGGCATCCTCGAGGTCGCCGGCGAGCGGACAGTGTGCGCGCTCGTCCAGCGCTTCTACTCCATCGACTTCATCAACGACAACGCGGGCTGCTTCGCCAACGGCGGCATCTTCCCCAAGAACGGCCGCATCATGGAGTTTGGCAGCCACCGCGTCTACTTCGGCACCGTCCCTGTGCGCCAGCGCCTCTCGGCGTGCTGGTGGCACCGGACCCGCCAAGGTGGCTCTGTGCTGGCCGCGCCGCCAGCAGCGTCGAGGTAATGATGACCGGTGTGGTTGGTGCAGGCAAGGAAGCTGTGGATGAGGGTGCTGGTCGTGCGGCTTCAACCCGCGCGGCCAAGCCACCGCTGGAGCGCGACACCGGCGCTGCGGGAGCATCGTCCGCACCACCGGCAACACCACTCCAGGCGGCGATGAACGTGCTGGCAACGCCCATCGCGCAGAACATCGACCCGGCGGCGGCTCAGGCGGAGCTGGAGGCGCGCCGAGCTGCTCGCGAACGGCGCCGACATCGTCCGGGCGCAGCGCGAGCTGAACCTAACCTTACGTGAGTACAACGCTGCCCATGGCTTTGCTTCTGTTAGCGCTCATGCTGCTAGGATACCGGAGAACCGGCTTAAAGCTCGCAATCTAGACCAGGATTTGTGTAAGGAAATTCTTGCCGGCAAAAGCACCTCTGCATCTGTGAGTATCGTAGAAAAACCCAAGTACAGCAGCCAGGATAAAACTATAAAAGCTGCTAAGGCCGCAGTAGAACTGTGTGACTCGCTTTCCGGGGATGCTTTGGCGAAACAGCAAGAGCGTGTTAGAGAGCTGTTGGAAACTATCGAGCAGCAAAACGCTGAGCAGCTAGCTAAGCTGAACAGGGCTGTGGCCTCAAAGTCCGCGCGTTCAACAAAGAATGCCGGAAGCAAGTCCCATGGGCAGGCCTCGTCCCCCCATCCGGACAGAAGAAGAGAAAAAGAAGTGAATGCGCAGCAGATGACTGTGTACGATCCGGTTCTTGCCGGAAAGCAACAAGCCGGGCAACACGATGCCGGTAGAAAAAGCCAAGGGGCAAATCGAGGCTACGCCAAAGGAGGCTGTGCCGGAAACAATCATGCCGGTAAATATGAAACCGGGCAAAACTATCCAGCTGCAAGGGCAGCGTATGATGATGAGGAGATGCCTCCACCGAGGAACCGGCAGGCAAGGGCCGCGTATGATGACGAGGAAATGCCTCCACCAAGGTACCGGCAGGCAAGGGCCGCGGCACCGGAGCATTACGATGAAGCTGACTCAACAAGACTCACCGCTTACCGGAACCCATTGGGAGAACGCCTGGGAGAAAGGAACCTGCCGGAACGGGATGCGAGGCACCGTCTGGATAGAGTGTACCTGTCTGAAATGATTGAGGCAGAGGGTCCTCCGGGCCCAAAGTGCTTTGGCCCAAGGATCATGAAAGAGCAACCACCGGTTCGTAACTTCAGTTGCCCCGTGACACCAAAACATATGATGGCACCACTAAGCCGGAAGATTGGCTCGCGGATTATGTGACCGCGGTATACGTCGCAGGCGGTGGAGGAACCGTAGCTGGAGGAGGAAACCGGCGTTGGGCCGTGAGAATTGTACCATCGTTCTTGGTAGGACCGGCAAGAATCTGGCTAAACAACTTGCCGGCAGGAAGCATAAATGGCTGGTTGGACTTTGAGGAAGCTTTTGTGAGCAACTTCAGCAGCACCTACCGAAGGCCAAACAGGCCTCAAGCTCGCTTTGTGCTTGCAGCGCCGCAGGCTCCGGGATTACTGGTGGAACTCTGTTCGAAACTCTTGTGAAGGGGTGATTGTAATATCCCAGGTTTAGAGGCAACAAAATGAGAGAACACCAAAGTGTGCATTGCATTCATGCATAGAAAATCCGGGGGATTTTCGCGCTTTCAAATAAAACTTACCACAGTAACTGAAGTTTCACTTGACTTGCTGGAATTGAAGTAGATCATCAAGTCAAGCGCTATAAACTTCACTGTGATCTTTGTTAAAACCTTGTTTTGGGTAGAGATGATTTGATCTATGGATTAGATCAAATGGAATTAGATTTACAACAACACATTCTTTAAGAATCAAACTCTAACTTATTAACACTTAAAAGTTAGCAACTACCTTTGTGTGTAATTTAATTCACTTCTAAACTTATTACCAAATAAGGTAAACCACATGGTCTAAAGTGCATAAAAGCCACACATTCTTATTTAAATCATAACTTATTAAATATATGGAATATCATAAAACTAAATCCATTTACATTACGAATTATAGTTCAAACTATTTGAATAAAACTAACTATGAGTATTTTGAAACTCATATGATCATGCCTAGATGAATTCAAACACCAACTATCCAAACTTGAGAAATAACCCTCAACCTTAACCTTTTTACCAATATTATAATGTAAATCCAATCAAAGATGGTATGATGACTCATCCACAATAATAAAACCATCCACAAGATATTTAGTAGCAAATGCCACTTGGCTATCCAAAAATAAATCATATGAGAGGATAATCTCTATGCCACATGGGATGAAAATATCTACATGACTTGCTTTCCAAGCTATGCCACCTCATGCTCAAAGGATTGCTATGGATGAGGGCATGACAACCAAGCACCTTACTCATCTAACCAACACAAGAGTCACCACCTATGTGTCATGATACTAGAGCTTGCCCAAGCCTATAAATAGAGCCACACCCTTCATCCATTTGCTCATCTAGTACCATGATACATGGGAACAAACACATAGAGCCACTCCATGTGAATTAGCTAGGATCAAGATGAAGAAGCTAGGAGGTGGACGCATACCACAAGATGCAGGTTTATCAGATTTCCTGAAGAACAAGCTACAGAAGATACCAAGGTAGAATCCCTAGGCAAACCATATATTTAGAGGATCATATCATCATATCTTGAGTAGGACCTTAGGATATTCCAAGACATTGAGAAGTGAGAGAAGTTATAATACTAACCATAGCCATGTTCATACAAGAATAATAGGGAAGTACTAATCCTAGTTGTTCAAGTCAATATTTGATCTTGGAGGAGAGGACCCTATTCCAATAACAATACCTTAGAAAACCAATTCCATAATCATCACAACTTGGTATTATTTATAAACCCTAAGAATCTAGGATGAGTGTGATGAGAGGAATAATAAAGAGGGATTAGTGAGGAATGAGTGGATCTTGTCTAATGCATGATTATGCCTTGTAGATATAGATGATAAGTTAAACCCATATGATTAATAGATCTCATCTATCACATAAAATAATAAGTACATCACTAGTAGTTAACCCTTGCTTGTGTAGAGTAGTCTTGATATTGTATTTAAACCTTGCTTATCCAAACAATTGAGACAACCCTAGCATTGCCTTGATGCATGAATCCTAACTAAGTGAGGAGAATAACCCTATACCATATTTGGAATCCAATCTATGTATTACTTTGGATTATAAGTAGAACCCTGCCATGCCTCATGCCTATTTATACTTCAACTAGTGAAGCATTACCAAAACCCTAAACCTTTTCACATAGGATCCAATCCACATAAAATAATATGTCCCAACTTGTGTATCATGGATCACAAGTATAAACCAAGCCATATATACCTAAGGACTAAATGCCATTTGGTGAGTAGAATAAAACCAATACCCTACTCTACTTTGTTATCCAAATACTTTGCCTAAGTGAATCAAATGAATAGTATTTATAAAATAGCACCACCTCATCAAGAGAGTTAATCATGATGAGTTTAGGATTCATTTTAAATAATTCAAGTAGTAGTTTGCTAAGCAAGATTATTTAACATAGAGTGAATCCAACCATCTTCTTAAACCCTAAGAAATAATCCTTCACATAAAATGATGAATTCATCCCATTCTCATTACCATTTAATTTAAAACTCTAACCATAATATAAAATACATGGGAACCCTCAATATTGTTAAGTAATAACAAAACTTAATGACATGTTTACCATGCACTGGTTATAAACTTCAAATCATTCAAAATAGGTTTGATTTCCAAATTTAAAGAGTTGAGATAAATACCTAAACCATTTCTATTTAATTCAAGTCTCACAAGATCTCAATTAAATCCTAACCAAACTATTTGTTTAATATAATAAAACCATGCAGTAAGCATGATTATCAAATTATCTTGATACTCAAATATTTTAGAACCTGCAAAACAAAGCAGAATTCAAATTTGAATTCAAACCAGAAAATAGAAAACAGAAAATATAAAACAAAATTTGAAAAGGAAAAGAGAGGGAAACTTACCCTGGTGTCAGCCCATTACCACCACGTCGCAGCCCAGATCCGCACCAGCCAAAGCAGGCCAACGCAGCCCAGACGCGGCCCAGCCCAAAGCCACTTACCGATTCAATTGCTTTAAAAATCGTGCAATGGAGGGACTTCGTCATCGTCTTCTTCTCCGGTGTCGACAGCGCGGCATCGCCAGTAGACACCGCTCTCGTCGACGATAAGGATGCCCGGACGTCGCAGAAGGTTCCAGAACGTCACCCTAATCGTTTCGCGTCCGAGTCTATCCGAGGGAGAGAAAAGATCTTCGCCAGACCACCTTCCAGAGACCGCCACCTCCCGACCATCGCCGTCGTCGTGTCGAGGTCTCAGAGCTCCCCTCGGCCTATAAATAGTTGGAGATCATCACCGTATAATCCTTGTTCTTCGTCGCCCATCAATTCTCTCTCAATCGCTCTCTATCTCTCACTGGAACCACCACCATGGCCGGCCAGTTCTCCGGCTAGTCATCGGTAGAAGCCACCCCGAAGTCCACCGCGTAGTCGAGGAGAAGCGCCGTGTCTCAGGGAGCATCCTCGTGGAAGGAATCGAGGAGAGGAGGTCTCAATCACAGCCAATCGACCGTTCCCTTTGATCGGCATCCCGCAGAACATTGAAGATTGTTGTCGTCCTCGTCTCCGCCAACCGTCAGCATCTGGGAAGCATCAAGGTGAGCAGGCGCGTCGAATGAGCCTTTCTTGCTTCCTAAAGATCATCCTAGCATTAGTTATATTGGCCGGAGTAGCTCCGCCGCGGACATGACTGCCGGCGAAGCTCCGATGAACTATTCGACAAACCATCACCACCATCGTGTTCCTTGTCTTCTTCTCGTTCGTTTAGTACCAACCACGCATCCAGGGAGGCCTTTTAGCGGCGGCGCCACCGTGCTCTGGCCGCCGGCGTTTAAACGTCGGGGAGGTCAACGACCTCAGTCCGTTTTGACCGGTCTTTGCCTGCGTGGCAGTCTACGTGTCCATTGGTCCCACTCGTCAGTGTCTAGGAGTAGAAATGAACCGGTATCTTTAGTATTTCGTTTTATTTCAAATTCCAGAAAATATTGAAACTTTGCAAAATCATATAAAATTCATTTCAACTCAGAAAAATTCAAATGATATATCAAAATGCTCACAAAAATAAAACCTATTCAAATAAAATATAAAACAAAAATGTGTGTCAAAATAAAAATTCACTTATTTTTATTCTTTATTAATTATGTCTTTCTAATTGTTTAAAATGCAAATTGAATTCAATAAATGACTAAGTTCCAAAATTAAATTTTAATTATTCAGTAACTAAGTAAAATGTTAAGATTAATTTTCTTTACCATAATGGCATTCACTTTAGTATTAGTGATAATTCATAAACCCTAAATTGCATATTACTATTTTCTATTTTCTTTAAATAGTAATAACTCAAGAAAATGTTAAAAGCCAATATTATCTTGGTAATTCAAAACTTATTTACTTAAACATCTTTAGTTAACAAGTCATTATTTTAAAACCTAACAATAATTAGGAAACCCTGATTTCCAATTAAACCCTAATTAGTACTTATTTTAATTGTTAAACCCTTATCTCTGAATTAAACCTAATTAGGAGTTACCCTAATTATTAATTCTTGTGGAAGTTAATCAATGTCAAACCATCACTAATTTTAATTCAAAGTAGTTAGTAACCACAACTATATTATCAATTATCCTTTTTAGGAGTTGTACCATGATTTAGAAACCCTAGTTTCAAATTGAGTAAGACCTGGATCCCATTATTTCATGTGATCATTCCACCTTAGAACCAACTCTAAAACCCTAGATATGTGTCACATATGATCATGGGAGATTTACTTGACATATAGAACCCTAATTAGCAACAATTGAATACATGCTTAGGATCCACTAGCATAAAACCAAGTCACATGAGATTATCATTTCATGTTCCTATTCTTAATTAAAACCTATATGATCCACTAATGTCACCTAGGTAGAAACCCTAACTTGTTAATTGGATTAGTACCATTAATCACCACTCCTATATACCACACCATTAGGATAAACCTTAATCATTAAACCCTAGTAGAACCATAATGATAAACCCTAGTATCAACTTTGTGTAATAAATCACATCACATGTTCCTATCCAACTAAACCTTACTTAGGAAATGATAAACCACTTAGCTTAGAAACTATTAGAGATTATTTGGTAAAGCAAATGTGAAGCCATAGTAAACCTAATAGCAAACCTATGGAACCATCTTAATAACCATCCTTTGATATGATGTATATGGGAAACTATGGTGATAACCCTACCAATACTTGCTACATATATAAAACCATTATACTTAAAGAACCTAACTAGTTCTTGTTAGAGGACTAAATGAATTCCATAGTAAACCCTAGAAAGCCATAGCTCCTAGGTATAGTAGTTCTTGTTCTTATTTAACCTGTTCTTCAAAAGTTATTCTTTTGAAGTACAAATGTCAATCAAACCTTAGAATCTTAATCCTTCTTTGAAATACTCATTAAATCTTAATCAATATGTTCTTCAAAAGTTATTCTTTTGAAGTGTAGTATAAGTAATCATCAACCATGATCTGTAGAACTTAAAATTAACAACTGTTCTTTACCTATTATTCCACCATTATTCTTATGTGTATGATTGTTATGATGCCTTATATCACTTGGTTATGATGCTAATATAACCAAACCCTAATAAGAACCTTGTTTGAGAACCATTCTAAAAGTGCAACAAACCCTAAAGAAATATTTACCACTCATACATTCTAAATCATTAAGGTTAGGTTACGCTCGGGACGATTGCATCTCATACTATGCATTATAGCATCTTTGCCAGTTCTTTAAACATTGTCCTTACCGGACGATGATGGTATTTCAGAATTTGGAGTTATCACGTATCGAAGCTTTTGCCTGCATAATCTTGCAGTCAAGAAAGGCAAGTTCATCGCTTGCTCATGTCATTTGATTATTTTTATCAAACTATATGCAAAGTACTATACTTATCATTCATGCATTGAAAAGCAAATATTATTTTACAATTATGAATATGACTATGTGGTGGGCAATGGAACCATGGTATGTGTTGATTTGGTGGAGGTTCCATTGCATGGGTTATATCACCCTAGGATTAATTACCAATGCCGTCCAGTGATTCTAGCGCCGTACATATCGCGTTATCCATAAGATCTATAATGGCTCTGGGGAAGTCAGCTGTATCTTTTCCCTTCTGCACGCCAACGGATCGGAGAGCCGGTGGGGTGCTGGAGGCACTGCCGCAATAGGTTGGGAAATCCTTTTAAATCCCCATCCATTAGTGATGATAAGCTCTTCGATCTATGAGGGATTGTCCGGAGTACACCATGAGTAAAGCCGTATTATCGGGGGAAGTCTACTGGAGGTGTACGGTTGGACAAAAGGGTGGGTTTGCAGGGTCGCGGAGAAGGCAGTGATTGGCTTGGATCTTATACTGGGCCTCACACCAAAGGAAGTGTGGACGAGGACATACTCTCAGCCGGCAACATGGTTAAGATCTCTTGTGGGGTAAAGTAACGCACCTCTGCAGAGGGTATCAAGAATTGTGACTGTCACTCCCTGTTCCGGGAAGGGAACTGCGAACGCGGCAGGAAAGGAACTCCACGAAGTTCTGTTCAACCCGTGAAGACTGACGGGCATAGTTTTCAGAATAAAATAAACCTTTTGAAGAAATGTTTATGAAAACTTGCATTGGCCTATGACTTTCTGGTCTATGGCTGTAGCTAGTGCATGATACACCTATTTCCTAATATGAACTTGCTGAGTACGCTCGTACTCATTCTATCCCATTTGAACCCCCTTCTTAGATCAAGGCACCAAAGGAGAAACTACCGTGGAACTCGAAGACAAAGGAGTCAACTGCAACAAGATGAAGAATCCAGTCAAAGAAGTCAATGGAGTCAACTTCTGCATCAGCTATGATGGAAACCTAGACTAGTAATAAAAGGGAACCTTTCCCTAATCCTAGCACCTAAGTAGCTAGATTTCTATAGCAAGCCAAGTAGCTCTTGAACTTGAGTTAGCAATAAGATAGACTACGAGTCGTTCTTCTGGAGCTTTATTTGAAGTTTTACCTCACTGTAAAGTAGGAGGTTGTGTTGATCTTATGTAAACAGTTCGTGTGTACTTCTATAGACATACCTTGGACTCGCATATGTTTCTGTTGTACCACTCTGAGAGATGTAATATGAGTGGAACGGTGTTTCACTTGTGTTATGTCAACGACTTGTGTACTACACCATGCAGTGGTACGCTGGGTCACCACAGCTGGTATCAGAGCAAATGCTTTGACCCTAGGATTAAAACCCTTTAAAGGAGACCTATAGGTTTGGTAGTGTCTATAGGAAGTATCTTAGTTAAGCCAACTATGCTAAACCAACTATTCTTTTGACTTGAGATGGGTATTCACTTGAGAATAATCCTGACACACTTGAGTCAATCTTTCTTATCTATCTTTCTTTAGTAAAGTGAATTAGTTAGTTATCTTGCTTCATTCCAAATAACTAGAACACCTTTGAAGCTTAAGATAATGGGTGGTAGTAGACCACAGTTGGTATACAACACATGGTAGTCCAAAGAGAGGATACAACCACAAGGAAGATATCCTATTGGAAGATGTATACCAAGACATGATATGGCTAAGTAAGAGTCATTTAAAATGTCAAATGACTGATGTTAAGTAAGGGAGATAAGTTATATAAGGTAGTATATGTCTATGATGAGTCAATCATAGGAGGTAAGGAAGAGTGATAGGAGTTATACAAGTTTACTTTTCATGGTAAAGTTGGTAATCATATATGATTCACTTGAGAATCATGATGTGAGGAAGTAGAACATCATAAGTGAGTTAACAGAAGTATGATGAGGAGTAGGATTTAAGGAATAGTTCGAAAGCTTAGGCCTTAAAATCCTAATAACTACACCAAGTATGTTAGAACCATAGTCTTTAATTTAAAGAAGGCTTATTTAAAGTATATCACATAGAGAAATCCTAGAGTTATATGTGGTATATTCTAAACAATCATGTGTTTAGAATAGACATGTTAGAACTAATTGTATTATAGGAAGTAGTCCTCAATAGCACATATATATGGTATACTACTTTGTTAGTACTTCCAAAGAAAACTAGGTTAACTTCAACTATCCCAAGCCATTTTGTTTCAAGTTTGTCTCATTGCAAATGTGCAATTAAGATAAATGTTGAGACAAATAGTAGAAATTCACGTATTGTGCTAAGTATCACAACCTAAACCTATCTTATGTGGTGTTTTATACTACACATCTGATCCTGATGTTTAGGGATGTCTTACCCAACTAATATATTCAGGTATATAAGGATGTGTATTATAAGCACAAAGCTGGATTTTCTTGGACTTTATTGGATTTTCATTGATTGACTAGATCCATACATGAAGTTTGACTTTGATATGCAAATGCATGTTGCAATATCAAGCTCTTACTTGATGTTATAGGTCTAGAGGGTAAAGGTATTCGTGTGAGGAAGTGACGAATTCTGAAGATTTTGAAGACAAGATGAAGGTTCACTAGAAGAAGGAAGTAAAATTGTGGGAAGCAACCACAATAATCTGAAGGAAGGACCAATCAAAACTCACTTTTATCCTTAATCAAGGAGTACTTCAACATGAAGTACCATCAAAGTGAGAAAAATAGTGAATATAGAGCAGTAGAAGTGGAGCCGTATGCATTATGGAAGAAGGGAATGCAAGCGAAGTCACTTACAATACTATTTTCATAGTGTCAACAAGTGGTTATCTTGCAAAACAAACCCTAGAAGAAGGAAAATAGACAAGTGAAGTCGCAGCTGGTATAATAAGACCGCAGCTGATATAGGATAACCATGAAGAGAAAGAATGTTAAGTGAGGTATATCTTAACTAAAGCTATGTAAGTAGCCACAGCTGGTAAGTAGATATTGACTAGAACCATAACATAGCCACAACTGGTATCCAATAAGCCACATCTGGTACTAGGTAGTCCACAGCTGGTACCAGATAGCCCACAGCCTGAACATTTCTTTATCCTAAAAGAAAGGGGGATTCCGCAGCTAGTATTTCACAGCTGGTATCTCATAGCTGGTAAATTTTTTTTTTAATTGGAGGATTCATAATGGATACCCACAACTGAGTGGATACACCACAAAGAATTCTTCGTGAGACTCTAGAAAAGTACAAACCTAAGCTAGACCAAGACTAATCTTCTAACCTTGGAGTTTAATGATTAGAAGAAAGGGAGTTTGAAGATCATTAGTAAACTCCAAGGGGGAGAGGAAGGCTGAAGGAGAAGTATTAAGAAATTGTTTGGAGTATGATAGACGGAGAAAAAGGTCTGAACTGAGAGGAAGTCCGATCTTATTTTTATAAGGTTGTTGGGAAGTACCCATATAAAAGTACTCTCAGGAGATTGTCAGACCAGAAGCCGAGGTTTATATATCGAAGAAGTAAGGGTTAGACCTTAACTTGAGTGGGTAATTGTAATTACTCCAAAACCAAGAGAACTTAAGTAAGTTTAAGATAATGAAGTTGGATGAAGATGATATCGGAGGACAATCAAAGCCTAAGGAAACAAAAAAAAAGGGAGTTTGACTATACCAAAATTAATTATTATTAGAAAGATTCCTTTCATGGAACCTAAAGAAACCAAAAGGAAGATAACTAGCATAAACTAGAAGCCATGATTGGATGGACTAAATGAGTCTAATCCATTCGTAGGACTAAACAACCAGGACCATGCCTATTGTAAATACCTTACTAAGTACCATTACTTTCGTTATGGTAGTAAGGGAAAACAATACCCTGCTTTAAATGAATCTTTTAGAATTAAGGTTTGGACATCGCAGCTGGTACACCATAGTGCCATAATGCACCGCAGCTGGATTACCGCAGCTGGTAGAACCAAGTTAGGTGTACCCAAATAGGAGGATGTCACCACAACCATTAGTAAAGTCCATTAACACAATAAGATGTCCTAATCCAAGAATCTTTGGAGAGTAAGCCTATAAGCTTAGAGTGTTGGAAGAAATCATAGAATTGAAGAAAGTATCCGTGCCAGACATCAGAAGACTTCCGGAAGGATCGAGACAAGGGATATATTCAATTATATCTAATGAGATCACTAGGGAGTTTGAAAGGATGGTGATCTGTTCAAGACATTTCAACATTCCGAAACATGAGAGCGTTCGAACTTCGGGACGAAGTTCAGTTTAAGGGGGAGAGGCTGTAATATCCCAGGTTTAGAGGCAACAAAATGAGAGAACACCAAAGTGTGCATTGCATTCATGCATAGAAAATCCGGGGGATTTTCGCGCTTTCAAATAAAACTTACCACAGTAACTGAAGTTTCACTTGACTTGCTGGAATTGAAGTAGATCATCAAGTCAAGCGCTATAAACTTCACTGTGATCTTTGTTAAAACCTTGTTTTGGGTAGAGATGATTTGATCTATGGATTATATCAAATGGAATTAGATTTACAACAACCCATTCTTTAATAATCAAACTCTAACTTATTAACACTTAAAAGTTAGCAACTACCTTTGTGTGTAATTTAATTCACTTCTAAACTTATTACCAAATAAGGTAAACCACAGGGTCTAAAGTGCATAAAAGCCACACATTCTTATTTAAATCATAACTTATTAAATATATGGAATATCATAAAACTAAATCCATTTACATTACGAATTATAGTTCAAACTATTTGAATAAAACTAACTATGAGTATTTTGAAACTCATATGATCATGCCTAGATGAATTCAAACACCAACTATCCAAACTTGAGAAATAACCCTCAACCTTAACCTTTTTACCAATATTATAATGTAAATCCAATCAAAGATGGTATGATGACTCATCCACAATAATAAAACCATCCACAAGATATTTAGTAGCAAATGCCACTTGGCTATCCAAAAATAAATCATATGAGAGGATAATCTCTATGCCACATGGGATGAAAATATCTACATGACTTGCTTTCCAAGCTATGCCACCTCATGCTCAAAGGATTGCTATGGATGAGGGCATGACAACCAAGCACCTTACTCATCTAACCAACACAAGAGTCACCACCTATGTGTCTTGATACTAGAGCTTGCTCAAGCCTATAAATAGAGCCACACCCTTCATCCATTTGCTCATCTAGTACCATGATACATGGGAACAAACACATAGAGCCACTCCATGTGAATTAGCTAGGATCAAGATGAAGAAGCTAGGAGGTGGAGGCATACCACAAGATGCAGGTTTATCAGATTTCCTGAAGAACAAGCTACAGAAGATACCAAGGTAGAATCCCTAGGCAAACCATATATTTAGAGGATCATATCATCATATCTTGAGTAGGACCTTAGGATATTCCAAGACATTGAGAAGTGAGAGAAGTTATAATACTAACCATAGCCATGTTCATATAAGAATATTAGAGAAGTACTAATCCTAGTTGTTCAAGTCAATATTGATCTTGGAGGTGAGAACCCTATTCCAATAACAATACCTTAGAAAACCAATTCCATAATCATCACAACTTAGTATTAGTTATAAACCCTAAGAATCTAGGATGAGTGTGATGAGAGGAATAATAAAGAGGGATTAGTGAGGAATGAGTGGATCTTGTCTAATGCATGATTATGCCTTGTAGATATAGATGATAAGTTAAACCCATATGATTAATAGATCTCATCTATCACATAAAATAATAAGTACATCACTAGTAGTTAACCCTTGCTTGTGTAGAGTAGTCTTGATATTGTATTTAAACCTTGCTTATCCAAACAATTGAGACAACCCTAGCATTGCCTTGATGCATGAATCCTAACTAAGTGAGGAGAATAACCCTATACCATATTTGGAATCCAATCTATGTATTACTTTGGATCATAAGTAGCACCCTGCCATACCTCATGCCTATTTAGACTTCATATAGTGAAGCATTACTAAAACCCTAAACCTTTTCACATAGGATCCAATCCACATAAAATATTGTCCCAACTTGTGTATCATGGATCACAAGTAATAAACCAAGCCATATATACCTAAGGACTAAATGCCATTTGGTGAGTAGAATAAAACCAATACCCTACTCTACTTTGTTATCCAAATACTTTGCCTAAGTGAATCAAATGAATAGTATTTATAAAATAGCACCACCTCAGCAAGAGAGTTAATCATGAGGAGTTTAGGATTCATTTTAAATAATTCAAGTAGTATTTTGCTAAGCAAAATTATTTCACATAGAGTGAATCCAACCATCTTCTTAAACCCTAAGAAATAATCCTTCACATAAAATGATGAATTCATCCCATTCTCATTACCATTTAATTTAAAACTCTAACCATAATATAAAATACATGGGAACCCTCAATATTGTTAAGTAATAACAAAACTTAATGACATGTTTACCATGCACTGGTTATAAACTTCAAATCATTCAAAATAGGTTTGATTTCCAAATTTAAAGAGTTGAGATAAATACCTAAACCATTTCTATTTAATTCAAGTCTCACAAGATCTCAATTAAATCCTAACCAAACTATTTGTTTAAAATAATAAAACCATGCAGTAAGCATGATTATCAAATTATCTTGATACTCAAATATTTTAGAACCTGCAAAACAAAACAGAATTCAAATTTGAATTCAAACCCAAAATAGAAAACAGAAAATATAAAACAGAATTTGAAAAAGGAAAAAGAGGGAAACTTACCCTGTCACCCAAGCACCCGTCAGCAGCCCAGCACCGCACCAGCCGAAGCAGGCCAACGCAGCCCAGACGCGGCCCAGCCCAAAGCCCTTACCGTTTCAATTGCTTTAAAAATCGTGCAATGGAGGACGTCGTCGTCTTCTTCTCCGGGTCGACAGCGCGGCATCGCCAGTAGGCCACGCTCTCGTCGACGATAAGGATGCCCGGACGTCGCAGAAGGTTCCAGAACGTCACCCTAATCGTTTCGCGTCCGAGTCTATCCGAGGGAGAGAAAAGATCTTCGCCAGACCACCTTCCAGAGACCGCCACCTCCCGACCATCGCCGTCGTCGTGTCGAGGTCTCAGAGCTCCCCTCGGCCTATAAATAGTTGGAGATCATCACCGTATAATCCTTGTTCTTCGTCGCCCATCAATTCTCTCTCAATCGCTCTCTATCTCTCACTGGAACCACTTACCATGGCCGGCGTTCGTGGCTAGCCGTCGGAGGAGCCACCCCAAGCTCCGTGCGTAGTCGAGGAGAAGCGCCGTGTCTCAGGGAGCATCCTCGTGGAAGGAATCGAGGGGAGGAGGTCTCAGCCGCCAATCGACCGTTCCCTTTGATCGGCATCCCGCAGAAAATTGAAGATTGTCGTCGTCCTCGTCTCCGGCAGGCTCCGTCGAGCATCTGGGAAGCATCAAGGTGAGCAGGCGCGTCGAAGAGCCTCTTCTTGCTTCCTAGATCATCTGTAGCTCCATTTAGTTGGCCGGAGAGCACCGCCGCGGGACATGACTGCCGGCAAGCTCCGGTGACCAATCGCCAAACCACCACCACCATCGTGTTCCTTGTCTTCTTCTCGTTCGTTTAGTACCAACCACGCATCCAGGGAGGCCTTTTAGCGGCGGCGCCACCGTGCTCTGGCCGCCGGCGTTAAACGTCGGGGAGGTCAACGACCTGTCCGTTTTGACCGGCTGCCTGCGTGGCAGTCTACGTGTCCATTGGTCCCACTCGTCAGTGTCTAGGAGTAGAAATGAACCGGTATCTTTAGTATTTTCCTTTATTTCAAATTCCAGTAAATAGGTGAAACTTTGCAAAATCATAGAAATTTCATTTCAACTCAGAAAAATTCAAATAATATATCAAAATGCTCACAAAAATAAACTCTATTCAAATAAAATATAAAACAAAAATGTGTGTCAAAATAAAAATTCACTTATTTTTATCTTTATTAATTATGTCTTTCTAATTGTTTAAAATGCAAATTGAATTCAATAAATGACTAAGTTCCAAAATTAAATTTTAATTATTCAGTAACTAAGTAAATTGTTAAGATTTAATTTTCTTTACCATAAATGGCATTCACTTTAGTATTAGTGATAATTCATAAACCCTAAATTGCATATTACTATTTTCTATTTTCTTTAAATAGTAATAACTCAAGAAAATGTTAAAAGCCAATATTATCTTGGTAATTCAAAACTTATTTACTTAAACATCTTTAGTTAACAAGTCATTATTTTAAAACCTAACAATAATTAGGAAACCCTGATTTCCAATTAAACCCTAATTAGTACTTATTTTAATTGTTAAACCCTTATCTCTGAATTAAACCTAATTAGGAGTTACCCTAATTATTAATTCTTGTGGAAGTTAATCAATGTCAAACCATCACTAATTTTAATTCAAAGTAGTTAGTAACCACACCTATATGTCCAACCATCCTTTTTAGGAGTTGTACCATGATTTAGAAACCCTAGTTTCAAATTGAGTAAGACCTGGATCCCATTATTTCATGTGATCATTCCACCTTAGAACCAACTCTAAAACCCTAGATATGTGTCACATATGATCATGGGAGATTTACTTGACATATAGAACCCTAATTAACAACAATTGAATACATGCTTAGGATCCACTAGCATAAAACCAAGTCACATGAGATTATCATTTCATGTTTCTACTCTTAATTAAAACCTATATGATCCACTAATGTCACCTAGGTAGAAACCCTAACTTGTTAATTGGATTAGTACCATTAATCACCACTCCTATATACCACACCATTAGGATAAACCTTAATCATTAAACCCTAGTAGAACCATAATGATAAACCCTAGTATCAACTTTGTGTAGCAAATCACATCACATGTTCCTATCCAACTAAACCTTACTTAGGAAATGATAAACCACTTAGCTTAGAAACTATTAGAGATTATTTGGTAAAGCAAATGTGAAGCCATAGTAAACCTAATAGCAAACCTATGGAACCATCTTAATAACCATCCTTTGATATGATGTATATGGGAAACTATGGTGATAACCCTACCAATACTTGCTACATATATAAAACCATTATACTTAAAGAACCTAACTAGTTCTTGTTAGAGAACTAAATGAATTCCATAGTAAACCCTAGAAAGCCATAGCTCCTATGTATAGTAGTTCTTGTTCTTATTTAACCTGTTCTTCAAAAGTTATTCTTTTGAAGTACAAATGTCAATCAAACCTTAGAAGCTTAATCCTTCTTTGAAATACTCATTAAATCTTAATCAACATGTTCTTCAAAAGTTATTCTTTTGAAGTGTAGTATAAGTAATCATCAACCATGATCTGTAGAACTTAAAATTAACAACTGTTCTTTACCTATTATTCCACCATTATTCTTATGTGTATGATTGTTATGATGCCTTATATCACTTGGTTATGATGCTAATATAACCAAACCCTAATAAGAACCTTGTTTGAGAACCATTCTAAAAGTGCAACAAACCCTAAAGAAATATTTACCACTCATACATTCTAAATCATTAAGGTTAGGTTACGCTCGGGACGATTGCATCTCATACTATGCATTATAGCATCTTTGCCAGTTCTTTAAACATTGTCCTTACCGGACGATGATGGTATTTCAGAATTTGGAGTTATCACGTATCGCTTTTGCCTGCATAATCTTGCAGTCAAGAAAGGCAAGTTCATCGCTTGCTCATGTCATTTGATTATTTTTATCAAACTATATGCAAAGTACTATACTTATCATTCATGCATTGAAAAGCAAATATTATTTTACAATTATGAATATGACTATGTGGTGGGCAATGGAACCATGGTATGTGTTGATTTGGTGGAGGTTCCATTGCATGGGTTATATCACCCTAGGATTAATTACCAATGCCGTCCAGTGATTCTAGCGCCGTACATATCGCGTTATCCATAAGATCTATAATGGCTCTGGGGAAGTCAGCTGTATCTTTTCCCTTCTGCACGCCAACGGATCGGAGAGCCGGTGGGGTGCTGGAGGCACTGCCGCAATAGGTTGGGAAATCCTTTTAAATCCCCATCCATTAGTGATGATAAGCTCTTCGATCTATGAGGGATTGTCCGGAGTACACCATGAGTAAAGCCGTATTATCGGGGGAAGTCTACTGGAGGTGTACGGTTGGACAAAAGGGTGGGTTTGCAGGGTCGCGGAGAAGGCAGTGATTGGCTTGGATCTTATACCTGGCCTCACACCAAAGGAAGTGTGGACGAGAAATACTCTCAGCCGGCAACATGGTTAAGATCTCTTGTGGGTAAAGTAACGCACCTCTGCAGAGGGTATCAAGAATTGTATTTCACTCCCTGTTCCGGGAAGGAACTGCGAACGCGGCAGAAAGGAACTCCACGAAGTTCTAGTCAACCTGTGAAGACTGACGGGCATAGTTTTCAGAATAAATAAACCTTTTGAAGAAATGTTTATGAAAACTTGCATTGGCCTATGACTTTCTGGTCTATGGCTGTAGCTAGTGCATGATACACCTATTTCCTAATATGAACTTGCCGAGTACGCTCGTACTCATTCTATCCCATTTGAACCCCCTTCTTAGATCAAGGCACCGAAGGAGAAACTACCGTGGAACTCGAAGACAAAGGAGTCAACTGCAACAAGATGAAGAATCCAATCAAAGAAGTCAATGGAGTCAACTTCTGCATCAGCTATGATGGAAACCTAGACTAGTAATAAAAGGGAACCTTTCCCTAATCCTAGCACCTAAGTAGCTAGATTTCTATAGCAAGCCAAGTAGCTCTTGAACTTGAGTTAGCAATAAGATAGACTACGAGTCGTTCTTCTGGAGCTTTATTTGAAGTTTTACCTCACTGTAAAGTAGGAGGTTGTGTTGATCTTATGTAAACAATTCGTGTGTACTTCTATAGACATACCTTGGACTCGCATATGTTTCTGTTGTACCACTCTGAGAGATGTAATATGAGTGGAACGGTGTTTCACTTGTGTTATGTCAACGACTTGTGTACTACACCATGCAGTGGTACGCTGTGAAGGGGTGATAGAGGCACAAGCCATTGCTTGGTTTAGCCAAGGATGCCGGCGAGGTTCGCCTTTGTGGCAAAAGCTGCAACGAAACATGCCAACAACTTTGGCGGAGATGATACGTGTGGCGGATAGCTATGCGTTGGGAGACCCAACGCAACCGGCGGTACAAGCAGAACCGGAACAACAAAACCGCAACAGCAACAACAACAAAAGAAGGGAAGATTTCCCAGATCGAAGGTATGGTTCGCAGCAAGTTGCTGCTGTGCAAGAAAACTCTGATGCCAGCGGCAGCCAGAGGCAGAGAACCGGATCGCAGCCATGGGCGGGTCCTAAGAAGCATTGGGTCGAAAAGAAACCCTGGGGCCAGAAAAAGAATTGGCAAGAACCCGGGAAATACACCATGGAAGCCGCCATGGATCAACCTTGCCGGTGGCACACGCCGAATCCGGCACACCCGTCAAACCACTTAACAAAAGATTGTACCTGGACCAAGTACCTGATGCAAAAGGGGGCGGTAAAAGATGCGCAAGCACAAGGGTGCAACACGATGATGCCACCACCACAAGATATGCCGCAACAACAACTACCACCACCACCACCGCTTACCGGAGCAAACGCTTTACCGGTACAGCCTCAGCCAAACCGGCAGCAGTACCAGCAAGTCAACCAGGTGGGAGAAGGCAATGGCCAACCGCCTCCACCGGCACCTTTGGGCCGGAATGTTTACGAGGATCCGATATGTGCTGTGTCGTGTTCGACGAGCCAACAGACAAGACCGTTCCATGGAAGTAAACGCGTGATGCCGGCAGTACCAAAATACATGCTGTGGTCAGATCAGGAGCTCACCTGGTCGTTCAAAGATCACCCCAAAATCATGCCGAATCCGGGTGGTTACGCTCTCGTGGTGGACCCAATCATGAAGGGACCAGTAAGTCGTGTCAAATTCAGCAAGGTGCTGATAGACAATGGGAGCAGCATAAACATAATGTACCGGCACACCATGCATACGCTAGGCATAACAGAAAACATGCTTCAGCCAACTCGCACAACGTTCCATGGAATCGTTCCGGGTTTGTCCTGCGCACCGGTAGGAAAAGTCCGGGTGGACGTATCGTTTGGAGGACGTGACAATTGCCGGGTCGAAAATATTGAGTTCGAGGTGGTGGACCTAGATAGTCCGTACCATGCACTGCTGGGGAGGCCGGCATTGGCAGCCTTCATGGCCTCGACTCACACGGCCTATCTCAAAATGAAGATGCCGGCACCTCGTGGACCCTTAACTGTGGTGGGAAACTATAGAATCTCACTGGAAACAGCCTCTGCCAGATCGAACCTGGCAGAATCGCTGTGATCGCGGAGGAGAAAAGGAGGATGCAAACCGCAGTTGCGCTGGCTCAATCCTCACAATTGAGCTTAGCGGCAATGAGTGAAAGTTGAGCGCTCCAGCGTTCAAGCCGACAAAGGAAACAAAGGACATCGTGCTGGATCCGGCTTTCCCTGAGCGCACCGTTCGTATCGGTGCCGGCCTCAATGAAGCATAGGAAAGCGCGCTCGTCAGCTTCCTCCGTGAGAATCGGAATATCTTTGCCTGGTCTACTGATGACTTGGTAGGTGTTCCGAGGGAGCTGGCTGAGCACTCTCTGAACGTCCGGAAGGATGCCAAGCCGGTGCGACAACCTTTGCGCCGGTTCGCTGAAGATAGGAGGAAGATTATTGGAGAAGAGGTGACGAAGTTGTTGGTTCCCGGTTTCATTGTGGAAGTCACGCATACTGAGTGGCTGGCCAATCCGGTAATGGTCGAAAAGAAAAAAGATGAGAACCTGGAGGCAAAAGCTCCAAAGGTGTGGCGCATGTGCATCGACTACACCAACCTCAACAAAGCTTGCCCAAGAGATCCTTTCCCTTTACCACGGATCGATCAAGTGATTGATTCAACCGCTGGGTGTGAGTTATTGTCTTTCCTGGATGCCTATTCTGGTTTCCACCAAATCCCCTTAAAAAAGGAAGATCAAATAAAAACTGCATTTATTACGCCGCACGGGGCTTATTGCTATGTCACTATGCCTTTTGGTTTGCGCAACCCGGTGCAACGTACCTGTATGCAAAAATGCTTGTTTGATCAAATTGGAAAGAATGTGCAAGTATATGTGGACGACATTGTGATAAAAACGAAAGTAAAAGATACCCTAATTGACGACATCCGGCAAACATTTGATAACTTAAGAAGATTCCGGATGAAACTCAATCCGGCAAAATGTACCTTCGGTGTCCCTGCCGGTAAGCTGCTTGGCTTTCTTGTGTCAAGCCGGGGCATTGAAGTGAATCCGGTTAAGATCCGGGCAATCGAGAGAATGACGATACCGCGAGAGCTCAAGGATGTACAGAAGTTCACCGGAAGCTTAGCATCGCTCAGCCGGTTCATAAGCAGGTTGGGAGAAAAGGCCTTGCCGCTCTATGCTCTGATGAAAAAATCCGATACGTTCGTCTGGACCCCTCAGGCAGACGCGGCATTCAAAGAGCTAAAAATGTTAGCTACCGCGCCAATACTGGCTTCACCATTGGAAAGAGAGCCCATGTTGTTGTACATAGCAGCAACTAACCGGGTTGTGAGTGTGGTTGTGGTAGTAGAAAGAGAAGAGGAAGGAAAAACCGTCCAGAGGCCGGTATACTACCTGAGCGAGGTGCTCTCCCTCTCAAAGCAAAACTACCCGCACTTCCAAAAGATGACTTATGGCGTGTTCATGGCCGCCACAAAGCTCAAGCACTACTTTGAGGAGCACCCCATGAAGGTGGTGAGTGAGGCACCCATCTCCGATATCATGAGCAACAAAGATGCTAGCGGCAGGATTGCAAAATGGGCGATCCAGATATCACCGTATGTACCGGTATATGAAAGAAGAGATGCCATCAAATCACAAGCTTTAGCTGATTTCTTGGTCGATTGGGCGGAAATGCAGTACAAGCCCCCAGATCAAAGAATAGAATACTGGAAGATGCACTTTGATGGATCCAAACTCAAAGAGGGTCTAGGTGCCAGTGTGGTGCTCACCTCACCCAAGGGAGATCATCTCCGGTATGTTTTACAAGTACATTTCAGAGCATCAAACAATGTCGCTGAATACGAGGCTTTGATCCATGGGCTTAAGGTCGCAAAAGAAATCGGTGCACACCGGATCATTTGCTATGGAGATTCAGATCTTGTGGTACAACAATGTTCCGGAGATTGGGACGCGAAAGATGCCAACATGGCCTCATACCGGTTTCACGTACAAAAGATTGCCGGATTCTTCGAAGGGTGTGAGTTTCATCATGTGCCGCGTGCAGAAAATGAAGCCGCGGATGCTTTGTCAAAGCTAGGTTCGTCCAGGCAAGAAATTCCTCCCGGAATAGCCCTAGCGCACTTAAGAGTACCATCGATCAAGCCGAGTCCGGAGTCAGAGTCAATTTTTGTACCAGAATCACATGTTGTACCAATGGATATCGACGAAGGAAACCCGGGGACTGTACCGGTAAGCTCGGGGACCGCTGTGCCTGTACCGGAAGAAACGATGTTGGTGGACAACATGGACATAGACCAACCGGTATTCCTGGTTCGGGAGGCACCATCATGGGTTGAACCTATTAAGGAATTCCTGATCAACGGCACCTTGCCGGTTGACGAAAATGAATCGAGAAGGATCCAGAGGAGGTCCAAAGCCTACACCATCATTAATGGCGAGGTGTACAAGAGAAGTGTTACCGGTGTCCTCCAAAGGTGTGTGGAATCGGAAGAGGGAAAAGAAATGCTCGAGGAGATTCACGGGAATGTGGGCATCACGCTTCGTCAAGGGGCTGGTGGCAAAAGTGTTCCGGCATGGGTTCTATTGGCCCACGGCTTTGGAGAACGCGGAGGATCTGGTAAGAAAATGCAATGGGTGCCAGAGGTACGCCAAGCAAAATCATACCCCAGCCTCCGGTTTAAAGACAATACCGCTAACTTGGCCGTTTGCCGTTTGGTGCCTAGACATGGTTGGCCCATTCAAAACCGCAAGGGGAAACATGACCCACATCTTGGTTATGGTGGATAAATTCACCAAGTGGCTAGAGGTGAAACCCATTGCAAAGTGTGATGGGCGCACAGCGGTGAAGTTCTTAAAGGATGTTATTTTGCGGTATGGCTACCCACATAGCATTATCACTGACAATGGCACAAACTTTGCTCAAGGTGAGTTCAAGAGATTTTGTGAAGACAACAACATCCGGTTGGATTTGTGCTCAGTTGCACACCCACAAGGCAATGGCCAAGTTGAAAGAACAAACGCTTTGGTACTTTCCGGTATCAAACCAAGACTCATTGATGCGGTGGAAAAATCGCCGGGGTGTTGGCTCGATGAGCTACCATCAGTATTGTGGAGTATAAGAACAACTCCAAACCGGTCTACCGGATACACTCCATTTTTCATGGTTTACGGAGCAGAAGCGGTCATACCAACCGACATTCTCCATGACTCACCAAGGGTGCAACTCTATACCGAACAAGAGGTAAAAGAGGCCCGAGAAAACGATGTGGACTTGCTAGAAGAAGCCAGAGAATTAGCTTTGGCAAGAACAGCCATTTACCAGCAAAACCTCAGACGCTACCACAGCCGGAAGGTTAACCCAAGAGTGTTCCGGGAAGGAGACCTAGTGCTACGCCTGGTGCAGCGCACTGAAGGCCGGCACAAGCTTTCCCCTCCGTGGGAAGGGCCTTTCATTGTGAGCAAGGCTCTCCACAATGATGCCTACTACCTAATTGATGCACAGGAATGGAAGAAAGGAAAGGCGGACAGGTCCGGAGAGGAAACCAAGCGTCCATGGAATGTAGCTTTGTTGCGTCCTTTCTACTCTTGAAGTTGTGGTGTAAGAAGTTCCTTTTTGTACCTTATTTGCTATGAATAAAAGATGTCGGAACCTCGAATGAATCTCGGGGACTACCCCACTAAGGTTGCATGTAACTTGTTTATTTTTTCAGTTTACCGGTTGCTTATTGAACGTTTTTTCTTTCCGGTTTAGTAGTGTGCTAAACCCTACCGGAGTCTTCGACTCTGCTGCTGTCCATAACCCGGCTTCATGGCAAGCAAGATAAACCGGTAGGGGATAAGCACATGAACTACGAAGAGGGAGACCGGGAAAGAACAATCCGGAAAAATTTAACTAACCCCGGTTATACCGGTTTTTTGCAAAATTTCGAGTTATTTCTAAGTTCAAGAAAGTGCTTGCTTGGTAAAAGAACTTTGCGCTCATACGCCAAAACGCCCAGAGAAGGCAGGCAGAGCCAAAGCAAAAGAGCCAAGTGTGCATCGAATTGGATGCGGAAACAATTTCGGAATCATTGCAGTGCAAGACAAAAATCGAAACGATAAGCAAAGTGCTAAGTAGCAAACCAACATAACTTAATAAGTTACCGGTGTGCAAGACACCGGCATAAATTGTTGCACCACAAACCACAAGGATGAGTTTTATCTTACATCATAAACCCCGGCATACCGGGGTAGAATTTAACAGACAATATTTTCAAGTCAAACAGGGCAGGCCTATCACAGGTAACCAGTTGACAAGGTAATTTCAAGCAGCAGGGGCATCAGGTGGAGCAGCACCGGTATCCGGGGCTTCAGGGGGAGCAGCGCTGGCCTCGGGAGCTTCCGGCGGCACATCCTCGGCATCCTCATCTTCATCTCCCTCTTCTTCTTCCTCATCGCTGAGGTAGTCCTTGACATCAGGAGGAGGGATGAAGGTGCGGACCTCGGCATACTCAGCGAGCCGGTAGGCCCGATCCTGCCGCTTCGCGGTAAGAACCGGTCCACATCGGTCGGAGCATCTTGGCGTACGCCTTGGAGCGCGTCAAGTCCAAGTTCGGATACCAGGAGCACGCGGAGCGCAGCGCGGTGTCGGCTCCAGCACGAGCCGCGAAGCTTTGCCATTCACGAATCCGGCGTCCTGCCTCCTTCAGCCGGTTGTCTGTGAGGGTGATGTTGGCTGGCATGGGCCCTTCAGGCCACAGCACCTTGAAGATCTGGATGGCAGCATCCGGTAGATCGGCAAGGGTGCGGTCCACTGAGCGCATGTGTTGGACTCGAGCGGAGAGGGCGACCAGATAGTCGTACCCGTCCCAGTGCGCGTCCATGTTGGGAAATTCCCGCGCCACCCGATCCTCCATCACCTTTCTAACGGCGTACGCCTGGGAATCTGGGAAGTGTTCTACAGGAAGAAGAGAACAGCATAAGCATAAGATACCGGAGATCAGTCTACCGGAAAGAACAGGAACATGAGCACAGTCTCAAAAAGAGAAAGCTATAAGCAAAAGAAAGGTCAAGGCAAGGACGTACGGAAAGCCAGCGCATCAATTTGCATGACCAGCCGATCGTATTCTTTATGATCAGTGGTCATAACCTCGATGTGGTGCTCCGCCGCTTCCGCGCCTTCCTTTCCTCCTCAGCCTCCGCCTCGGCACGCGTTGGAGTTCGTGGAGTCATCCACACCTCCTTAGCCAGCCTCACTGCACCTTGGCGTCCTTTAGAGCTTGATCATGTTTGGAGCGCGGCTGAATCGCCTGTTCCTTAAGCTCCCTGGAGAGCGATCTTACGGGCGTCCAGCGCCTCCTGGTGCTCCTTGATGAGCTGCTCTTTTCACCTAGGCACCGGAAAGAAAGGTGTTAGCAAAGTGGCAGTTGGTAAATGAAGAGAGAACGAGTTAACCGGAAAAGAAAAAGTAACACCTTGGAGAGCGGCAATCTGGGCCTTGAGGACCTCAAGGGTAGCTTCCGGGACAGCTGTTGAACGAAAATTCGCAAGTATTAAAGAGGAAAACATTCCGGTAAAAAAGATGCTGGAGGAAAAGAAAGGAAACAAACCTTGGCAGTGGCTGTGGGCCTCGGCAAGGTCCCGATGCTCCCAGAGGAGCTCCTCGAAGAGCTGCTTCCGGGCATCAGCGGTACTCTGTTCAAAAAGGCAGTTGTGAAAGAAAGAAACCATGTTCTCAACCCGAAACTCGGGGACTGCGCTATGCCGGTTTCGCGCGTTTCTAGTAAGTTTCGCGCTAAGAACTACGCTCTCAACCCGAAACTCGGGGACTGGCTATGCCGGTTTGCGCGTTCTAGTTAAGTTTCGCGCTAAGAGCAAAGATCTTAACCCGAAACTCGGGGACTGGCCATGCCGGTTTCGCGCGTTTCTAGTTAAGTTTCGCGCTAAGAACTACGCTCTCAACATGAAACTCGGGGACTGGGAAGATAGACAAGATCCGGAAAGAAAGAAACCGGCATCAACAAAAAGTTACAAGAAGGTTGGCGAAACTTACCACCACGTTGCTGGTGGCGTCGTACCACGCACTGTCGAACTCCTTCACGGCACGCTTGAGCCGCATGAAGTGTTCTTCAGTGGACCGGAGCCGGCGGGATCCGGCGCTGGAAGGCGGTCCTTCCCCAAGCGCGGGTGGATGCGAGATATCCGCATCGTTCCATTTTTGGGCATAAGGGAGAGGTGCCCCGGTCCTTGCCCTCGCGCCCAGCTCAACAATCCGGCCCAGGAGGCCGGAAGGTTTTCTGGGACGGTAGCAGCGGCAGGCCCAACATGCAGCACTAGAGGCTGCGAGCCGGTCGATGTTGCCATCCACTTCCGCGGGGACGCCGGCTTGAGGCTGCGTGATCTTGGGGGTCGCCGGCGGCGGCGCAGCAACGCGGGAGGTCCTTGGCTTGGCGGCGGTGTTGGAGTGTCCCCGTAGGCTCAAGGATAAGAGCTTCCGGGTGCGGTGCAGAGGCCGGCGCGGAAGTATCCGGCGCGTCGCTGGGGGAAGAGCTTGGCTGCTTCTTCTTCTTCTTCTTCGGGCCAGAAGGAACCAGAGGTTCCGCCCGCCCGGCAGCTGCGTCGTCGGCGCCGATGTTGCTGGCGCCGGTGTCTTGGGTTTCAGGAGGGGAGGAGAGGTCTTCCTCCGCGCGGTGATCAGGAGGTGTAGGGGCCGCGCGCCCCGAACTTGTAGTGCCTCCCGGAGGGGAGGCAGAGGTGTTGCCGGCACCAGATGGTGCCGGGCTTGAGTGAGGAGGAGGAGTTGAGGTCCTTGCCGAGCCGGCAGAGCCCTCCGGCTTGGAGCCGAGCTGGAGCGCAGGGCTGAAAGAGAGAAAAAGGAAGGGTTGGAAAAAAGCAACCGGAAAAGAACTTGGCAAAAAAGCAAGCAGAGAATAAAAAACTTACCCGGAAGAAACCGGCATCCGCTTCTGCTTGTAGCGCTTGGTGCCAACCTGCTTCCCTCCAATGACTTCAGTCCGAGGGCGTTTGGCAGGAGGAGCTTGGCTAGGGCCGGCGTCAGCAGCCGGAGCATTGTTCTTCTGGCCTTGGGCCATGAGTTTGTCCACAAACTCTTCCCCTGCCTCGGCCTGCAGGGGAGCGACGTGCTCGTGGACCTGTGGGTTGATGCTGGCTGAGGGAGCGTCTACAGAGGAACAGTAACAGAAGAATATGAGAGATCAAAAGAAGAGCTACCTCAAGCAAGGTCAGGTCATCAGACGAACCGGCTGGCTCCGGCGGAGACTTGCCGAGGCGCGAAGCTGGAGTCCGGCCCATCTTCAGTCCAGCCAAATGATGAAAGGATCCGGATCGAACTTGTCCAAGGCACGCTTCCGGCAAGGGCCTCGCCGGTCTGAGTCAATGCGGGGGAAGCGGTCCTTGGCCTGAAAACAAGCAAGAAAAACAATTAGTCGCAGATAAAAGTTACCGGTATACGACCCGAGCCGCATAATTTCTTACTTCTTGGGACGGAGGATTTCTGGAGCTGAGAGGGCAAAGGCCCCACTCCCAGTCATCCGGCATGTCCGTTTGGCATATTTGCTAGCCTTCAGGACCACATCTGCCTTGCTCAAGGGCAGGCCGGTGATCTTGGTGGGATCACCGGGGCCGTACATCTCGCTTATCTTGTGAGCGCGGCGCTTAAGGGGAAGCACCCGGCGGCTGATGAAGGTGCGGATGATATCGTCGGAGCAAATGCCGTTATCTTTCGTCAGCTTCAACATGAAGCGTACCACCCGGTTCGTCTCTATGTGATCCGTACCAAGGTTGTAGTTCCAGTTGATCTTGGCGGGTGGCGCCGGATTGAAGGCTGGCAAGTTGATGAGGTCAGCGGCGCTCTCGTTCTTCACGTAGAAGAACGTTGTCTGCCACAAGCGGCAAGACTCGAGGCCATTGAACTTAAAAAAGGGGCTCCCTTGGCGGGAGCCGATGATACAAGACCCGCATTGTACGGGGGGTTTGGGCTTGGGAATGTCCTTGCCCTGGACCGAGTTGATCCGGAGAGAGAAGAAGCGTGCAAACGTCTCGCGAGCGGGACGGATGCCAATGTAGCCTTCCATGAAGGCCACAAAACAAGAAAGGTAAAAAACGGCATTGCCGGGAAGGTGGTGAGGCTGGAGTCGATAGAAATCAAGGAATCGGCGAAAGAAATCGGAGGCGGGGAGGCCGAAGCCACGCTCGAAGTGAGCAAGGAAGACGACGCGTTCACCGGGTTAGCACCGGTTCGATCTCGTCACCAGGAATCCGGCAGGAGACCCCTTCCGGTATCCTCCTAGACCGGTAAAGCCAGTCAATCTCGTGTTGAGTCACGTCGGAACCTCTCCAGGCTCCGCGTGTGATACCGGAAAGATCCTTTCCGGGGGCCCGGCTGGAGGTGCCGGCCTCTTGATCCTTGTTGGATTCTATTTCCATCGGGCAAGATCTTCATCAGCCCGTCGGAGGTCCTGCCTTGACTACTAGAAGAGGAGGCGAGAAGGGATTCTTCACTAGACATACAGATCTGGGCGCCGAATCTACTAAAAAACAGTTCTCCCCAAACACACCCTCGCGCGAAGATCTACGAGAAAGAGAAAAAGCAAAATAAAAAGGGGATAAATACTCTACCGGCCCAAGATCTGGAAAGCTAATATAGAAGAGGTAAAGAGGTATCGAATCTATCTGAGGAGGTGGAGTTGCAGAGGAGGAGGTTCGCCGAAGGGATGGTGAGCCTAAGGTCGGCGAGGAGGTCCGTCGACGGCGAGGTGAGGAAGAGCTCGAGGAAACGCCAATGCCGCAAGCTGACGGGAAGCGCAGCAGAGGATCTTCACGCGGTGAAGTTCGGTAGCGTCCGGCGGAGCGAGTGGAAGTTCGTCGGGCGGCGGAGCTCGAACGGCGAACAGAGCGGCGGAGGCGCAGAGGGCAAAAGCACTATGCGCGAGGGAGTGGAGAATGCGAGAAGAGGAAGAAGAAGGAGCGGTTTCACCTTATAAAGAAAGAGAGAGAAATGGGCCGAAAACCGCTGGGCCGCGACGGTTCGCTCCACGAGCCGCCGCGTGCGGTGATACGCGTAACAACGGGAAGCCACAGGGGAGGCACACACGGATCGAGAGAGGTGGTTGGGATCGTGTGAAGCATTTAATACGCGCGGAAGCCGAAGGGAAGTGACCCCTGACACGACGCGTCGTCCACGATGCGCATGTCTCGACAGGCGCGGGGCCCAAGATATTCTCGACTTCGCCGAGGAAGTGTTTAATGATTAAGATGCCGGAGGATAAGATACCGGAGAATATCTTGTAAAGAGAAATAACGAAAGTCCGGGCAAAGATGCCGGATCCAAGCCCAGCGCCGGATAGATTAAACCGGTATTCTAAGTTAGAAGAACCTGGCATGGTCTGTTGGATAGAATCCGCCAGACTATACCAGCTTCGGGGACTAATGTTGGGGGGATGACCCCGGTATGCCAAAGGCGTGCCAAACCGGATGGTTTGAGCCATCAAGATACCGGTTTAATGTTCGTACCGGAGCACAGAGATAAGAAATTAGCTAAGTGAGGCTAAGCCGGTATCCCCAAGAGGGGTATGCCGGAACCGGGTAAAGAAGATACCGGGCTACCGGAAAGAAGAGCATGTCGGCAGACTGGTCAAAGATTCTCTCCGGAGCTAGAAGACAAAGATGAGCTAAGCAAAGTAGCTTTAAACGAAGGGCTGACGATAAAGAGGAGGATGACGGTCAAAGAAGCCGGAGGACGTCAGCATCCCTGATTAAAGAAGACCCCGGTGTCATCTATGATTAAAGTAGCTTTGTAAAGTAGTTTGTCTAGTCAAAGATGCCATTAGGGTTTCTTGCCCTGTAAGCCACCCTCTCCCCTATATAAGGAGAGGGGGCAGTCTGGCACGAAAAGAAAGATAGAGAGAGAACCTGTAAGCTGAGAAACTTGTAACCTGTGGAGATCAATAAAGAAGATGATCTAGAGCGAGTTCTTCCTTATGTCTTTCTTCTTCAACCTCTAGCCTTGGCTAAGTTCTTGAGGAAACCATCCGGAAGTTCATCCCATCTAATCACAAACCCTCCCCCGAATCCTCTAGCGTCCATCCGGCCCCAACTCAAGCCATCCTATGGCATCTATCTGTTCACCACGACGACAGTTATAAAGAAACCTTTGGGGAGGATTGATAATGTTCGTATTATAGTTAACAATAACCTTGTCCCCGTTGATTTTGTTGTCTTGGATATTGAATGCAATGCATCTTGTCCCATTATATTGGGAAGACCTTTTCTTCGAACTGTTGGTGCCACCATTGATATGAAGGAAGGTAATATTAAATATCAATTTCCTCTCAAGAAAGGTATGGAACACTTCCCTAGAAAGAGAATGAAGTTACCTTATGATTCTATTATTAGAACAACCTATGATGTTGATGCTTCATCTCTTGATAATACTTGATACACACTTTCTGCGCCTAGCTGAAAGGCGTTAAAGAAAAGCGCTTATGGGAGACAACCCATGTTTTCACTTCTGCACTTTATTTTATATTTGAGTCTTGGAAGTTGTTTACTACTGTAGCAACCTCTCCTTATCTTTATTTTATTGCATTGTTGTGCCAAGTAAAGTCTTTGATAGTAAAGTCAATACTAGATTTGGATTACTGCGCAGAAACAGATTTCTTGCTGTCACGAATTTCGACCTGCCTCTCTGTAGGTAGCTCAGAAAAATCTGCCAATTTACGTGCGTGATCCTCAGATATGTATGCAACTTTCATTCAATTTGGGCATTTTCATCTGAGCAAGTCTGGTGCCACTTTAAAATTCGTCTTTACGAACTGTTCTGTTTTGACAGATTCTGCCTTTTATTTCGTATTGCCTGTGTTGCTATGTTAGATGGATTTCTTTGTTCCATTAACTTTCAGTAGCTTTGTGCAATGTCCAGAAGTGTTAAGAATGATTATGTAACCTCTGAATATATGAATTATGCACTGACCCTCTAATGAGTTTGTTTCGAGTTTGGTGTGGAGGAAGTTTTCAAGGGTCAAGAGAGGAGGATGATACAATATGATCAAGAAGAGTGAAAAGTCAAAGCTTGGGGATGCCCCGTGGTTCATCCCTGCATATTTTAGAAGACTCAAGCGTCTAAGCTTGGGGATGCCCAAGGCATCCCTTCTTCATTGACAACTTATCAGGTTCCTCTAGTGAAACTATATTTTTATTCGTCACATCTTATGTGCTTTACTTGGAGCGTCTGTTTGTTTTTATTTTTGTTTTTGTTGAATAAAATCGGATCCTAGCATTCTTTGTGTGTGAGAGAGACACGCTCCGCTGTTTCGTATGAACACATATGTTCTTAGCTTTATCTTAAATGTTCATTGCGAAAGTTGAACTACCTCATTCATTGATATATGGTTGGAAACGAAAAATGCCGCATGTGGTAAATGGTATAATGTCTTGAATAATGTGATACTTGGCAATTGTTGTGCTCATATAGATCTTGTTTAAGCTCTTGCATCATGTACCTTGTACCCATTAATGAATAACTACATAGAGCATGTTAAAATTTGGTTTGCATGATTGTTCTCTCTAAGTCTAGATATTTTCTGGTTGAGGTGTTTGAACAACAAAGAGACGATGTAAAGTCTTATAATGCTTACAATATGTTTATATGTGAGTCTTGCTGCACCATTTCATACTTGAGTTTGCTTCAAACAACCTTGCTAGCCTAGCCTTGTATTGAGAGGGATTCTTCTCGTGCATCCAAATCCTTGAGCCAATAACCATGCCATTTGTGTCCACCATACCTACCTACCACATGGTATTTCTCCGCCATTCCAAAGTACATTACTTGAGTGCTACCTTTAAAATTTCTATTCTTTACCTTTACAATATATAGCTCATGGGACAAATAGCTTAAAAACTATCGTGGTGAAGAATATGTACTTATGTGTCTTATTTCTTAGTAAGTTGCTTGTTGAGCGGTAACCATGTTTTCTGGGGACGCCATCAACTCTTTTACCTTTGTTGAATATCATGTGAGTTGCTATGCATGTTCGTCTTGTCTGAAGTAAGGGAGATTTTCATGATCAAATGGTTTGAGTATGCATATTGTTAGAGAAGAACATTGGGCCGCTAACTAAAGCCATGATTCATGGTGGAAGTTTCAGTGTGGACAGCTAATCCTCAATCTCTTATGAGAATAATAACTGTTGTTGAATGCTTATGCATTAAAAAGAGGAGTCCATTATCTATTGTCTATGTTGTCCCGGTATGGATGTCTAAGTTGAGAATAATCAAAAGCGAGAAATCCAATGCGAGCTTTCTCCTTAGACCTTTGTACAGGCGGCATAGAGGTACCCTTTGTGACACTTGGTTGAAACATATGCTATGCAATGATAATCCGTGTTAATCCAAGCTAATTAGGACAAGGTGCGAGCACTATTAGTATACTATGCATGAGGCTTGCAACTTATAAGATATCTTATACATAACACATATGCTTTATTACTACCGTTGACAAAATTGTTTCTTGTTTTCAAATGAAAAGCTCTAGCACAAAAATAGTAATCCATGCTTCCCTCTGCGAAGGGCCAATCTTCTACTTTATTGTTGAGTCAGTTTACCTATTCTTTCTATCCCGAAGCAAACACTTGTGTAACTGTGTGCATTGATTCTTACATGTTTACTTATTGCACTTGTTATATTGCTTTGTGTTGACAATTATCCATGAGATAAACATGTTGAAGTTGAAAGCAACCGCTGAAACTTATATCTTCCTTTGTGTTGCTTCAATGCCTTTACTTTGAATTTATTGCTTTATGAGTAACTCTTATGCAAGTCTTATTGATGCTTGTCTTGAAAGTATTATTCATGAAAAGTCTTTGCTATATGATTCATTAGTTTACTCATTATCTTCATCATTGCTTCGAATCGCTGCATTCATCTCATATGCTTACAATAGTATGATCAAGATTATGATAGCATGTCACTTAAATTATCTTTGTTATCGTTTACCTACTCGAGGCGAGCAGGAACTAAGGGGATGCTTGATACGTCCCAAACGTATATAATTTCTTATGTTCCATGCTACTTTTATGATGATACTCACATGTTTTATACACATTATATGTCATATTTATGCATTTTTCCGGCACTAACCTATTGACGAGATGCCGAAGAGCCGATTCTTTGTTTTCGCTTTTGGTTTCAGAAATCCTAGTAAGGAAATATTCTCGGAATTGGATGAAATCAACGCCCGGGGTCCTATTTTTGCACGAAGCTTCCCGTAAGACCGGGAGGAGACAAAGTGGGGCACGGGGCTCCGCCACACTAGGCGGCGCGGCCTAGGGGCCCGCGCGGCCTAGCGTGTGGGGCCCCCGTGACTCTCCGACTCCGCCCTTCCGCCTACTTAAAGCCTCGTCGCGAAACCCCCGATCGAGAGCCACGATACGGAAAAACCACGGTACGGAAAACCTTCCGAGAGGCACCGCCGCCGCCAATCCCATCTCGGGGGATTCAGGAGATCGCCTCCGGCACCTGGGAGGAATCATCTCCGGAGGTCTCTTCATCGCCATGATCGCCTCCGGATCGATGTGTGAGTAGTTCACCCCTGGACTATGGGTCCATAGCAGTAGCTAGATGGTTGTCTTCTCCTCATTGTGCTATCATGTTAGATCTTGTGAGCTGCCTATCATGATCAAGATCATCTATTTGTAATTCTTCATGTTGTGTTTGTTGGGATCCGATGAATATTGAATACCATGTCAAGTTGATTATCAATCTATCATATATGTTATTTATGTTCTTGCATGTTGCTAGTAGAGGCTCCGGCCAAGTTGATACTTGTGACTCCAAGAGGGAGTATTTATGCTCGATAGTGGGTTCATGCCTCCATTAAATCTGGGACAGTGACAGAAAGTTCTAAGGTTGTGGATGTGCTGTTGCCACTAGGGATAAAACATCGATGCTTTGTCTAAGGATATTTGTGTTGATTACATTACGCACCATACTTAATGCAATTATCTGTTGTTTACAACTTAATACCGGAAGGGGTTCGGATGATAACCTGAAAGTGGACTTTTTAGGCATAGATGCATGTTGGATAGCGGTCTATGTACTTTGTCGTAATGCCCGATTAAATCTCATAGTACTCATCATGATATATGTATGTGCATTGTTATGCCTTCTTTATTTGTCAATTGCCCAACTGTAATTTGTTCACCCAACATCTATTTATCTTATGGGAGAGACACCGCTAGTGAACTGTGGACCCGGTCCTATTCTTTACATCTGAAATACAATCTACTGCAATTGTTCTTTACTGTTATTCGCAAACAATCATCATCATCCACACTATACATCTAATCCTTTGTTTTACAAGCGGGTGAGATTGACAACCTCACCGTTACGTTGGAGCAAAGTTCTATGATTGTGTTGTGCAGGTTCCACGTTATATTGGAATCCCTGGTGTTGCGCCGCACTACACTCCGCCGCCATCAACCTTCAACGTGCTTCTTGGCTCCTCCTGGTTCGATAAACCTTGGTTTCTTTCTGAGGGAAAACTTACTACTGTGCACATCACACCTTCCTCTTGGGGTTCCCAACGGACGTGTTAATTACGCGCATCAATGCGTGAAGACGCTAATGAATTGCAAAATACATACGTTTCTGAGTGTGTCAGAATCGTTGACTAAAACCTCTCCCGTGAGCAAAACATGATAAAGCACCAGAAGGCCAAGGTGTTATATCTTTACAAATGAAAACTAGATTATTGACTCTAGTGCAAGTGGGAGACTGTTGGAGATATGCCCAAGAGGCAATAATAAAATGGTTATTATAATATATCTTTGTGTTTATGATAATGTTTACATACCATGCTATAATTGTATTAACCGAAACATTGATACATGTGTGTTATGTGAACAACAAAGAGTCCCTAGTAAGCCTCTTGTATAACTAGCTTGTTGATTAATAGATGATCATGGTTTCGTGATCATGAACATTGGATGTTATTAGTAACAAGATTATGTCATTATATGAATGATGTAATGGACACACCCAATTAAGCGTAGCATAAGATCACGTCATTAAGTTATTTGCTATAAGCTTTTCGATACATAGTTACCTAGTCCTTTGACCATGAGATCATGTAAATCACTTATACCGAAAGGTACTTTGATTACATCAAACGCCACTGCGTAAATGGGTGGTTATAAAGGTGGGATTAAGTATCCGGAAAGTATGAGTTGAGGCATATAGATCAACAGTGGGATTTGTCCATCCCGATGACGGATAGATATACTCTGGGCCCTCTCGGTGGAATGTCGTCTAATGTCTTGCAAGCATATGAATAAGTTCATAAGAGACCACATACCACGGTACGAGTAAAGAGTACTTGTCAGGAGACGAGGTTGAACAAGGTATAGAGTGATACCGATGATCAAACCTCGGACAAGTAAAATATCGCGTGACAAAGGGAATTGGTATCGTATGTGAATGGTTCATTCGATCACTAAGTCATCGTTGAATATGTGGGAGCCATTATGGATCTCCAGATCCCGCTATTGGTTATTGGTTGGAGAGAGATCTCAACCATGTCTACATAGTTCGCGAACCGTAGGGTGACACACTTAAGGTTTGATGTTGTAATAGTAGAACTTGCATATGGAATGGAGTTCGAAGTATTGTTCGAAGTCTCGGATGGGATCCCGGACATCACGAGGAGTTCCGGAATGTTCCGGAGAATAAGATTCATATATAGGAAGTCATTTTATAAGTTTGAAAATGATCCGGTGCATTTATGGAAGGTTCTAGAAGGTTCTAGAAAAGTCCGGAAGAAATCACTAAGGAAGGAGGAGTCCCGGAGGGACTCCACCTCCCCATGGCCGGCCAACCCTAGAGGGGAGTCCAAGGTGGACTCCACCAAGGGGGCCGGCCACCCCCTTCATGGAAGGGTGGGAATCCCACTTGGGTGGGAGTCCCACCTTGGGTAGGTTTCCCTACTACATGGAAGGTTTTGGGTTCGGGTCTTATTCGAAGACTTGTAGTCCAACACTTGGGGTTCCACCTATATAATGAGGGGCATAGGGGAGGGGGCCGGCCACCACAAGCCACCAAGCTGGCCGCACCCCTTGAGGCTGGCCACCCCCTCTCCCAAACCCTAGCTGCCCCCTCTCTCCTCCACCTCTCCCGCACGCTTAGCGAAGCTCCGCCGGAGTTCTCCATCGCCACCGCCACCACGCCGTCGTGCTGCCGGAGTCAAGGAGGAGCTACTACTTCCGCTGCCCGCTGGAACGGGGAGAAGGACGTCGTCTTCATCAACACCGAACGTGTGACCGAGAACGGTGCTGCCCGATCGTGGCACCGTGATCAAGATCTTCTACGCGCTTTTGCAAGCGGCAAGTGATCGTCTACCGCAGCAACAAGAGCCTCATCTTGTAGGCTTTGGAAATCTTCAAGGGTGAGTCTCGATCATCTCCTCGTTGCTCCCGTCTTCTAGATTGCATCTTGGCTTGGATTGCGTTCTCGCGGTAGGAATTTTTTTGTTTTCTATGCAACGAATCCCTACATGTAAATGATAAAACTTCTCATTAATATTCCATAACGATAACTCACACCAAGGGATACATAGATAACCAACTAAAGAGAGATACTCCCATACCGCAACACATCTCATATGATAACTTCCCTACTCATGATATGACGCTACTTGATAGTAAAAAGGTAAAAGATAGTGATGATGTGATACCGCGGCACTCCCCCAAGCTTGGAACAAACCAAGGGGATGCCAATACCGATGATGAATTACTCCTTCGGTGGTGATGGTGAATCCTTGATAAGCTTCTCAACAAGCTCCTTTAGCTCATCAATCTTGTACATGAGGTTGCGGATCATCTCCGAATTGTGCTCGACGCGGTTAAGAAGTATATCTGACGGCGAGTCCCAACTCTTAGAGTTGTTTCCCCACTCTTCAGCTTCAGGCTTCATCTTTCCTGCAGTGTTAGAACGATCTATATCCCAGTTGCTAGGCAATACTGCCTTGGGAACCCTTTCAGTTTGACTATTATGAATTAGAATGTGGAAGGGTTTGTAGGTGCCTGGAGGAGATGTCCTTGGAGCTAGGTAGTGACGTGGAACTCCTCCTCCGGTGCTAATCCGTGCGCTCTTCTTGCTGTTGAACGGATTCGTCACCACTCCTATGCTTGCGACGGCGGTACACGGGTATACTCGCGAAGCTTCCTCAACTTCTTCTTCGTCCTTGCTCTCGACTCCTTCCTTCAAATCAGGATCCTAAATATCTTCCTCCAAGGGCTCCTTGTCCTTGTTGTTGGAGACCATGATGCTTCTAGATCAAAGACAAATCCTGGCAGAAAACAGCTCGAAACAAAACACGCGAGAAAATGATATACGGACCTCCAGGGGTCCGGGGGATTATATAGCAAAAAATTTCACGACAAAAGGAAAGTACCAGGTCGAACCAGAGTCGGAGAGGGGCAACGAGGGGCCCTCCTCACAGGGCGGCGCGGCCAGGCTGGGGCCCGCGCCGGCCTGTGGGGGCACGCCCTCGTGCGTCTCCTCCACTCCGTTTCGATCTCGTAATTTTTCATATTTTCCAAAAGTTGCAAAAACATTGTTCGGAAAGTTAAACGGACTTTTTCTTACCGACCGTTACCTATTCAAAGTCGAACTCTGCAGGACTGTCAACTTGGCCTTTGATGAAGGCTTCCGGAGTTACCACTTGAATAACATCAACATCTTTATTATAAGAATCACCAGAGATATAATGCTTGAGTCTTTGCCCATTCACCACTTGTGTGGCATTACCTTGCAGAGAGCTAATTTTAATTGCTCCTGATCGATATACCTCATCAATGACATATGGTCCTTCCCATTTTGAGAGTAATTTCCCTGCAAAAAATCTGAGACGAGACCGATACAATAGGACTTTATCTCCAACATTAAATTCTCTTTTGATAATTCTTCTATCATGCCATTTCTTAACTTTCTCTTTAAAGAGTTTAGCATTTTCATAAGCTTCACTTCTCCATTCATCTAGAGAACTCAATTGTAGCAATCTCTTCTTACCGGCAAGTTTAGGATCTTTATTTAGTTCTCTTACAGCCCAATAAGCTTTGTGCTCTAGTTCTAAAGGTAAATGACAAGCTTTCCCATAAACCATTTTATACGGTGACATACCCATGGTGACGTGGGCATTACCCTTCGGGTAACCGATGTTGCTCTACCCTATGCGGTCCAGCTGGAGGCCCATGAAGGTACTCGATGGCAAGATGGCCCACTAGGACGGTGCAACGGAAGGTTCCTTGAAGCACAAGACACGGAAGAAGCCGAACAAGGAAAGTTTAGATCTAGATCTACTGTAAACCTAGTCGTACTCGATTAGACCTCTCGAGACATGGCCTCCTATATAAAGGCCAGGAGAGAGGCTATCGAGGGACACAATCAATCTTAGCGATCTTAGCCAACAGAAGCTTAGACCTAGGTTACCCTAGCACTTAGCCATCTCGACGAGATCTCAGCCGAACTATTCGGCACCCCATTGTAACCCATTGTCATCATAATCAAGAACAGACAGACGTAAGGGTTTTACCCATCGAGGGCCCGAACACCGTCATCCGCTCTCCCCGCTTGTGCGACGGGCGATGTCTCGTGTCGGCTGCGATTCGTCAACCCTAAGCCCCTATCGGAGGGCATTGCCGAGGAGCACCCTCGACAATTGGCGCCGTCTGTGGGAACCCTGTCGGCACAAGATCGGTCATCGGCAGATCTAATCATGACACCGGCGGCTTCACCAGCAACTTCATCAGCAACTTCATCGACACCATCGTCGCCAATCCTGGGAAGCCCGATTCGATTCGGCTCCTACGAATTTACTCCGCACAGCGATTCCTCCCGTTCAAACTTCTCAGATCTACAAGGAAACATGGAGATGACCTTCGGCAGCGTCCACTACAACGTCAACGCGGAAGGAATCCTTCGACATCTGGAATCACCTCCGATCGACGAGTCCAAGCGCGTCATCGTCACTCGACCTATCGACTGTCCGACAGGATCGACGTGTTCACCCGTGCCTTCGACTCCACGCTCCGTGTCTTCCATGTCGGTAGGATCCGACGATCCCACATCTTCGGAATTAACCTCGTATACTCTGCCTGAACGGCGACACTGTGCACGGGCTGGGATCGAGCGACACACCGTTCATCTGCAACGCCCATTCATCGGGAGAGGACAGTATCGACAGCATCGTCCAGGGAACCACCCGAAGAACGGCACACCATCAGGTTTATGTCGCCAATAACACGGGAAACACAAGGCGCAGAGGAGACGGGGACCATACTCCCCGTTCCAGTAGAAGGGCAAGTTTTGAAAACAGCGCCAGCAACCACGACAGCGACTACACCATCGCGGACGAGGAGTGGGCAGCAGCCAGGGCAGCAGTACTCAACAACACACCGCTCCCCGCAGGAACCTCGGTTGGAACCCTCAATGCTTATCGCTCTATACTAGAGAAAAACCGGGAGCACCTGTCGAAAGAGCAAGCCACCCTCGAGAGACGCCTATCTGCGGCGGATCGATCCAGGAACGACGAAGGGGATCACAAGGGAGTGCCTCCCGAAACACTCAGGGAGCAGGCAAGCACCGGTCGAGACTATACAGGCTTTCGGAAGATGACGCTAGAGAGATAACATCGAATCTGACTAAATCCTTTATGACTACGGATACCGCGGGCATGCCACGGCCGAAAACCGTTGCAGGAGCAACGGCCAACCTCGCCGCATACCTCATCAGCCAGCGCCCGAAGGATCCATGGCTCAAGCTCATCGAGGTGCCCTGGAGAGTCTCGCGATATTGGGGAACAACCTAGTCCCGCAAAAGGAAAAGACCACGGTGCAGGCTAGTGGTTCAAAACATCATGCGAGAGATGCTCGGGATGAAATCACCCAGAGCAAGATCGACAAAGCAAGGCGACGACGCGCCGCTAGAAAGGACAACGATAGCGATTCTTCGGATGAGGATCAGGAGTACGACGGCGAACTCAGGGGAGCCGATGTTTAAGTTACAAAATCCGCGAGACGATGCCGCCCAAAAAGTTCAAGCCTACCCCTACCGACGCTACAAAATACGATGGGCAACATGAACCAAGATCTTGGATAGACGACTACCTCACTACAAGAAAAGTTGCCATGGCCAAAGGAAGTTGAAGTGTGGTGCCGGTGACCATGGTCACGATTTTTGGTCTCTCCGTTGTGCATGTCAAAACGTTTTTCTCGTTTTTGAGGCCACCTAGCCGACGACGGCCAAAACGTGGCGTATGGTGTCCCGGGACGTGGTGCATCTCGAAATCTCGGGTTCGCCGGCCGAGTCAACGCAAATCCGCACCGCCGAAGGATGTAGGGCCCAGGGCAGCCTCTCTGGCATTGTTTTTTTCTCGATCACGCCATCTCGTTCAACGCTCTCCGATCGAGCCGTTTACGATGCAGGATCATGGGTCCCGTATGTCATCCTCTATGAACCAAAATTCTTTCTATTCTTGGATTTTTTTGACCCCTGATTTCTGGCTACTTCCTTTTCTTTTGATCCTTGCCGCCTTGGAAACGTTGAGACCGCTGTTAAATGGGACCCGCATGTCATCCTCTATGTGCGATCAACTTTCTTTTCTTGGAGTTTTGGCACCTCATATTTGGTCACTTGCCTTTTTCTTTCGATCCCTATGCCGCCTCTCTCAAACGGCTAAATGGGACGCATGTCATCCTCTATGTACTATAAAACTTTCTTTTCTTGAATTATTTTTGGCTCCCGATATTTGGTCACTTGCCTTTTTTCTTTCGATCCCCTGCCACCTCTCAAACGGTGATACCGCTGCTGCTAAATGGGACATGTCATCCTCTATGTACTATAAAACTTTCTTTTCTTGAATTATTTTTGGCTCCTCATATTTGGTCACTTGCCTTTTTCTTTCGATCCCTTGCCTCTAAAACGGTGATACCGCTGCTGCTAAATGGGACCCGCATGTCATCCTCTATGTACTATAAAAGTTTCCTTTGATGGATTTATTTTTGACCCTACTTTCTTTTCTTGAATTATTTTTGACCCTACTGAATTTCTTGAATTATTTTTGGCTCCTCATATTTGGTCACTTGCCTTTTTCTTCGATCCCTGCCGCCTCTCAAACGGTGATACCGCGTTGCTGCTAAATGGGACCCGCATGTCATCCTCATGTACTATAAAACTTTCTTTCTTGAATTATTTTTGGCTCCTCATATTTGGTCACTTGCCTTTTTCTTTCGATCCCCTGCCGCCTCTCAAACGGTGATACCGCTGCTGCTAAATGGGTCCCACATGTCATCCTCTATGAACAATAAAAGTTTCCTTTGATGGATTTATTTTTGACCCTACTTTCTTTTCTTGAATTATTTTTGGCTCCTCATATTTGGTCACTTGCCTTTTTCTTCCGATCCCCTGCCGCCTCTCAAACGGTGATACCGCTGCTGCTAAATGGGACCCGCATGTCATCCTCTATGTACTATAAAACTTTCTTTTCTTGAATTATTTTTGGCTCCTCATATTTGGTCACTTGCCTTTTTCGATCCCCATGCCTCTCAAACGGTGATACGCTGTACGCTAAATGGGCCGCATGTCATCCTCTATGTACTATAAAACTTTCTTTTCTTGAATTATTTTTGGTCTCATATTTGGTCACTTGCCTTTTCTTTCGATCTCATGCCACGTTTGAAACGTTGAGGAACCGCTGGCTCATGGGACCCGCATGTCATCCTCTATGTGCTATAAAAGTTTATTTTCTTGGATTTTTTCACCCTCTTTGATTTTTGGCTATTTCATTTTTCTTTTCCCCGGCAGCCTTGGAAACGTTGAGTAAGTTGTCTCATGGGACCCGCATGTCATCCTCTATGTACTATAAAACTTTCTTTTCTTGAATTATTTTTGGCTCCTCATATTTGGTCACTTGCCTTTTTCTTTCGATCCCCCGCCTCTCAAACGGTGATACTGCATGGGACCCCCATGTCATCCTCTATGTACTATAAAACTTTCTTTTCTTGAATTATTTTTGGCACCTCATATTTGGTCACTTGCCTTTTTCTTTCGATCCCCTGCCGCCTCTCAAACGGTGATACCGCTGCTGCTAAATGGGACCCGGATGTCATCCTCTATGTACTATAAAACTTTCTTTTCTTGAATTATTTTTGGCTCCTCATATTTGGTCACTTGCCTTTTTCTTTCGATCCCGTGCAGCCTCTCAGGTGAAACCATTGCTAAATGGGACCCGCATGTCATCCTCTATGTACAATCAAGTTTCTTTTCTTGAATAATTTTTGGCTCCTGATATTTTGTCACTTGCCTTTTTCTTTCGATCTCATGCCGCATTTGAAACGTTGAGTAAGCTGCTGCTCATGGGTCCCGCATGTCATCCCTCTACGAACAATAAAAGTTTCCTTTCTGGAGTTATTTTTGACCCCTAATTTCTGGCTATTTGCCTTTTTATTTTGATCTCCTGCCCCCTTTGAAACGATGACGCACGGTGTCGGTCCCACATGTCATCCTCTATTGAACATTAAAAGTTTCCTTTGATGGATTTATTTTGAACCCCTATTTAATTTCGGGATATTTCTTTTTCTTTTGATCCCCGCCGCCTTGGAATCGTTGAGATGCTTGCTGCCTCATGGGTCCCGCATGTCATCCTCTCGAACGGTAAGTGTTTCTTTTCTTGGATTTTGTTTACCAAACGATTTTTGACTTATTTTTCTTTCGATCTCCTGCCGCCTTTAAAACTTTGAGGACGCTTTTGGCTCACGGGTCCCACATGTCAGCCTCTATGAACAATAAACGCTGAGGATCCTTTCATGGGTCCCGCATGTCATCCTCTCAAAACGAAAATGTTTCTTTTCTTGGATTTTTACCACAGATTTTTGGTTTATTTTTTATTTCCATCCTCTGCCGCCTTAAAATGACGCTGCTGGCTCATGGGTCCTGATGTCAGCCTCCCGTACAAGAAACATGTGATATCTTGATTATTTTGCGGACAATAAATGTATTTCGCTCTGAGTTATTGCAAACGGATAAATTAAATCTTTATTTTTACATAAACAAACTTATATGTTGAATCTCCTTTTTTTGTTTTTGCGAAGCATAGGACTTTCCTGTTTTTTTTAGAAAAATCCGAACTTTCCTGTTTGGAGTAATAAATTGTAGTTCAAAAGGCCCAGCGGGGTCCAGATGGAGCCCAATTGAAATCTTTCTTTTCTTGGTTTTTTTTCACCCTGATTTACGCTTTCATTTTTCTTTTGGTCCTGTGCCGCCTTTGAAACGTTGAGACCCTGCTGCAAAAATGGGACCCGCATGTCATCCTCTATGTACAATAAAATTTCTTTTCTTGGATTATTTTTGGCTCTGATATTTGGTCACTTGCCTTTTTCTTTCGATCTTTGCAGCCTCTCAAACGTGATACCGCTGCTGCAAAATGGGACCCGCATGTCATCCTCTATGTACAATCAAGTTTATTTTCTTGAATTATTTTTGGATCCTGATATTTGGTCACTTGTCTTTTTCTTTCGATCTCATGCGACTTTGAAACGTTGAGGAAGCTGCTGGCTCATGGGTCCCGCATGTCATCCTCTATGAACGGTCTCTGGGACTCGCATGTCATCCTCTATGAACAATAAAAGTTTCCTTTGTTGGTTTTACCCTAATTTCGGCTATTTGCCTTTTTCTTTTGATCCCCTGCCCCCTTTGAAACGATGACGACGCAGCTGGCAGGTCGTTCCCACATGTCATCCTCTATGAACAATAAAAGTTTCCTTTGTTGGATTTATTTTCTACCCCTAATTTCTGGCTATTTGCCTTTTTCTTTTGATCCCCTGCCCCCTTTGAAACGATGACGACGCAGCTGGGTCGGTTCCACATGTCATCCTCTATGAACAATAAAAGTTTCCTTTGATGGATTTATTTTGACCCTACTTAATTTCTGGCTATTTCCTTTTTTTCTTTTGATCCCGTGCCGCCTTGGAATAGTTGAGGATGTTGCTGCCTCATGGGTCCATGCCATCCTCTCAGAAAGGTAAATGTTTCTTTTCTTCGATTTTGTTTACCAACTGATTTTTGGCTTATTTTTTCTTTCGATCTCCTGCCGCCTTTAAAACGTTGACGACGCTGCTGGCTCATGGGTCCCCATGTCAGCCTCCCCGTACAAGAAACATGTGATATCTTGATTATTTTGCGGACAATAAACAGTGTATTTCGCTCTGAGCTATTGCAAATGGATAAATTAAATATTTATTTTTTATAACAAAACTTATATGTTGAATCTCCTTGTTTTTTGTTTTTTGCGAAGCATGGGACTTTCCTCTTTTTTAGATAAATCCGACTTTCCTGTTTTGGAGTGGGCTGAAATTGTACGAGACAAAAGGCCAGGATAATTCGAAGGCCAGATGTCCAGATGCAGCCCAATTGAAATCTTTCTTTTCTTGGATTTTTTTCACCCCCTAATTTCTGGTTACTTCATTTTTCTTTTGGTCCTGTGCCGCCTTGGAAAAGTTGAGACCGCTGCTGCAAAATGGGACCCGCATGTCATCCTCTATGTACAATAATGTTTCTTTTCTTGGATTATTTTGGCTCCGATATTTGGTCACTTGCCTTTTTCTTTCGATCTCATCCGAGTTTGAAACGTTGAGGAAGCTCTGGCTCATGGGTCCTTTATGTCATCCTCTATGAACAATAAAGTTTATTTTCTTGAATTATTTTTGGCTCCCGATATTTGGTCACTTGCATTTTTCTTCGATCTCATGCCACGTTTGAAACGTTGAGGAACCTGCTGGCTCATGGGACCCACATGTCATCCTCTATGTCCATCAACTTTCTTTTCTTGGATTTTTTTGGCACCTATTTTGGCTACTTTCTTTTTCTTTTGATCTCAAGCCGCATTTGAAACGGGACACTGGCGCAAAATGGGACCCACATGTCAGCCTCTATGAACAATAAGTTTTATTTCTTGGATTTTTTTTGACCCCCTGATTTTTGGTCACTTGCCTTTTTCTTTCGATCTCATGCCGCCTTTGAAACGTTGAGGAACTGCTAGCTCATGGGACCCGCATGTCATCCTCTATGTACTATAAAAGTTTTTTTCTTGGATTTTTTTCTTTTGATCCCTGCAGCCTTGGAAAGCTGCTGACTCATGAGACCCGCATGTCATCCTCTATGTACAATCAAACTTTCTTTTTCTTTTGATCTCAAGCCGCATTTGAAACGTTGAGACCGCTGCTGTAAAATGGGACCCGCATGTCATCCTCTATGTACAATAAAGTTTCTTTTCTTGGATTATTTTTGGATCCTGATATTTGGTCACTTGCCTTTTTCTTTCGATCTCATGCCGAGTTTGAAACGTTGAGGAAGCTGGCTCATGGGTCCCGCATGTCATCCTCTATGAACAATAAATGTTTCCTTGGTTGGATTTATTTTTTACCCTAATTTCTGCTATTTGCCTTTTTCTTTGATCCTCCCGCCCCCTTTGAAACGTGTTGGCAGGTCGGTCCCCCATGTCATCCTCTATGAACAATAAAAGTTTCCTTTGATGGATTTATTTTTGACCCTACTTAATTTCTGGCTATTTCCTTTTTTCTTTTGATCCCCTGCGCCTTTGAATATGAGGATGCTGCTGCCTCATGGGTCCCGCATGTCATCCTCTCAGAAAGGTAAATGTTTCTTTTCTTGGATTTTGTTTACCAAATGATTTATGGCTTATTTTTTCTTTCGATCTATTGCCGCCTTTAAAACGTTGATGACGCTGTGGCTCATGGGTCCCTGATGTCGCCTCCCCACAAGAAACATGTGATATCTCGATTATTTTGCAGACAATAAACAGTGTATTTCGCTCTGAGCTTTGCAAACGGATAAATTAAATCTTTATTTTTACATAAACAAACTTATATGTTGAATCTCCTTGTTTTTGTTTTTTTGAAACATAGAACTTTCATGTTTTATCCAAAAAAGACTTTCATGTTTTGGAGTGGGCTGAAATTATAGAACAAAGTAAAAGCGGGATAGTTCGTAGGCCCGAGATGGCAGATGCAGCCAATTGAAATCTTTCTTTTCTGGATTATTTTGGCCATGCTGCTTCCTTTTTCTTTGATCCCGTGCCGCCTTTGGAAACGTTGGGATTTCTTGCAAAATGGGTCCCGCATGTCATCTCTATGTACAATAAAAGTTTCTTTTCTTGGATTTTTTTTGGTCCTGATATTTGGTCACTTGCCTTTCTTTGATCTCATGCCACCTTTGAAACGTTGAGGAACCTGCTGGCTCATGGGTCCCACATGTCAGCCTATAAACAAAAAACCTTTCCTTTCTTGGAGTTATTTGACCCCTAATTGGCTATTTCGCCTTTTTTTTATCCCGTGCCGCCTTGAAACGTTGAGGAAGCTGCTGCCTCAAGGGTCCCGCATGTCATCCTCTTAGAACGATAAATGTTTATTTTCTTGGATTTTTACCAACTGATTTTTGTTTTATTTTCTTTCGATCCTATGCCTTTAAAACGTTGGCGACGCTGTGGCTCATCGGGCCCAGATGTCAGCCTCCAGTACAAGAAACATGTGATATCTTGATTATTTTGCAGACAATAAACAGTGTATTACGCTCTGAGCTATTGCAAAGGGATAAATTAAATCTTTGTTTTTACGTAAACAAACTTATATGTTGAATCTCCTTGTTTTTTGTTTTTGCCAAGCATAGGACTTTCCTGTTTTGGAGTGGGCTTAAATTGTACGAGTCAAAAGGCTTCCAGCAGGATAGTTCGAAGGCCCAGATGTCCAGACGCAGCCCAATTGAAATATTTCTTTTCTTGGATTTTTTGGCTACTCCTTTTTCTTTTGGTCCCATGCCGCCTTGGAAACTATGAGACCGCTATTGCAAAATGGGGCACATGTCATCCTCTATGTACAATAAAAGTTTCTTTTCGTGGATTATTTTTGGCTCCTGATATTTTGGTCACTTGCCTTTTTCTTTCGATCTCATGTCAACTTTGAAACGTTGAGACCGCTGCAAAAATGGGACCCGCATGTCATCCGCTATGTACAATAAAAGTTTTTTTGGATTATTTTTGGCACCTGATATTTAGTCACTTGCCTTTCTTTCGATCTCATCTGTTTGAAACGTTGAGTGCTGGCTGGGTCCTGCAAGTCATCCTCTATGTAGAATAAAAGTTTCCTTTCTTGGATATATTATTTTTTACCCCTAATCTCAGCTCTTCTTTTCTTTTGATCCCGTGCCATGGAAACGTTGAGACCGCTGCGGCAAAATGGGACCCGCATGTCATTCTCTATGTACAAGAAAGTTTCTTTTCTTGGAGTTATTTTGGCCCCGATTTGGTCACTTGCCTTTTTCTTTCGATCCCGTGCCACCTTTGAAACGCTGAGACCGCTGCTGCAAAATGTGACCCGCATGTCGTCCTAAAAATACTTTCCTTTCTTGGAGTTATTTTTTACCCCTAATTTGTGGCTACTTCCTTTTTTTTATCCCCTGCCGCCTTTGAAACGTTGAGGACTCTGCTGGCTCATGGGTCCCACATGTCAGCCTCTGTGAACAATAAACCTTTCCTTTCTTTGATTTATTTTTGACCCCTAATTTCTGACTAGTTGCCTTTTTTTTGGATCCCATGCCGCCTTGGAAACGTTGAGGATGCTGCTGCCTCATGGGTCCCGTATGTCATCCTCTCAGAACGATAAATGTGTTTTTCTTGTTTTTTTTCCCAACTGATGTTTGGCTTATTTTTTTCTTTCGATCTCATTCCACCTTTAAAACGTCGAGGACGCTGCTGGCTCATGTGTCCCACATGTCAGCCTCTTTGAACAATAAACCTTTCCTTTGTTGGATTTATTTTTGACCAATAATTTCTGGCTATTTGCCATTTTCTTTCGATCGCAAGGTGCCTTTGAAACCTTGAGACGCTGCTGGCTCATGGGTCCCACATGTCAGCTTCTATGAACAATAAAAGATTCCTTTCTTGGATTTATTTTTGACAGTAATTACTGGCTATTTGCATTTTTTCGATCCCCTGCCGCCTTTGAAACTAAGAGGACGCTGATGCACGTGAGGTGTGGTCTGAAGTTAATGGCTTCTATGGTATTCACCTAAACTGTAAGAATTTTGCCTCTCCCAAGATGTGGATCTTTGATTATCTGGATAGAGGTGGTGACCTTTAAGCTACAGTCCTGTCGGTGACATGTTGGCACATTTGGGATGCCCGTAATAAGCTAAGAGAAGAACATATGATGGTGTCTCCCACAAGCGTAGCCGCAAAGATCAAAGCTTATGTTGACATTATTGTTGAGCACTTTATTCAGAACCAAGCCTAGTCGCAGCCGTGAACCCTCTTCACTTTCTTGAGCAAGAACAGCTGCCCGCAGGGATGTACGTTCGCTTATCTAAGCAAAAAAATAGGAATGGTCCTCTCAAAGTATGATCAACAGGAGATGGCTATATTATAAAGGATGTACACACAATGTAATTATAGTGCTGAAATAAAGTCAAACATTAAACAGCAATACATGGGTTATAATCTAAACTCTAAAGGCAACACGCAATACAAAAGCAGGGCAATGTTCAAATAAACTGATTCAATATACTACATACTAAAAACTGTGTACTACTTCTCAACACTTCAAGCACAAGAAAAATGTGTGTCAGTATTTTTCAAAGGTAACACGGAATGGGCAAAGTCTAAACCAGGCTTAAACCACATTGACGCTTGTGGGACACTAGCCCAACCACCTCCGGGAAGGCTGATTACTCCCACAGTCTCACCTCCATCTGGTTGATGGTTGCAGCGCAAAATGTTTAGGGTGTTGATTACAAAGAAACCTCCTGTATGCGCAGTTTTTCCTCATGAATGGAACCAATGTGCCATCAGGAGCATTTGCTTCACGTTTCTTCAGGTTGTCCATGATAGGGTAATTGAGTCCGAGGAACAGAGAGTGGTCGCCGAGGCTGTTAAGCTGCCTGGAAAGTAAGTCCCCTGGAGGTGCAGTATATATGGGATCCCGCTCAAAGACTTAGGTGGTAATAGGAGGATACTGCCGTAGCTGAAGCCCTGCCATTAGCAGCATAGGGAATGTCAGGAGGTACTTCACCATGGGCAATCACAATGTGGTTTACTGTAAGGATGATCATCAAGCGCTTGCCGTCAGCAGATCGAGCGAGGAACCACTCGTAAGGCTGATAATCCACCACCGGTGGCGGGATTACAAACGGCAGCTTCAGGTTTGCTGCAACATTAGAAATGGACAAATAGGGTGTTACTGGCAAACATATTTAAACAGAAGCATTGTTCATCATTCGTTTTGTTCAGTCGGTGTTCTGCGGCGGTTCTATTATCGCCTTCGTCAAGCATACATGATATAGCATTGACGAACTGAATGTGAACATCCGTTACAGGCTTTTTTTAGTAGATTCTGTCAATCAATTGCTAGCTTCTATATATATCACTAGTAGTACATACATCCCGAAAGCATTAGAATATTAGACCATGTTCACAAGAATAACATCAAGTCTGAAGTACATTAACCAAGTGATAAAGTATATTGTTCAGACCAGTACAAAATATAGGGAGTTAAAGTAACACTATGCAGAAATTGGCCCAAATCTTGCATATATCTCTCTAGCAAAGGGATCAGCCACTGACAAGTCATGTATCAAGCAGCTACGAACACCGTCCGAGCTGAACTTATCTAAGGATGGTAAATATCCAAACTGAAAATCAACATCTCTAGAAGCGGTGTTCTTCAGGTCTAGGCGCTTGAACTGGGTATCCCACCAGATCTTATTGTGATAATTTGTTACACCAAATTTCATTACTTTGAGCATTCTAGTGTTCTGCATAAAGAACCTGGAGACAATAACATCATTTCTCCTTCCTCGGTAGTCAGAAATCGAAATTTCTTTGACATGGAGATCAAGGCATTCAATGGGACAGGCTGGCTCATTATGCAGCACATGAACCTTATCGCCGGTTCTATAAAACTGCAAAGAAGTCAAATTAAGTAGTCAGTACAATAACAAAGTACTTCATAGCTGTCAACTAATGAATATCTCAGGTGAGTTGAATCATGTGTTAACTAAGGACCGTGGAACAACATAATCCCCTGACACGTTCCAATTTGATAGATGCACTTTTTTACATCTGTTATTGTCATTGTAAAGTTGGGGAAAGGTTACCAACATGGGAAACTCCAATCAGCAACTAGTTGCGGGTGCACCCCATTTTTCTTTTGACACTTCCAAGTTTCCAAAAAAAATGTAAACTAAAAGTCTGGACATACATTGTGTTCTATCATGTGCTTCTGTGAAGTTTCATCCAAAAATATGATAATATGTGATCTACACAAAAAGAACAAATGATGTGTAAATAGTAAGTCACACTATTTACATATGTCTAATCTTTTTTACACAGATCACATATTATCATGTGTTTATATGAAACTTCACAGATGCACAAGATACAACACATTGTATGACAAGAAGTTTAGTTTTGAAACAACATAATATAACTCCATTGTGGATGTTCTTCTAGTACAAAATGTTGTTCAACTGATCTAGGCTAATAACAGGTTAACTCCATGTAACTCTACACTTTTTGCTCATAGTGGTAAACAGTTAACAACAACGAATTTACCTTGATATATAGCTTCTCCGTGCAGGGAAAGCATCTAAGAAATGCAAGTAGTTGATCCAGATGAGGGCCGTCAGATTTTAGAACCAAGTTCTTCACTGTGCACAGAGAATGTTCCAAGCTTATGGGCATCATCCTCTACAGGACAATGGTACATATGTCAAAAAAAACTAACAAAAATGTGAGTTAATTCAACAAGAAGAAGGCTGTTCTACCAAAAAGTTTATGCGTCCAATAACAAGTTGGCAGCCAGGGTACGACGCAAAGCCCAACACCATCAACTTTGGTGCGTTGGCGACCTGGATTAGTAGTGGAACATCATGAACACATATGACCAATCTCTCGAGGCAAGATGCATCCATAATTTGCACCGTGTCTAACTGAATAAGTTCGGTGGTGTTGCGTTTCCAATAGCTAGCCACACTAATTGTACGAAGATTTGGCATGTGAATGTTAAGGTGGGTGAACCCGTGGACCCCCTCAAGGTGAAGTGCCTCGAGCACAATACAGCGGGTGAACAGGCGGTCGATGTTCGTCGCCTTACAGATGTAGACGTCATAGAGCATGAGCTTCTTGAGTTGGGGGAAAAGAAGCATGGAGTTGGCATAAATCTCGGGCAAATAGCAAGTACAAATGCTGACAATGCGCAGCGTGGGCGCGCAGCGGAGCGCGGACAGCGGGAAGGAGCGCATCACTGTTCCACCATCGAATCTGAGGTACTCGACGCAAGATAGGGTGCTGGACCGGAACCAGCTGTCGAGCGTGGTGTCGACCTTGCAAGTGCTTCTGAAGGGGTCGATTGATACGCTTCTGGCGGGGCCAGGGTGAGCGGCGAGGATACTGGAGACCGCGGCGATGCGTTTGTGGTTTTGCTTGGCGAGTTGGTCGTCGATCTCGAGGTTAAGTGGGACGGAGTGCCAGAGGTGGCGCCACCGTTTGGAGACCAAGGTTGTGCTTACAGCGGATATAGTGGGCAGGTGGGAGATGATGATGTGGAGAATCTGGTCGGGAGGCGGCGATGAGGTCGTTGTCGTCGGCGAGGAGGTTAAGTGGGACGGAGCGCCAGAGGTGGCGCCACCGTTTGGAGAGCAAGGTTGTCCTTACATCGGATATCATGGGCAGGAGGGAGATGATGATGTGCAGCATCTCGTCGGGGAGGCGGCTGCGAGGTCGAGGCTCGACGGAGGCTCTGCCCAATCTGGCTCGACCCGCCTTCGGGAGTTGAGCGGCTCCGCCTCCATCTGACACGGCGGCGACACACGCAACGCCGCAGTCGTCTGCTCGAAGTGTGTAGCAGGTAGCGGAGCGGATCTGCTGGACAGGGGAATAGGCGCATCGGCGGTGGTGAGGACAGAAAGGTACTCGGCGGTGGATTTAGGTGGATGGCGGATGCAAGTGCGCTGGGGGTTTTTGGAGGAGACGGCAAGCGCTATGGAAGGAATGTTTGCGGCGGGCGGCCAGCCGGGGCGAGGAGAGAAAGGTATACTGCTACTAATGATGCGGTGCGGCGTTTGCGTCTCCCTTCCCCACGAGTTTTTGATAATCACTCTTGAAAACACCGAGAAGATGGAGGTGAAGAAGACAGAGAGGCAAGGGAAAAAACAATGTGAATTGAAATCAAAAATACTATGGGCGTTCCTTCTTTCTCTGGTCTCTGCTGCACTTACTGCACCTGTGGTGCAGGCGTGTGACCCGAGAAGAAGCTAATGTACTGTATAGCCGTCCCTTGCACGCCGTGTAGCTGTATTTTGTCTCGTCAAATCAGCTCGGGACAGTTTCAGCAGAGAAAACATCATTTTTTCTTGCCATCATCATAATAGGCGAACATTACCACAGGCCCATATAGGTTGTATTTCTGTACACGGTTGGAGGCTACGGCGAGGGATCCTTTTTGAGAGAATTCCTTATTTGGCCCTGGCTGAAGTTTGTCTTCCTTTTTTGGCCCTGCCAATTTTTTTCTTCCTTTCATGACCCACAAAGTTTGGTTGGTTCCTTATTTGGCCCTCTAGTACAATTTAAACACTAAGATGACCATTTTGCCCCTGCTGCAATATGCTGCCAAATTTTTGAGTTTCATAAAAATCTCAAATTTATTCTAGAAATACATGTATATGCTTGGGATGTACGTGCAATGTTTCGGGCACAAACTCGTTTTATTTTGGGCTGTGAAAAAAACAAAATTCTGACATTATATAGGCGTATAGTGTACGTATAGTCTGTCAGAAATTTGTCTTTTTTGTATCTTCCAAAGTACGATGTATTTTGGGCTGAAATTTCTGTCGTGCCTGTGGATTGTCTCTATGTATGTGCCTATTTCATATCAATTTTTTCTGGAGTTGTGGAAATACAAAAAAAATTGCAGTAGTTTCCGGAATAAATTTGAGTTTTCTGGAATAAATTGTAGCAGGGGCAAAATGGTGCGCTTGTGCTAAAGCCATAGTGGGGATCGTTTTCTAATAACCAACTAGTATATCACAACTTTTTTAGTGCAATTTCGTCACATATTGCAGCAGGGGTAAAATGGTCATCTTAGTGCTTAAATTGTACTAGAGGGCCAAATAAGGAACCAACCAAACTTTATAGGTCATGAAAGGAACAAAAAAATTGTCAGGGCCAAAAAAGGAAGGCAAACTTTAGACATGGCCAAATAAGGAATTCTCTCATACTTTTTCCCTACATGGGTGGCAGCATAGTCTACGGATTGAAGCCCCACCCGCATTTTAGGCGTTATATTATTCATTTTTTCGATATGTATTTCGCCTATTTTCTCCTTTAGTTTGACATTTTTGTGATCCTAAGACTATTAAAACGGCTGTGTGCACCCTGGTTGTGCAGAGGCTGGATGTAATTGCTTATCAAAAGTAATAAAGCATCCTTTATCGAAAAATTACCACAGGCCCACGGTAGTGCACATCTAACTTTTACCACTCAATCCTCCATATGCTGCACAAACCACCACTTTAACTTTTTCTTTGCAGTTTTCACGATTTTTAGCAGTTTCCACCATGTGGTGGTCTAATATGTTGCAAATTTTACCACCTGGTCATCTGATCAGTTATTTTGTCATGTCGATAGCAAAATCAACAAGTGGATGCCAACTTTTTTGAAGGGCTTCTCTCTAAAACACAGTTTGCATTATGGCATGTTTGGTATTTTCCCTAGGTAGTACATCAAAAAAAATGACTCCATGCAGTGGCGGAGCCAGGAAAAAATAGGAGCCTGGGCGGGTCGTAAACTAAACTAAAAATGAAAGATTGCAACCCGATATAATTATAATAAATATTGCAAATGTAAGTACCGAACTGAGAAATCATAAAATCATGATAGTTTGGAATAACATAATATATAAGGAAATATGAAATAATAGTTCACTTGACAATAGGATCCACATAAATCAAGGTTTCTAAATGTGCATTAAGACAACCGAAGTAGAACCTGCAAGATTAAGAAGGAGATCAGTAAGAATTACCAATTCTTAGTTATAAAGACTTGTTCACATTAGAAATCATGTCACATACCATTAAAATACTAATAACGCCATGGCGGCAAAACCCCTTTACGACTCTTGATGGCATGAAACCGTCGAGTAATAGCGACATCATCAAGTGATTTAAATATCTCCCGCTCGGTATAACATACCATCAAGTGATTGAACCAATCATCATTTATCTTGTTGCGCAATTTAGACTTGATAATTTTCATTGCTGAAAAAGCTCTCTCAACAGATGCCGTCGACACGGGCAATAACAAAGCCAACTCGATGAGCTTGTAAACCAATGGAAATACCAAGTGCTTCTCTGTTTCTACCATTTTTGCAGCCAAGCTTTCAACATCTTTGCAAGCAGAAAAGGCAACATGATTTCTCAAATGAAGAACATAAGTCTCAAGTTGATCCCTCAACATTGAACGATCACCATTAGAGAAATCCGCACTATAAATTTCAGCAAGACGAGATAGCTTCTCTACATCAAACTTGGAGAAAGAATTCTTCGGATCAAGACATGAGAAACAAGAAAGTACCTCTTGATTTGAGTCACCAAAGCGATGATTCATCTCCACACATATTTTGTCAATAACAACATAGAAAATTTCAGCCCGATAATAATGAAGATTGGTGATGGTCCTTCCCTCTAGCCTATTGCGACCTCGAACTGGTATTTCATCATCCATATTTGGCACCAAAATACCTTTGGAAATGCAAAATTGATGAACCTCTTCAAGAATACTATCCCAGCCATTATCTCTCATTGTGGCCAACCGGAATTTTACATCTTGAACCAATTCCATGGCGTGCACAATATTCATGTCTTTTTTCTGCAAAAGTCGTGACAGATCATTTGTAATACCAAGCAACTTTATCATCATGTTCAAAACAAGAGCAAATGCAAAACACTGCATCTTTTCAACGCATCCTGCCGCATGACTCGGATTGCGCCCATGTGCGTCAACTGTGCCAAGAATTTTTATCACAGATGCCCAATTTTCATCCAAACGCAGCAAAGTTTTATGATGTGAACCCCATCTAGTATCTCCAGGTCTAGCAAGGCTAGTTTGCTGATTCAAGACTCTTCCTGTAGAAATTTCACCTCTCTCAAGTCTATCCAACATTTGTTTGTGACTTTCTTCCACCAATACTTCCATCTTTTTACAGGATGAACTAGATGTAGTCACAATCAAGGATACATACTCAAAAAAATCATGAACATATGAGGAAGACGAAGTAGCAACAGCGACGACAACCAGTTGCAAACGATGTGCAAAGCAATGAACATAGAAAGCATAAGGGTTCTCATCGAGAATCTTTCTTTGCAAGCCATTAAATTCACCTCTCATGTTTGAAGCTCCGTCATAACCTTGCCCACGTAGCCTTGAAATTGATAGTTTGTGATTGTCAAGAATCTTAAAAAGAGCTAACTTTAGTGCCTCAGATGTAGTATCTTTTACATGGTACAGTCGAAGAAAACGTTCAACAACCTTCCCTTCATTGCTCACATACCTACATAAAAAATATAGACAATCATTAAATAAAGCATGACTTCATGAAGAATATATAAAATAAACAAATGAGACTAAAATGCAAGTACTAACCTCAACATTACTGCCATTTGTTCTTTAATAGATATATCTCGTGACTCGTCGATAAGCACAGAGAACTTTTTATCCCCAAGTTCTCCCATAATCACTTCGGTGACTTCTTCAGCGCAACACCTTGAAAGCTCCTTTTGTATGTCACCGGAAGTCATCTGACAATTTTTCCCACCACGATCAAAAGCATTTCTCACTTCTGCATTGCTATCCTTGTACCAATCTATCATCTCCAGAAAATTTCCCTTGTTCAACGAAGTAGAAGATTCATCATGACCACGAAATGACAAACCTTGTGCTATGAGATACCTTGAACACTCTAGAGAAGAGGTCAAACGGATCTTGTATAATTCTTTTGACTCATCAGTTGCACGAGCCAACTTGTTTGACACACTTTGTCTTTGATTTTTGAAATCATCACAATGCCTAACACAATTATTGTGGCCACTATCCAAACCACCAACATGCTCAGGTAAAGCTCTATATGCATGTTTCCAATCCCTAAACCCTGTCTTAGTGAAGACTTCAAAACCAAAGTGTTCAGCCCTTCCAGGTTGCTTAAATAGGAAACAATAGAAACAAAAAGCTGCATCCTCGGACTCGCTATATTCTATCCAATTATACCTTGAGTACCATGATTGAGAAAATGCTCTTGAACCTGTACGCCGAAACTTCAATTTTGGTTGGGTTGGGCCCTTTAATATGTACGCCCTTCTAACTTGATCCTGAACATCTGGAGCATAGTCAGCAACTTGTTTCCTAAGAGCAGGATCACTCAAAATTTCAGCTGGATCAAACTCTTTATTGTTTGCAGTATCAAGCGGGGGATCATGTTCTGGCTCCACAACATTAGCATTCTGAATAGTTTCTCTTGGGACCAAAAACCTCCTCATACCTGAAATACACAAATGATTACAGTTAAAATTTGGTGATTTAAATTGACGATTAACTATCATTCGAGCAATGGTCAAGCAATCACGTTAGAGGCATCTCCAAATAAATAATACCTTTAGAGAAGTGAGACCAAAATCTCCTTTGATCAACCCGTTTGGAATCCCCAATTCCACTTTTCTATGAGTTATGAACCTGACGTGCAAACAATTATCAAGATCCATAATATCTGAGGCATACATTATCCTAGAAAGTAGAAACATCAATTAGCAGGACAAGATTAAAGCGAACCGGTGGGAAAATATGTTGTCTGCTGCCGTCGCCCGTCGGAAGGAGCCACGTCCGTGCCTGCCGAGCTGCCGGACCTGCCGCTACCGCTCTGAACCGCGATGGCCGAAGATGCGGAAGAGTCCGCACTGGAAGTCTGGAACCGTCGAGGCGGCGGAGCGGCTGATCGATCGCAAGTTAGACGCGTGTTTAGCAATTTGGTGATTGCCGTCCGTGGGCAGCTAACAGCCCAGGAATTCACGATTGCTAAGCTAGTTTGGTGGACTAATTTTGTATCTGGGCTACTGGGCCATGCCCGTCTGTGAGGCTGAATATTTTTTTGCCCGGGCAAAGTACGCTGAAACCAGATGAAAAATCCACTAACTGATCGGTACGAATACATGGTAGCTAGCGAGCGAGCCCGGGCAGCTGCCCCAGGTCGCCGGGTACTGTCTCCGCCCACGACTCCATGCTTTTATTTGCCTATTTTAAGCACCTTTTACCATGATTTTAAATTTAGGTCAAATTCACGGGGGCCATAGGATGCACGGCATTTATTTGGCAATTGTTTCAGTATGGCCAAGTAGTTAGGTCTCCTTTGGTTCATAGGAAATGGAAAGTATAGGAAAAGGAAAATCATAGAATTGGGATGTCATGTCTACTTGAATCCTATGGGAATCGGACTCCTTTCATAGGATTGACATAGGAATTATGTTGGATTTGGTTCTTATGGGAAAAAAATTATACAAGTCATTTGATTCATAGGAACTATTCCTATAGAAATTTTGTAGTGCAAATCCTATAGGAAAAAAACATTAGCTAATACCTCATGGAAAAGTTCCTTTGCCACAATCAAAGACACATCATGTTCCTATAGGATTCAACTTGGCATAACATTCCAATCATGCACCTTTCATATTCCTACACCCTCCATATTCCTTTGAATCAAAGGAGCCCGAAGTTTATTTGATTGTAGCAAAGGAATTTTCCATGTATCGACAGTTTGACATGGTATTTCAATAACCAATCAAGAAGGCATGCAAACATACTTAAAAACACACATGGTGCCAAAATCGGTGAAAGGGAATATTCTCAAGAACATAGGTATGTCATGTTTGGCATTGTTCCTAGGTAGTTCATCACAAATGATGAGTCCATGCTAAATTACTAACATTCGGAAGTTTGCCATGGTTCTAGCATTAACCAACTCACCTCTCACTTCGGAAGAGAGCCATGCGAACTCCAAGAAGGATTGTGTCAAAAAAAACTCCAACATGCATGGTGCCAAAATCTGGCAAGTTCTGCTACCAGGGGGAACCTCCATGCCCAACGATTCTAAATGGAATATGAATTTAGAGGATGGGAAGGAGATAGGGATAGAGGGTCGTAGTCTTCGACTTGTATATATATAGGCGAGGGAATTGCAGATTCCACCACGGACTGAGATCCAGTGACTTCACTGGCGACTTGTACGTGAGTCATTCGATCAAGATCCAACGCACATGGTTGATCCAAATTTTGAACTTAAAATTAAACTCAATTTTGAAATGAAGTAAAAATTTACCAGAATACTTAAGGAAAGATATATATCTTACTGTAATGTTTTCGATTTTTTCCGAGCAACTTAAATTGTGACTTCAAATTCTGGATCAACTGTGTCCGTTGGATCTTGATCCGATGGCTCATGTACGTAAAGTTGCATTTTGGAGTAAGTAAAGTCACTGGCCTCAAGTTCCACCACCTCATACTTCGTATGTTGCACAAAAAAACCATTTGACGGATATTTTGCGGTTTCCACCATGTACTGCTCCCATCTGTTGTGATTCCACCATTTAATCATCTAATCAACCAATTATACTAGTAAATATTCTCTTACTTTGCATCTCAAACATTTCCCTAACTTTGAGTCCCTGAAATGCAGATCCCACAATTTGGGGGACCCGGCTGTCAATGACCCAAAGTCAGGAAAGGCCAAGCCAGAGAATCCCCTTCGGGTAGAGCGGGCTGCGGGTCTTCTCGCTGACCGTGAACATTTGATAGAGTGCAGTATCGCGTTAGTACACTCAAAAAGACAGAGAGAGAGAGACGCTGAGGAGGACTTTGAGTTCTAGTACCTCACCTGCCCGAAATAAGTACGCTGGCAGCCTGACCTGCCCTAAGTACGTCCGGTCAAATCGATGCCTTGCCTTGCACGCCGTCTGCGCGCATCCATGTCTTCCCGATGAAATTGTCAGTCCAAAAAAATCGGAAATTTAATTCGGCTATTGGGCGGATATGCTACCTCGACCCAAAAAAACATATTTTTAATTTTCGAAAAATTCTAACAAAAAAATTCGCATGTACTCCTCGATAATCTATGTGTGTTCGTGTAGTTTCGTGAAAAGCCGATACTTTTTGTGGTTGATGTAAGAAGACAAAAGCAAGTACTCCGTATTACAAACAGCTTTATTTTTAGCAATAAATTTTATCTTTTTTACACAGCCCAAACGACAATTTAGTTTTTTATGGAAAGACTTTATGCGCTCTTAGCATGTGAAGATGAAAAGATTAATTTTTTGTTTGGAAGTTTTTGACATTTCAAAATATATAGATGTTGCAGTTCAAACTAAAGGGAGCATACGCACCCAGGAGCCAAAACATCCTCCCCCACAAAATATGATTTGTTTTCTATTTGCGACGCTTCCGCGATGCCTATCACATGTCTGTATAGCCGCAGCTAGCACCATCGAGCACGCCCCAATGCTGTGTGTATTGTCTTGTCAATTCAATGGTCATGGTAATCTGACCAAAAGATACGTCTTGGAGTACGCGTGCGCCTTATTCCTTGAAATGGACGTACTCCCTCCGTCCTAGTTTTTAAGGCATATTCCTAAAAACTATTTGTCCCATAACCCTCACCTCCTAGGCATAATTTTATTTAATGTGAGAGAGAAAGGGATTACATGCACCAATGAGGGAGAGAAAGAGAATACATGCACCAATGAGAGAGAGAAAGGGGCTGCATGCACCAATGAGAGAGAGAAAATGAAACCCAATCAGCTAGTACCTTGGGCCAAGATATTCAAAAATTGTGACTTACAAACTAGGACGGAGTTAGTACTTTATATTTGGCCCAAACGCGAAAAGTGTTACTCCTCCTATTCTAGTACTATACCATATTATGTTAGAAGTTCGGATCATGATGAACAAGTTAAATGTAATCTTCAAAACGTACAGCTATGTCAAGTTTGACTAGTGCAAATAAACCCTCTGGCATTAAGAGAAACATCAAATAGTACAAAACACCTTAACAAAAACGAAATTACAACAAAATCCTTGAGATGCCCTTCGTCTTCAACCTCCAGACCGTGTCGACAGCACCATGGCCGACACTAATCCAACCCAGGAAGCCAGAATCCTAGGATAAGCAAGCTCGGAAGGTAGGTGGCCACGGCAGCTCTAGCACGTACCAATTCAGCACGCGCGAGGGCCCGCCCAGCATCTCAATCGGCACGGTGTGAAGCCAGTCCTCGTCTCGAGCTCTCTCGAAGCGTGAGAGCTCGCCGGATTCTCTGTCGAGAGCAAGAATGAAGTTTCCGAGCGCACCGAACACGTACCACTGGAAGAAACGGGCGTTGCACCCCACAAAGAGGATATCCGACAGGCCTGTGTGCGTGGCGTCGAGAGGCACGGTGGCGCCGGAGGAGGTCCAAGCGTGGCCACCAGGGCCAGGCGAGAACACGCAGGTCTTGCAGATGCCGTCATGATAGATCAGGCACGTTACCCTGTAATTTGACAGACTGATGCGCGCCGCAGCGTCCTCGCCATGGAGGGCGGCGCCCAGGAACAAGCTTACGAATGTTGTGTTCGAAACAGCAGGGGGTGGAGGGACCGTCACGTACTGACCTGCCAGGGGATCGCAGACGACGAGACGTGAAGGCTGCTCGAAAGGCTTTCCGTGTTCGGTGTGGTCGAAGTCCGCAAGGAGTAGGAGGCCGCCCCGAGAGTCGGCGAGCTCCAAGCTGAGGTCGCCGTTTGGCGCCCGTGGGAGGAAGTCGAGCGCGAGATTATTTGCGGCGACCCCGGCCCAACATGACGAGGAAGAGGGAACGAAGTGGGGCAGCAAGCCAGACGGACGATAGTGACAATGGGAGAAGCTGATGTGGTAGTGGCCGGCGACTATGGAGGATGGCGCGCCGTGGAGAGCGGAGACGACACGGAAGTTCTCCGACGCGATGACCTTGCGCCAGCTCCTGCAGGTGAACGCGGCGCGGACGAGATCCAGAGGCGAGGTGAGGCGCAGGAACACCAGCCCGAGAAGTTCATCCGGGATGGCGTCACCCTTGTCCTCCTGCCCGGACTTCCTCTGAGCATTCTTCCAGCGGGGGCGGCTGTGCCCCATCTCCGGCTGGACCTAGCTCGCGTACGGGGGCGAGGTGTGCTGTAGGGAGGAAGCTAGGGAAGTAGCGAGGCGGCCGGCTTGGTAGAGACTAGAGAGCGAAGAGGAGATTTTTCTCGCTGGGGGAGTTAAGTCGGCATGGGAATTAAGGAGGAGACTTATGTACTGAAAAAGTTCCGTGGAATCAGATTCCTATAGAGGGAGTACTATGTACAGTACTGAGTAGTAATTTTGGGATGGAGGGAGTGCTCAGAGTATCTCAAGATATAAAAAAAGAAAAAGCAAACCAGGCCCTTAGTAAGGGCCCGAGGAAATTGCACGACACACCACTTATTGCTGTGATTGTTGCACAAAACGCACACTTTACTTTTTTTTGCACATATACATCACTAACTATGGATACAATTTGGAATAAAAACTAGTAGTTGGCGATCCCCGATCATCTGATTTTATCTTACATAGTTTAGTCCTACGTTTGAACCTCCACGCAACTATGTCTTATATATGAAGTCAATCATGAAGAGAAGTGGTTTTGGGTTTCAAACATGGAAATTTCAAGAACCTCCCAAAAGCTTTATTTTAGAGTGACTATAAGAAGGATCCATGCTTACCTTTTCATTTTCATACTTTAAACTTGTTTAAATCTTTGTCAAACCTAGGATTTAACCAAAAGATTCAAATGGGCATAAAATTCATAAAAAAACCAGAAAAATGAAAACCAAAGCATATAGTCTTCGTATGTCATATAGCAAGCATTCAAGTTGATAAATTAACAAGGTTTGGACATATTCAAACCATACAAATCATGTATCTACCCCTAACCCTAAACTCGGTCGATCTTATGAAGTCTAGCATGAAGAGAAGTCGTTTTGGGTTTCAAACATGGAAATTTCAAGAACATCCCAAAGCTTCATTTTAGAGTGACTAAGAAGGATCCATGCTTACCTTTTCATTTCATGTTATAAACTTGTTTAAATCATGGTCAACCCTAGGATTTGACCAAGATTCAAATGGGCAGAAAAATAAATAAATCAGAAAAATGAAAAACCAAAGTACATAGTCTTCTTATGTCATATAGTAAGCATATTCAAGTTGATAAACAAGGTTTGGACATATTCAAACCATACAAATCATGTATCTACCCCCTAACCCTAAACTCGTTTATGAAGTCAAGCATGAAGAGAAGTGGTTTTGGGTTTCAAACATGGAAATTTCAAAAAACCTCCCAAAAGCTTCATTTTAGAGTGACTAAGAAGGATCCATGCTTAGCTTTGCATTTCATATTTTAAAGTTGTTTAAATCATTATCAAACCTAGGATTTGACCAAGATACAAATGGGTGGGCACAAAATTAAAAAAAAAAAAAAAAATGAAAAACCAAATCACATAGTCTTCTTATGTCATATCGTAAGCATTCAAGTTGATAAACAATAATGTCTAGATATATCTAATACGTCTCCGACGTATCGATAATTTCTTGTGTTCCATGCCACATTATTGATGATACCTACATGTTTTATGCACACTTTATGTCATATTCGTGCATTTTCCGGAACTAACCTATTAACAAGATGTAGAAGTGCCGATTCTTTGTTTTCTGCTGTTTTTGGTTTCAGAAATCCTAGTAACGAAATATTCTCGGAATCGGACGAAATCAAGACCCGGGTTCCTATTTTCCTAAGCATCCAGGACCAGAGAAGGACCGGAGGGGGCCACAGGGGCCCCCAGATAATCTGGCGCGGCCGAGAGGGGCCGCGCCGCCCTATGGTGTGGCCCCCCTGTCAGCCCTCCTGCGCCGCCTCTTCGCCTATATAACGCCCCTAACCTAAAAACCTCGAGACGAAGAACCACGATACGGAAAACCTTCCAGAGCCGCCATCGCGCCAAGATGCGGGGACGGAGTCTCTGTTCGGCACCTGCGGACGGGGAAGTGCCCCCGGAAGGCTTCTCCATCGACACCGCTGCCATCTCCACCGCATCTTCATCACCGCTGCTTTGCTCCCATGAGGAGGGAGTAGTTCTCCCAGGCTGAGGGCTCCACTGTAGCTATGTGGTTCATCTCTCTCCCATGTACCTCAATACAATGATCTCATGAGCTGCTTTACATGATTGAGATTCATATGAGTTTGTATCACAATTTATCTATGTGCTACTCTAGCAAAGTTATTAAAGTAGTTCTATTCCTCCTGCACGTGTGTAAAGGTGACAGTGTGTGCACCGTGTTAGTACTTGGTTTATGCTATGATCATGATCTCTTGTAGATTGCGAAGTTAACTATTGCTATGATAATATTGATGTGATCTATTCCTCCTACATATGCATGAAGGTGACGTGTGTGCATGCTATGCTAGTACTTGGTTTAGTCTTTTGATCTATCTTACACTAAAGGTTACTTAAACATGAGCATTATTGTGGAGCTTGTTAACTCCGGCATTGAGGGTTCGTGTAATCTTACGTGTTCATCATCCAACAAAAGTGTAGAGTATGCATTTATTTATTCTGTTATGTGATCAATGTTGAGAGTGTCCACTAGTGAAAGTGTAATCCCTAGGCCTTGTTCCTAAATACGCTATCGCTGCTTGTTTCTTGTTTCTTGTGTTACTACTGCTGCAATACCACCACCATCAACTACACGCCCGCAAGCTATTTTCTGCACCGTTGCTACTGCTACTATATATTCATACCACCTGTATTTCACTATCTCTTCGCCGAACTAGTGCACCTATTAGGTGTGTTGGGGACACAAGAGACTTCTTGCTTTGTGGTTGCAGGGTTGCATGAGAGGGATATCTTTGACCTCTTCCTCCCTGAGATCGATAAACCTTGGGTGATCCACTTAAGGAAACTTTGCTGTTCTACAAACCTCTGCTCTTGGAGGCCCAACACTGTCTACAAGAATAGAAGCTCCCGTAGACATCAAGCACTTTTGGCGCCGTTCCGGGGAGGAAAGGTAAAAGGCACTCATACTTCGGTTCCAGGTAACTGCTTTTTTGGCGCCATTGTGTTTGTGCTCGAAGCTATTTCCTTTAGATCCTGCAATTGCATCTTTTTGTTTCTTGTTTACACTAGTTTGGCATAATGGACAACAATGAGCTTCTTATTCTGTTTCCTCATTTAAAACATGGATTGTTTGATGCGAAAATTAAAAAACCTATGAAATCTTATTTGCATGCTGGTAGTAATATTAGTATGAACGCTTTGAACACCATTGTTGACAATAATATAGAAAGTTCTAAGCTTGGGGAAGCTGGTTTTCATGATCTTTTTAGTCCCCCAAGCATTGAGGAGAAAATTTTCTTTGATGATACTTTGCCTCCTATTTGTGATGATTATAATAGTGGTCTTTTGGCGCCACTTACTATGGAGAGTAAAATTTGTTGTGATTATACTATGCCTCCTACACTTGATGAGAATAATAATGATAGCTACTTTGTTGAATTTGCTCTCACTATTACTAATAAAATTGATTATGCTTATGTGGAGAGTAATAATTTTATGCATGAGACTCATGATAAGAATGCTTTATGTGATAGTTATATTGTTGAGTTTGCTCATGTTGCTACTGAAAGTTATTATGAGAGAGGAAAATATGGTTGTAGAAATTTTCATGTTACTAAAATGCCTCTCTATGTGCTGAAATTTTTGAAGCTACACTTGTTTTATCTTCCTATGCTTGTTACTTTGCTCTTCATGAACTTGTTTATTTACAAGATTCCTATGCATAGGAAGCATGTTAGACTTAAATTTGTTTTGAATTTGCCTCTTGATGCTCTCTTTTGCTTCAAATACTATTTCTTGCGAGTGCATCATTAAAACTGCTGAGCCCATCTTAACGGCTATAAAGAAAGAACTTCTTGGGAGATAACCCATGTGTTATTTTGCTACAGTACTTTGTTTTATATTTGTGTCTTGGAAGTTGTTTACTACTGTAGCAACCTCTCCTTATCTTAGTTTTGTGTTTTGTTGTGCCAAGTAAAGTCTTTGATAGTAAAGTAAGTACTAGATTTGGATTACTGCGCAGAAACAGATTTCTTTGCTGTCACGAATCTGGGTCTACCTCCCTGTAGGTAGCTCAGAAAATTAAGCCAATTTACGTGCATGATCCTCAGATATGTACGCAACTTTCATTCAATTTGGGCATTTTCATTTGAGCAAGTCTGGTGGCCTAATAAAATCCATCTTTACGGACTGTTCTGTTTTGACAGATTCTGCCTTTTATTTCGCATTGCCTCTTTTGCTATGTTCGATGAATTTCTTTGATCCATTAATGTCCAGTAGCTTTATGCAATGTCCAGAAGTGTTAAGAATGATTGTGTCACCTCTGAACATGTTAATTTTTATTGTCCACTAACCCTCTAATGAGTTGTTTCGAGTTTGGTGTGGAGGAAGTTTTCAAGGGTCAAGAGAGGAGGATGATATACTATGATCAAGGAGAGTGAAAGCTCTAAGCTTGGGGATGCCCCGGTGGTTCACCCCTGCATATATTAAGAAGACTCAAGCGTCTAAGCTTGGGGATGCCCAAGGCATCCCCTTCTTCATCAACAACATTATCAGGTTCCTCCCCTGAAACTATATTTTTATTCGGCCACATCTTATGTACTTTGCTTGGAGCGTCGGTTTGTTTTTGTTTTTGTTTTGTTTGAATAAAATGGATCCTAGCATTCACTTTGTGGGAGAGAGACACGCTCCGCTGTAGCATATGGACAAGTATGTCCTTAGGCTCTACTCATAGTATTCATGGCGAAGTTTCTTCTTCGTTAATTTGTTATATGGTTGGAATTGGAAAATGATACATGTAGTAAATTGCTATAATGTCTTGGATAATTTGATACTTGGCAATTGTTGTGCTCATGTTTAAGCTCTTGCATCATATACTTTGCACCCATTAATGAAGAAATACTTAGAGCTTGCTAATTTGGTTTGCATATTTGGTTTCTCTAGAGTCTAGATAACATCTAGTATTGAGTTTTGAACAACAAGGAAGACGGTGTAGAGTCTTATAATGTTTACAATATGTCTTTTATGTGAGTTTTGCTGTACCGTTCATCCTTGTGTTTATTTCAAATAACCTTGCTAGCCTAAACCTTGTATCGAGAGGGAATACTTCTCATGCATCCAAAATCCTTGAGCCAACCACTATGCCATTTGTGTCCACCATACCTACCTACTACATGGTATTTCTCCGCCATTCGAAAGTAAATTGCTTGAGTGCTACCTTTAAATTTCCATCATTCGCCTTTGCAATATATAGCTCATGGGACAAAATAGCCTTAAAAACTATTGTGGTATTGAATATGTACTTATGCACTTTATCTCTTATTAAGTTGCTTGTTGTGCGATAACCATGTTTCTGGGGACGCCATCAACTCTTTGTTGAATATCATGTGAGTTGCTATGCATGTTTGTCTTGTCTGAAGTAAGGGCGGTTTTCACATCAAATGGTTTGAGTATGCATAATGTTAGAGAAGAACATTGGGCCGCTAACTAAAGCCATGAATCATGGTGGAAGTTTCAGTTTGGACATAAAACCTCAATCTCTTATGAGAATATTAATGTTGTTGAATGCTTAAGCATTAAAAGAGGAGTCCATTATCTGTTGTCTATGTTGTCCCGGTATGGGTGTCTAAGTTGAAGAATGATCAAAAGCGAGAAATCCAATGCGAACTTTCTCCTTAGACCCTTGTACAGGCGGCATAGAGGTACCCCATTGTGACACTTGGTTGAAACATATGTTATGCAATGATGATCAGTGTTAACCCAAGCTAATTAGGACAAGGTGCGAACACTATTAGTATACTATGCATGAGGCTTGCAACTTGTAAGATATAATTTACATGATACATATGCTTTATTATTACCGTTGACAAAATTGTTTCATGTTTTCAAAATAAAAGCTCTAGCACAAATATAGCAATCGATGCTTTCCTCTTTGAAGGACCATTCTTTTACTTTTATGTTGAGTCAGTTCACCTATCTCTCTCCACCTCAAGAAGCAAACACTTGTGTGAACTGTGCATTGATTCCTACATACTTGCATATTGCACTTGTTATATTACTCTATGTTGACAATTATCCATGAGATATACATGTTACAAGTTGAAAGCAACCGCTGAAACTTAATCTTCCTTTGTGTTGCTTCAATACCTTTACTTTGATTTATTGCTTTATGAGTTAACTCTTATGCAAGACTTATTAATGCTTGTCTTGAAGTACTATTCATGAAAAGTCTTTGCTTTATGATTCAATTGTTTACTCATGTCATTACCATTGTTTTGATCGCTGCATTCATTACATATGTTTACAATATGATCAAGTTTATGATGGCATGTCACTCCAGAAATTATCTTTGTTATCGTTTTACCTGCTCGGGACGAGCAGAACTAAGCTTGGGGATGCTGATACGTCTCCGACGTATCGATAATTTCTTGTGTTCCATGCCACATTATTGATGATACCTACATGTTTTATGCACACTTTATGTCATATTCGTGCATTTTCTGGAACTAACCTATTAACAAGATGCCGAAGTGCCAGTTCTGTTTTTGCTGTTTTTGGTTTCAGAAATCCTAGTAACGAAATATTCTCGGAATCGGACGAAATCAAGACCCAGGTTCCTATTTTCACCGGAAGCATCAGAACACCCGAGAAGGACCGGAGGGGGGCCACGGGGCCCCAGATGATACTAAGGCGCGAGGGGGCCGCGCCCCCATGGTGTGGCCCCTTCAGCCCTCTGCGCCGCCTCTTCGCCTATATAAAGCCCTTTAAAAACTCGAGACGAAGAACCACGATACGGAAAACCTTCCAGCCGCCGCCATCGCGAAGCCAAGATCCGGGGGACATGAGTCTGTTCGGCACCCTGCCGGACGGGGAAGTGCCCCCGGAAGGCTTCTCCATCGACACCGCTGCCATCTCCACCGCCATCTTCATCACCGCTGCTGCTCCCATGAGGAGGGAGTAGTTCTCCCCCGAGGCTGAGGGCTCGCTGTAGCTATGTGGTTCATCTCTCTCCCATGTACCTCAATACAATGATCTCATGAGCTGCTTTACATGATTGAGATTCATATGAGTTTGTATCACAATTTATCTATGTGCTACTCTAGCAAAGTTATTAAAGTAGTTCTATTCCTCCTGCACGTGTGTAAAGGTGACAGTGTGTGCACCGTGTTAGTACTTGGTTTATGCTATGATCATGATCTCTTGTAGATTGCGAAGTTAACTATTGCTATGATAATATTGATGTGATCTATTCCTCCTACATATGCATGAAGGTGACAGTGTGCATGCTATGCTAGTACTTGGTTTAGTCTTTTGATCTATCTTACACTAAAGGTTACTTAAACATGAGCATTATTGTGGAGCTTGTTAACTCCGGCATTGAGGGTTCGTGTAATCCTACGCAATGTGTTCATCATCCAACAAAAGTGTAGAGTATGCATTTATCTATTCTGTTATGTGATCAATGTTGAGAGTGTCCACTAGTGAAAGTGTAATCCCTAGGCCTTGTTCCTAAATACTGCTATCGCTGCTTGTTTACTGTTTTACTGCGTTACTACCACCACCATCAACTACACGCCCGCAAGCTATTTTCTGGCACCGTTGCTACTGCTACTATATATTCATACCACCTGTATTTCACTATCTCTTCGCCGAACTAGTGCACCTATTAGGTGTGTTGGGGACACAAGAGACTTCTTGCTTTGTGGTTGCAGGGTTGCATGAGAGGGATATCTTTGACCTCTTCCTCCCTGAGATCGATAAACCTTGGGTGAAACTTGCTGCTGTTCTACAAACCTCTGCTCTTGGAGGCCCAACACTGTCTACAAGAATAGAAGCTCCCGTAGACATCAATATCCAAACCATACAAATCATGTATCTACCCCTGTCGATCTTATGAAGTCTAGCATGAAGAGTAGTCGTTTTGGGTTTCAAACATGGAAATTTCAAGAACATCCCAAAAGCTTCATTTTAGAGTGACTAAGAAGGATATAGACTTCCCTTTTCATTTTCATGTTTTAAACTTGTTTAAATCTTGGTCAAAACCTAGGATTTGACCAAGATTCAAATGGGCATACAAATTCAGAAAAAATCAAAAGAATGAAAAACCAATGCACATAGCATTCTTATGTCATATATATAGTAAGCATTAAAGTTGATAAACAAGGTCTAGACATATTCAAACCAGACAACTCATGTATATATCTACCCCTAACCCTAAACTCTGCCTTATGAAGTCAATCATGAAGAGAAGTGGTTTTGGGCTTCAAACATGGAAATTTCAAGAACCTCCCAAAAGCTTTATTTTAGAGTGACTAAGAAGGATCCATGCTTACCTTTTCATTTTCATATTTTAAACTTGTTTAAATCTTTGTCAAACCTAGGATTTGACCAAAAGATTCAAATGGGCATAAAATTCATAAAAAATCAGAAAAATGAAAAACCAAAGCATATAGTCTTCTTATGTCATATAGTAAGCATTCAAGTTGATAAATTAACAAGGTTTGGACATATTCAAACCATACAAATCATGTATCTACCCCTAACCCTAAACTCTGTCTTATGAAGTCAAGCATGAAGAGAAGTGGTTTTGGGTTTCAAACATGGAAATTTCAAAAACCTCCCAAAAACTTCATATTAGAGTGACTAATTAAGAAGGATACAGGCTTCCCTTTTCATTTTCATGTTTTAAACTTGTTTAAATCTTTATCAAACCTAGGATTTGGCCAAGATTCAAATATATGGGCATAAAATTAAAAAAAAACAGAAAAATGAAAAACCAAAGCACATAGTCTTCTTATGTCATATAGTTAGCATTAAAGTTGATAAACAAGGTTTAGACATATTCAAACCAGACAAATCATGTATCTACCCCCTAACCCTAAACTCGGTCTTATGAAGTCTAGCATGAAGAGAAGTCATTTTGGGTTTCAAACGTTTAAGCCAAAAGCCCCTTTTCAAATATTTCAAACTTATTCAAATTTGGTTCAAACTTGAAAGACATACAAGTTATAGCACACATAGTGCATACATTTTCACACATACTGCACTAGATAGATGCTAACCCTATAGTTTGAGGCCATTTGGATGAGGTAGAAAAAATTCTTGGATTAGAATCGTGTTGTTCGAACCCCGTAGTTGGATTTTTTGAACCTTGATCTGTAGTACTGGGCAAAACCCTAGTTTAACCTATTCAATTATAGATTCGTATATCGATTTTTCTACCTTTTTATTATTACTATGCAGCACATGTGTGTTTGCCCGTCTAGCTAGTGAAACTCGGAGGAAGAGGGATCACTCGGAAGGAGAGAGAAAGGAGAGCATTATGGTGTCTCCCCTTTTCTCGGGTGAGATGTTGACTATTGTGCAGGGTTTGTCAGTGAGCAGGGAGGTGCGAGCGAGCGAGCGAGGCCGAGAATGAGAGAGATTTGTTTTTTTTGTGTGTGAGAGGGACAACCGAAGGATCCTGAAGGACCCAGAGACTTCCAATACGCATCCTGATGCGTCTTCTCTTGACAAAGAAGATGGCTGGGAGTTTGCGTACCTATTGCACGTGACTTGTGCTCACTGAAGTGTGGGACCTCACGCGTGGGCACCACACGTAAGTGACAGACCTGTTGGTGTAAAAACTCGGTTGATTATTATAGTGCATTAGAACAAAGTTTCCTATGGATTCAAGCGTAGGAAATCCAAGTTAACTCATTTACATGACATTATTTTTTTCATGAAGCAAAGTTAACACATCTATCAATTGGTACATTTTGGAGTGACTAAGAAGGATCCATGCTTACTTATTCGTTTTCACGTGTTAAACTTGTCTAAATCTTGGTCAAACCTAGGATTTGACCAACAAGATTCAAATGGGCAGAAAAATAAAATAAAAAAAAAAAAAAATGAAAAACCAAATCACATAGTCTTCTTATGTCATATAGTAAGCATTAAAGTTGATAAACAAGGTTTAGACATACCAAACCATACAAATCATGTATCTACCCCTAACCCCTAAACTCGTCTTATGAAGTCAAGCATGAAGATAAGTGGTTTTGGGTTTCAAACATGGAAATTTCAAAAACCTCCCAAAAACTTCATATTAGAGTGACTAATTAAGAAGGATACAGGCTTCCCTTTTCATTTTCATGTTTTAAACTTGTTTAAATTATCTTGGTCAAACCTAGGATTTGAAGATTCAAATGGTTACCAAAATTTAAAAAATAGAAAAAAGAAAAAAACAAGCAAATAGTTTTCTTATGTCATATAGTAAGCATTAAAGTTGATAAACAAGGTCTAGACATATTCAAACCAGACAAATCATGTATCTATACCCCTAACCCCTAAACTCGTCTTATGAAGTCAAGCATGTGAAGAGAAGTGGTTTTGGGTTTCAAACATGGAAATTTCAAGAACCTCCCAAAAGCTTTATTTTAGAGTGACTAAGAAGGATCCATGCTTACCTTTTCATTTTCATATTTTAAACTTGTTTAAATCTTTGTCAAACCTAGCATTTGACCAAAAGATTCAAATGGGCATAAAATTCATAAAAAATCAAAAAATGAAAAACCAAAGCATATAGTCTTCTTATGTCATATAGTAAGCATTCAAGCTGATAAACAAGGTCTAGATATATCCAAACCAGACAAATCATGTATCTACCCCCGTCGATCTTATGAAGTCTAGCATGAAGAGAAGTCGTTTTGGGTTTCAAACATGGAAATTTCAAGAACATCCCAAAAGCTTCATTTTAGAGTGACTAAGAAGGATCCATGCTTACCTTTTCATTTCATGTTATAAACTTGTTTAAATCATGGTCAATCCTAGGATTTGGCCAAGATTCAAATATATGGGCATAAAATTCAAAAACAAAAACAGAAAAATGAAAAAACAAAGCACATAGTCTTCTTATGTCATATAGTTAGCATTAAAGTTGATAAACAAGGTTTAGACATATTCAAACCAGACAAATCATGTATCTACCCCTAACCCTAAACTCGGTCGATCTTATGAAGTCTAGCATGAAGAGAAGTTTTGGTTTCAAACATGGAAATTTCAAGAACACATCCCAAAAGCTTCATTTTAGAGTGACTAAGAAGGATCCATGCTTACCTTTTCATTTCATGTTATAAACTTGTTTAAATCATGGTCAACCCTAGGATTTGACCAAGATTCAAATGGGCAGAATATTAAAAAAATTAGAAAAATGAAAAACCAAAGTACATAGCTAGTCTTCTTATGTACGTCATATAGTAAGCATATTCAAGTTGATAAACAAGGTTTGGACATATTCAAACCATACAAATCATGTATCTACCCCCTAACCCTAAACTTTGTCTTATGAAGTCAAGCATGTAGAGAAGTGGTTTTGGGTTTGAAACATGGAAATTTCAAAAACCTCCCAAAAACTTCATATTAGAGTGACTAATTAAGAAGGATACAGGCTTCCCTTTTTATTTTCATGTTTTAAACTTGTTTAAATCTTTGTCAAACCTAGGATTTGGCCAAGATTCAAATATATGGGCATAAAATTCAAAAACAAAAACAGAAAAATGAAAAAACAAAGCACATAGTCTTCTTATGTCATATAGTTAGCATTAAAGTTGATAAACAAGGTTTAGACATATTCAAACCAGACAAATCATGTATCTACCCCTAACCCTAAACTTTGTCTTATGAAGTCAATCATGAAGAGAAGTGGTTTTTGGTTTCAAACATGGAAATTTCAAGAACCTCCCAAAAGCTTTATTTTAGAGTGACTAAGAAGGATCCATGCTTACCTTTTCATTTTCATATTTTAAACTTGTTTAAATCTTTGTCAAACCTAGGATTTGACCAAAAGATTCAAATGGGCATAAAATTCATAAAAAATCAGAAAATTGAAAAACCAAAGCATATAGTCTTCTTATGTCATATAGTAAGCATTCAAGTTGATAAATTAACAAGGTTTGGACATATTCAAACCATACAAATCATGTATCTACCCCTAACCCTAAACTCGGTCGATCTTATGAAGTCAAGCATGAAGAGAAGTCGTTTTGGGTTTCAAACATGGGAATTTCAAGAACACATCCCAAAAGCTTCATTTTAGAGTGACTTAGAAGGATCCATGCTTACCTTTTCATTTCATGTTATAAACTTGTTTGAATCATGGTCAACCCTAGGATTTGACCAAGATTCAAATGGGCAGAATATTAAAAAAATTAGAAAAATGAAAAACCAAAGTACATAGTCTTCTTATGTACGTCATATAGTAAGCATATTCAAGTTGATAAACAAGGTTTGGACATATTCAAACCATACAAATCATGTATCTACCCCTAACCCTAAACTCGTCTTATGAAGTCAAGCATGAAGAGAAGTGGTTTTGGGTTTCAAACATGGAAATTTCAAAAACCTCCCAAAAACTTCATATTAGAGTGACTAATTAAGAAGGATACAGGCTTCCCTTTTCATTTTCATGTTTTAAACTTGTTTAAATCTTTATCGAACCTAGGATTTGGCCAAGATTCAAATATATGGGCATAAAATTCAAAAAAAAAGAAAAATGAAAAACCAAAGCACATAGTCTTCTTATGTCATATAGTTAGCATTAAAGTTGATAAACAAGGTTTAGACATATTCAAACCAGACAAATCATGTATCTACCCCCTAACCCTAAACTCGGTCTTATGAAGTCTAGCATGAAGAGAAGTCGTTTTGGGTTTCAAACGTTTAAGCCAAAAGCCCCTTTTCAAATATTTCAAACCTATTCAAATTTGGTTCAAATTTGAAAGACATACAAGTTATAGCACACATAGTGCATACATTTTCACACATACTGCACTAGATAGATGCTAACCCTATAGTTTGAGGCCATTTGGATGAGGTAGAAAAAATTCTTGGATTAGAATCGTGTTGTTCGAACCCCATAGTTGGATTTTTTGAACCTTGATCTGTAGTACTGGGCAAAACCCTAGTTTAACCTATTCAATTATAGATTCGTATATCGATTTTTCTACCTTTTTATTATTACTATGCAGCACATGTGTGTTTGCCCGTCTAGCTAGTGAAACTCGGAGGAAGAGGGATCACTCGGAAGGAGAGAAGAAGGGAGAGCATTATGGTGTCTCCCCTTTTTCGGGTGAGATGTTGACTATTGTGCAGGGTTTGTCAGTGAGCAGGAGGTGCGAGCGAGCGAGCGAGTCGAGCGAGGCCGAGAATGAGAGAGATTTTTTTTTGTGTGTGTGAGAGGGACAACCGAAGGATCCTGAAGGACCCAGAGACTTCCAATACGCATCCTGATGCGTCTTCTCTTGACAAAGAAGATGGCTGGGAGTTTGCGTACCTATTGCACGTGACTTGTGCTCACTGAAGTGTGGGACCTCACGCGTGGGCACCACACATAAGTGACAGACTGTTGGTGTAAAAACTCGGTTGATTATTATAGTGCATTAGAACAAAGTTTCCTATGGATTCAAGCGTAGGAAATCCAAGTTAACTCATTTACATGACATTATTTTTCCATGAAGCAAAGTTAACACATCTATCAATTGGTACATTTTGGAGTGACTAAGAATTATCCATGCTTACTTATTCGTTTTCACGTGTTAAACTTGTCTAAATCTTGGTCAAACCTAGGATTTGACAACAAGATTCAAATGGGCAGAAAAATAAAATAAAAACAGAAAAATGAAAAACCAAATCACATAGTCTTCTTATGTCATATAGTAAGCATTAAAGTTGATAAACAGGTTTAGACATATCCAAACCATACAAATCATGTATCTACCCCTAACCCCTAAACTCTGTCTTATGAAGTCAAGCATGAAGGAGAAGTGGTTTTGGGTTTCAAACATGGAAATTTCAAAAACCTCCCAAAAACTTCATATTAGAGTGACTAATTAAGAAGGATACATGCTTGCCTTTTCATTTTCATGTTTTAAACTTGTTTAAATTATCTTGGTCAAACCTAGGATTTGACAAGATTCAAATGGTTACCAAAATTTAAAAAAAAATAGAAAAAAGAAAAAAAAAAAGCAAATAGTTTTCTTATGTCATATATAGTAAGCATTAAAGTTGATAAACAAGGTCTAGACATATTCAAACCAGACAAATCATGTATCTATACCCCTAACCCCTAAACTCCTTATGAAGTCAAGCATGTGAAGAGAAGTGGTTTTGGGTTTCAAACATGGAAATTTCAAGAACCTCCCAAAAGCTTTATTTTAGAGTGACTAAGAAGGATCCATGCTTACCTTTTCATTTTCATATTTTAAACTTGTTTAAATCTTTGTCAAACCTAGGATTTGACCAAGATACAAATGGGTGGGCACAAAATTAAAAAAACAGAAAAATGAAAAACCAAATCACATAGTCTTCTTATGTCATATCGTAAGCATTCAAGTTGATAAACAATAATGTCTAGATATATCCAAACCATACAAATCATGTATCTACCCCTGTCGATCTTATGAAGTCTAGCATGAAGAGAAGTGGTTTTGGGTTTCAAACATGGAAATTTCAAAAACCTCCCGAAAACTTCATATTGGAGTGACTAATTAAGAAGGATACGGGCTTCCCTTTGCATTTTCATGTTTTAAACTTGTTTAAATCTTTGTCAAACCTAGGATTTGGCCAAGATTAAAATATATGGGCATAAAATTCAAAAACAAAAACAGAAAAATGAAAAAACAAAGCACATATCTTCTTATGTCATATAGTTAGCATTAAAGTTGATAAACAAGGTTTAGACATATTCAAACCAGACAAATCATGTATCTACCCCTAACCCTAAACTCGGTCGATCTTATGAAGTCTAGCATGAAGAGAAGTCATTTTGGGTTTCAAACATGGAAATTTCAAGAACACATCCCAAAAGCTTCATTTTAGAGTGACTAAGAAGGATCCATGCTTACCTTTTCATTTCATGTTATAAACTTGTTTAAATCATGGTCAACCCTAGGATTTGACCAAGATTCAAATGGGCAAATATTAAAAAAATTAGAAAAATGAAAAACCAAAGTACATAGTCTTCTTATGTACGTCATATAGTAAGCATATTCAAGTTGATAAACAAGGTTTGGACATATTCAAACCATACAAATCATGTATCTACCCCTAACCCTAAACTTTGTCTTATGAAGTCAAGCATGAAGAGAAGTGGTTTTGGGTTTCAAACATGGAAATTTCAAAAACCTCCCAAAAACTTCATATTAGAGTGACTAATTAAGAAGGATACAGGCTTCCCTTTTATTTTCATGTTTTAAACTTGTTTAAATCTTTGTCAAACCTAGGATTTGGCCAAGATTCAAATATATGGGCATAAAATTCAAAAACAAAAACAGAAAAATGAAAAAACAAAGCACATAGTCTTCTTATGTCATATAGTTAGCATTAAAGTTGATAAACAAGGTTTAGACATATTCAAACCAGACAAATCATGTATCTACCCCTAACCCTAAACTTTGTCTTATGAAGTCAATCATGAAGAGAAGTGGTTTTGGGTTTTCAAACATGGAAATTTCAAGAACCTACCAAAAGCTTTATTTTAGAGTGACTAGGAAGGATCCATGCTTACCTTTTCATTTTCATATTTTAAACTTGTTTAAATCTTTGTCAAACCTAGGATTTGACCAAAAGATTCAAATGGGCATAAAATTCATAAAAAATCAGAAAAATGAAAAACCAAAGCATATAGTCTTCTTATGTCATATAGTAAGCATTCAAGTTGATAAATTAACAAGGTTTGGACATATTCAAACCATACAAATCATGTATCTACCCCTAACCCTAAACTCTATCTTATGAAGTCAAGCATGAAGAGAAGTCGTTTTGGGTTTCAAACATGGGAATTTCAAGAACACATCCCAAAAGCTTCATTTTAGAGTGACTTAGAAGGATCCATGCTTACCTTTTCATTTCATGTTATAAACTTGTTTGAATCATGGTCAACCCTAGGATTTGACCAAGATTCAAATGGGCAGAATATTAAAAAAATTAGAAAAATGAAAAACCAAAGTACATAGTCTTCTTATGTCATATAGTAAGCATATTCAAGTTGATAAACAAGGTTTGGACATATTCAAACCATACAAATCATGTATCTACCCCCTAACCCTAAACTCTATCTTATGAAGTCAAGCATGAAGAGAAGTGGTTTTGGGTTTCAAACATGGAAATTTCAAAACCTCCCAAAAACTTCATATTAGAGTGACTAATTAAGAAGGATACAGGCTTCCCTTTTCATTTTCATGTTTTAAACTTGTTTAAATCTTTATCGAACCTAGGATTTGGCCAAGATTCAAATATATGGGCATAAAATTCAAAAAAAAACAAGAAAATGAAAACCAAAGCACATAGTCTTCTTATGTCATATAGTTAGCATTAAAGTTGATAAACAAGGTTTAGACATATTCAAACCAGACAAATCATGTATCTACCCCTAACCCTAAACTCGGTCTTATGAAGTCTAGCATGAAGAGAAGTCGTTTGGGTTTCAAACGTTTAAGCCAAAAGCCCCTTTTCAAATATTTCAAACCTATTCAAATTTGGTTCAAATTTGAAAGACATACAAGTTATAGCACACATAGTGCATACATTTTCACACATACTGCACTAGATAGATGCTAACCCTATAGTTTGAGGCCATTTGGATGAGGTAGAAAAAATTCTTGGATTAGAATCGTGTTGTTCGAACCCCGTAGTTGGATTTTTTTGAACCTTGATCTGTAGTACTGGGCAAAACCCTAGTTTAACCTATTCAATTATAGATTCGTATATCGATTTTCTACCTTTTTATTATTACTATGCAGCACATGTGTGTTTGCCCGTCTAGCTAGTGAAACTCGGAGGAAGAGGGATCACTCGGAAGGAGAGAAGAAGGGAGAGCATTATGGTGTCTCTTTCGGGTGAGATGTTGACTATTGTGCAGGGTTTGTCACAGTGAGCAGGGAGCGACGGCGGGCCGAGAATGAGAGAGATTTGTTTTTTTGTGTGTGAGAGGGACAACCGAAGGATCCCGAAGGACCCAGAGACTTCCAATACGCATCCCGATGCGTCTTCTCTTGACAAAGAAGATGGCTGGGAGTTTGCGACCTATTGCACGTGACTTGTGCTCACTGAAGTGGGACCTCACGCATGGGCACCACACGTAAGTGACAGACCTGTTGTGTAAAAACTCGGTTGATTATTATAGTGCATTAGAACAAAGTTTCCTATGGATTCAAGGGTAGGAAATCCAAGTTAACTCATTTACATGACATTATTTTTTTCATGAAGCAAAGTTAACACATCTATCAATTGGTACATTTTGGAGTGACTAAGAAGGATCCATGCTTACTTATTCGTTTTACGTGTTAAACTTGTCTAAATCTTGGTCAAACCTAGATTTGACCAACAAGATTCAAATGGGCATAAAATAAAATAAAACAGAAAATGAAAAACCAAATCACATAGTCTTCTTATGTTATATAGTAAGCATCAAAGTTGATAAACAAGGTTTGGACATACCAAACCATACAAATCATGTATCTACCCCCTAACCCCTAAACTCTGTCTATGAAGTCAAGCATGAAGAGAAGTGGTTTTGGGTTTCAAACATGGAAATTTCAAGAACCTCCCAAAAACTTCATATTAGAGTGACTTAAGAATACAGCTTCCCTTTTCATTTCATGTTTTAAACTTGTTTAAATCTTGGTCAAACCTAGGATTTGACCAAGATTCAAATGGGCAGAAAATTAAAAAAAATAGAAAAAATGAAAAACCAAAGCAAATAGTTCTTATGTCATATAGTAAGCATTAAAGTTGATAAACAAGGTCTAGACATATTCAAACCAGACAAATCATGTAGCTATACCCCCTAACCCCAAACTCTGTCTTATGAAGTCAATCATGAAGAGAAGTGGTTTTGGGTTTCAAACATGGAAATTTCAAGAACCCCAAAACTTCATTTTAGAGTGACTAAGAAGGATCCATGCTTACCTTTTCATTTTCATATTTTAAACTTGTTTAAATCTTTGTCAAACCTAGCATTTGACCAAAAGATTCAAATGGGCATAAAATTCAAAAGAAAATGAAAAACCAAAGCATATAGTCTTCTTATGTCATATAGTAAGCATTCAAGTTGATAAACAAGGTCTAGATATATCCAAACCAGACAAATCATGTATCTACCCCCTATCGGTCTTATGAAGTCTAGCATGAAGAGAAGTCGTTTTGGGTTTCAAACGTTTAAGCCAAAAGCCCCTTTTAAATATTTCAAACCTATTCAAATTTGGTTCAAACTTGAAAGACATACAAGTTATAATGGCACACATAGTGCATACATTTTCACAAACCTGCAATATGATAAATGCTAACCCTATAGTTTGAGTCCATTTAGCTGAGGTCAAAATTCTTTCAATTAGAATCATGTTGTTCGAACCTCCCCTTTGGATTTTTTTGAACCTTGATCTCTAGTTTGGGCCAAACATAGTTTAACCTATTCAATTATAGATGACGTATATCGATTTTTCTACCTTTTATTATTACTATGCAAATCATGTGTGTTTGCCCGTCGATTGAAATGGGAGAAGATTAAAAAACTTACAGAGTGAAGAAGGAGAGCATATGGCTCCCCTTTTATTTTCATGTTCACTATTGTGCGGTGGTTTGTCAAAGGAGGAGTGAGAAAGTGAATGAAGAATGGAAATGAAGCTCGAGCTATGTTTCGAGAATGAGAGAGATTTTTTTTTGTGTGTGAGAGGGACAACCGAAGGATCCCGAAGGACCCAGAGACTTCCAATACGCATCCCGATGCGTCTTCTTGACAAAGAAGATGGCTGGGAGTTTACGGTAACTATTGCACGTGACTTGTGCTCATTGAAGTGTGGACCTCACGTGTGGGCACCACACGTAAGTGACACACCTGTTGGTGTAAAAACTCGGTTTATTATTATTAGAACAAAAGCTTCCTATGGATCTGCCAAATAGGAAATCCAAGCTAACTCATTTACATGACATTATTTTTTTCATGAAGCAAAGTTAACACATCTATCAATTGGTACATTTGGAGTGACTAAGAAGGATCCATGCTTACTTATTCGCTTTTCACGTGTTAAACTTGTCTAAATCTGGTCAAACCTAGGATTTGACTAAACCAAGATTCAAATGGGCGTAAAAATAAAATAAAAAACATAAAAATGAAAAACCAAATCACATAGTCTTCTTATGTTATATAGTAAGCATTAAAGTTAATAAACAAGGTCTAGACATATTAAAACCATACAAATCATGTATCTACCCCTAACCCCTAAACTCGGTCTTATGAAGTGAGAAGTGGTGTTTGGTTTCAAACATGGAAATTTCAAAACCTCCCAAAAACTTCATATTAGAGTGACTAATTAAGAAGGATACATGCTTCCCTTTTCATTTTCTTGTTTTAAACTTGTTTAAATTATCTTGGTCAAACCTAGGATTTGACAAGATTCAAATGGTTACCAAAATTTAAAAAAAATAGAAAAAAGAAAACGAAGCAAATAGTTTTCTTATGTCATATAGTAAGCATTAAAGTTGATAAACAAGGTCTAGACATATTTAAACTAGAGACAAATCATGTACCTATACCCCCTAACCCCTAAACTCGACTATGAAGTCAAGCATGTGAAGAGAAGTGGTTTTGGGTTTCAACATGGAAAATTTCAAGAACCTCCCAAAAGCTTTATTTTAGAGTGACTAAGAAGGATCCATGCTATTCCCTTTCATTTTCATATTTTAAATCTCAGCAACCTTTGTCAAACCTAGATTCGGACTCAAGATACAATGGGTGGGGCACAAAAATTAAAAAATTTAAAAATGAAAACCAAATCACATAGTCTTCTTATGTCATATCGTAGGCATTCAAGTTGATAAACAATAATGTCTAGGATATATCCAAACCATACAAATCATGTATCTACCGTCGATCTTATGAAGTCTAGCATGAAGAGAAGTGGTTTTGGGTTTCAAAACATGGAATTTCAAAACCTCCTAAAACTTCATAGTGACTAAGAAGGATACATGTTTCCCTTTTCATTTTCATGAATTTGTTTAAATCTTTCACAAAACCTAGGATTTGGGCCAAGATTCAAATATATAAGCATAAAATTCAAAAACAAAAACTAAAAAATGAAAAAACAAAGCAAAGAGTCTTCTTATGTCATATAGTTAGCATTAAAGTTGATAAAAAAGGTCTATACATAACTAGACAAATAATGTATCTAACCCCCTAACCCTAAACTTTGTCTTATGAAGTCAATCATGAAGAGAAGTGGTTTTGCCTCAAACATGAACTTCAAGAACCTCCCAAAGCTTTATTTTTAGAGTGACTAGAAGATCCATGTTTACCTTTTCATTTTCATATTTAAACTTGTTTAAATCTTTGTCAAACCTAGATTTGACCAAAAGATTCAAATGGGCACAAAATTCATAAAAAATCAGAAAAATTGAAAAACCAAAGCATATAGCATTCTTTATGTCATATAGTAAGCATTCAAGTTGATAAATTAACAAGGTTTGGACATATTCAAACCATACAAATCATGTATCTACCCCTAACCCTAAACTTCGTCTTATGAAGTCAAGATGAAGAAAGTCGCTGTTTCAAACATGGGAATTTCAAGAACACATCCCAAAAGCTTTTTTAGAGTGACTTAGAAGGATCCATGCTTACCTTTTCATTTCATGTTATAACTTGTTTGAATCATGGTCAACCCTAGGATTTGACCAAGATTCAAATGGGCGTATTATTAAAAAAATTAGGAAAATGAAAAACCAGTATGTTAGTCTTCTTTATGTACTAGCCATATAGTGCTATGTCTAAGTTGATAAACAATGTTTGGACATATTCAAACCATACAACTCATGTATCTACCCTCAACCCTAAACTCGCCTTATGAAGTCAAGCATGAAGGAGAAGTGGTTTGGGTTTCAAACATGGAAATTTCAAAACCTCCCAAAAACTTCATATTAGAGTGACTAATTAAGAAGGATACAAGCCCTTTTCATTTTCATGTTTTAAACTTGTTTAAATTATCTTGGTCAAAACTTAAGATTTGACAAGATTCAAATGGTTACCAAAATTTAAAAAATAGAAAAATAAAACGAAGCAAATAGTTTTCTTATGTCATATAAGAAGCATTAAAGTTGATAAACAAGGTCTTGACATATTAAACCAGATAAATCATGTATCTATACCCCTAACCCCTAAACTCGATCGTTTTATGAAGTCAAGCATGTGAAGAGAAGTGGTTTGGGTTTCAAAACATGGAAATTTCAAGAAACTCCCAAAAGCTTATTTTAGAGTGACTAAGAAGGATCCATGCTTACCTTTCATTTTCATATTTTAACTTGTTTAAATCTTTGTCAACCCTAGGATTTGACCAAGATACAAATGGGCACAAAATTTAAAAAAAAAAACAAATAAAAATGAAAACCAAATCACTAGTCTTCTTATGTCACATCGTAAGCATTCAAGTTGATAAACAATGTCTAGATATATCCAAACCATACAAATCATGTATCTACCTCTAACCCTTATGAAGTCTAGCATGAAGAGAAGTGGTTTTGGGTTTCAAACATGGAAATTTCAAAACCTCCCGAAAACTTCATTTTAGAGTGACTAAGAAGGATACAGGCTTCCCTTTTCATTTTCATGTTTTAAACTTGTTTAAATCTTTGTCAAACCTAGGATTTGGCCAAGATTCAAATATATGGGCATAAAATTCAAAAACAAAAACAGAAAAATGAAAAAACAAAGCACATAGTCTTCTTATGTCATATAGTTAGCATTAAAGTTGATAAACAAGGTTTAGACATATTCAAACCGGACAAATCATGTATCTACCCCATAAACTTTGTCTTATGAAGTCAATCATGAAGAGAAGTGGTTTTGGGTTTCAAACATGGAAATTTCAAGAACCTCCCAAAGCTTTATTTTAGAGTGACTAAGAAGGATCCATGCTACCTTTTCATTTTCATATTTTAAACTTGTTTAAATCTTTGTCAAACCTAGGATTTGACCAAAAGATTCAAATGGGCATAAAATTCAAAAAAATCAGAAAAAATGAAAAACCAAAGCATATAGTCTTATTATGTCATATAGAAGCATTCAAGTTGATAAATTAACAAGGTTTGGACATATTCAAACCATACAAATCATGTATCTACCCCTAACCCTAAACTCTATCTTATGAAGTCATGAAGAGAAGTCGTTTTGGGTTTCAAACATGGGAATTTCAAGAACACATCCCAAAAGCTTCATTTTAGAGTGACTTAGAAGGATCCATGCTTACCTTTTCATTTCATGTTATAAACTTGTTTGAATCATGGTCAACCCTAGATTTGACCAAGATTCAAATGAGCAAAATATTAAAAAAATTAGAAAAATGAAAAACCAAAGTACATAGTCTTCTTATGTGTCATATAGTAAGCATATTCAAGTTGATAAACAAGGTTTGGACATATTCAAACCATACAAATCATGTATCTACCCCTAACCCTAAACTCATTATGTAGTCAAGCATGAAGAGAAGTGGTTTTGGGTTTCAAACATGGAAATTTAAAACCTCCCAAAAACTTCATATTAGAGTGACTAATTAAGAAGGATACAGGCTTCCCTTTTCATTTTCATGTTTTAAACTTGTTTAAATCTTTATCAACTAGGATTTGGCCAAGATTCAAATATATGGGCATAAAATTCAAAAAAAAACAGAAAAATGAAAAACCAAAGCACATAGTCTTCTTATGTCATATAGAGCATTAAAGTTGATAAACAAGGTTTGACATATTCAAACCAGACAAATCATGTATCTACCCCCTAACCCTAAACTCGGTCTTATGAAGTCTAGCATGAAGAGAAGTCGTTTTGGGTTTCAAATAAGCCAAAAGCCCCTTTTCAAATATTTCAAACCTATTCAAATTTGGTTCAAACTTGAAAGACATACAAGTTATAGCACACATAGTGCATACATTTTCACACATACTGCACTAGATAGATGCTAACCCTATAGTTTGAGGCCATTTGGATGAGGTAGAAAAATTCTTGGATTAGAATCGTGTTGTTCGAACCCCCGTAGTTGGATTTTTTGAACCTTGATCTAGTACTGGGCAAAACCCTAGTTTAACCTATTCAATTATAGATTCGTATATCGATTTTTCTACCTTTATTATTACTATGCGGCACATGTGTGTTTGCCCGTCTAGCTAGTGAAACTCGGAGGAAGAGGGATCACTCGGAAGGAGAGAAGGGAGAGCATTATGGTGTCTCCCTTTTTCGCAGTGAGATGTTGACTATTGTGGGGTTTGTCGGTGAGCGGGGTGAGGCGAGCGAGCGGCGAGTCGAGCGAGGCCGAGAATGAGAGAGATTTGTTTTTTTTTTGTGTGTGAGAGGGACAACCGAAGGATCCTGAAGGACCCAGAGACTTCCAATACTGATGCGTCTTCTCTTGACAAAGAAGATGGCTGGGAGTTTGCGTACCTGTTGCACGTGACTTGTGCTCATTGAAGTGTGGGACCTCACGCGTGGGCACCACACGTAAGTGACAGACCTGTTGGTGTAAAAACTCGGTTGATTATTATAGTGCATTAGAACAAAGTTTCCTATGGATTCAAGCGTAGGAAATCCAAGTTAACTCATTTACATGACATTATTTTTTCCATGAAGCAAAGTTAACACATCTATCAATTGGTACATTTTGGAGTGACTAAGAAGGATCCCATGCTTACTTATTCATTTTCACGTGTTAAACTTGTCTAAATCTTGGTCAAACCCAGGATTTGACCAACAAGATCAAATGGGCATAAAATAAAATAAAACAGAAAAATGAAAAATCACATAGTCTTCTTATGTCATATAGTAAGCATTAAAGTTGATAAACAAGGTTTAGACATACTCAAACCATACAAATCATGTATCTACCCCTAACCCTAAACTCGGTCTTATGAAGTCAAGCATGAGGAGAAGTGGTTTTGGGTTTCAAACATGGAAATTTCAAAAACCTCCCAAAACTTCATATTAGAGTGACTAATTAAGAAGGATACAAGCTTGCCTTTTCATTTTCATGTTTTAAACTTGTTTAAATTATCTTGGTCAAACCTAGGATTTGACAAGATTCAAATGGTTACCAAAATTTAAAAAAAATAGAAAAAGAAAAAAGAAAATAGTTTTCTTATGTCATATAGTAACATCAAAGTTGATAAACAAGGTCTAGACATATTCAAACCAGACAAATCATGTATCTATACCCCCTAACCCCTAAACCTGCCTTATGAAGTCAAGCATGTGAGAAGTGGTTTTGGTTTCAAACATGGAAATTTCAAAAACCTCCCAAAAGCTTCATTTTAGAGTGACTAAGAAGGATCCATGCTTACCTTTCATTTTCATATTTTAAACTTGTTTAAATCTTTGTCAAAACCTAGATTTGACCAAGATACAAATAGGTGGGCACAAAATTTAAAAAACAGAAAAATGAAAAACCAAATCACATAGTCTTCTTATGTCATATAGTAAGCATTCAAGTTGATAAACAATAATGTCTAGATATATCCAAACCATACAAATCATGTATCTACCCCTGTCGATCTTATGAAGTCTAGCATGAAGAGAAGTGGTTTTGGGTTTCAAACATGGAAATTTCAAAAACCTCCTAAAAATTCATTTTAGAGTGACTAATAAGAAGGATCATTGCCTACCTTTTCATTTCATGTTTTAAACTTGTTTAAATTCTTTGTCAAACCTAGGATTTGGCCAAGATTCAAATATATGGGCATAAAATTCAAAAACAAAAACAGAAAAATGAAAAAACAAACACTTAGTCTTCTATGTCTATAGTTAGCATTAAAGTTGATAAACAAGGTTTAGACATATTCAAACCGGCAAATCATGTATCTACCCCTAACCTTAAACTTTGTCTTATATCTGAAGAGAAGAGTGGTTTTGGGTCTCAAAGAAATTTCAAGAACCTCCTAAAAGCTTTTTTAGAGTGACTAAGGAGGATCCATGCTTACCTTTTCATTCATATTTTAAATTTGTTTAAATCTTTGTCAAACCAAGGATTTGACAAAAACATTCAAATGGGCATAAAATTCGTAAAAATCAAAAAAAATGAAAAACCAAAGCATGTAGTCTCCTTAATATAGTAAGCGCTCAAGTTGATAAATTAACAAGGTTTGGACATATTCAAACCATACAAATCATGTATCTACCCTAACCCTAAACTTGCTGATCTTATGAAGTCAAGCATGAGAGAAGTCGCTTTGGGTTTCAAACATGGAATTTTTCAAGAACACATCCCAAAAGCTTCATTTTAGAGTGACTTAGAAGGATCCATGCTTACCTTTTCATTTCATGTTATAAACTTGTTTGAATCTTGGTCAACCCTAGGATTTGACCAAGATTCAAATGGGCAAAATATTAAAAAAATTAGAAAAATGAAAAACCAAAGTACATATTCTTCTGTATATATATAGTAAGCATATTCAAGTTGATAAACAAGGTTGGACATATTGAAACCATACAAATCATGTATCTACCAACCCTAAACTACATCTTATGAAGTCAAGCATGAAGGAGAAGTGGTTTGTTTCAAACATGGAAATTTCAAAACTCCCAAAAACTTCATATTAGAGTGACTAATTAAGAAGGATACATGCTTCCTTTTCATTTCATGTTTTAAACTTGTTTAAATTATCTTGTCAAACCTAGGATTTGACAAGATTCAAATGGTTACCAAAATTTAAAAAAAATAGAAAAAAGAAAAAACAAGCAAATAGTTTTCTTATGTCATATAGTAAGCATTAAAGTTGATAAACAAGGTCTAGACATATTCAAACCAGACAAATCATGTATCTATACCCCTAACCCCTAAACTCTGTCTTATGAAGTCAAGCATGTGAAGAGAAGTGGTTTTGGGTTTCAAACATGGAAATTTCAAGAACCTCCCAAAAGCTTTATTTTAGAGTGACTAAGAAGGATCCATGCTTACCTTTTCATTTTCATATTTTAAACTTGTTTAAATCTTTGTCAAACCTAGGATTTGACCAAGATACAAATGGGTGGGCACAAAATTTAAAAAAAACAGAAAAATGAAAAACCAAATCACATAGTCTTCTTATGTCATATCGTAAGCATTCAAGTTGATAAACAATAATGTCTAGATATATCCAAACCATACAAATCATGTATCTACTCCCCGCGATCTTATGAAGTCTAGCATGAAGAGAAGTGGTTCTTGGGGTTTCAAACATGGAAATTTCAAAACCTCCCAAAACTTCATATTAGAGTGACTAATTAAGAAGGACACAAGCTTTCCTTTTCATTTTCATGTTTTAAACTTGCTTAAATCTTTGTCAAAACCTAGGATTTGGCCAAGATTCAAATATATAAGCATAAAATTCAAAAAACAAAAACAAAAATGAAAACAAAAGCACATAGTCTTTATACCTAAGTATAGTTAGCATTAAAGTTGATAAACAAGGTTTAGACATATTCAAACTAGGATAAATCATGTATCTACCCCCTAACCCTAAACTTCGTTTTATGAAGTCAATCATGAAGAGAAGTGGTTTGGGTTTCCAAACATGGAAATTTCAAGAACCTCCCAAAAGCTTTATTTTAGAGTGACTAAGAAAGATCCATGTTACCTTTTCATTTTCATATTTAAACTTGTTTAAATCTTTGACAAACCTAGGATTTGACCAAAAGATTCAAATGGGCATAAAATTCATAAAAATCAGAAAAAATGAAAAACCAAAGCATATGTTTTATTATGTCATATAGTAAGCATTCAAGTTGATAAAATGGTTCAAGGTTTTGACATATTCAAACCATACAAATCATGTATCTACTCCCAACCCTAAACTCTGGCCGATCTTATGAAGTCACATGGAAGAGAAGTCACAGTTTCAAACATGGAATTTCAAGAACACATCCCAAAAGCTTCATTTTTAGAGTGACTAGAGGGATCCATGCTTACCTTTTTCATTTTCAGTTATAAACTTGTTTGAATCATGGTCAACCCTAGGATTTGACTCAAGATTCAATGGGCATAAAAAAATTAGAAAAATGAAAACCAAAGTACATAGTCGGCGTACTAGCCATATAGTAAGCATATTCAAGTTGATAAACAAGGTTTGGACATATTCAAACTATACAATCATGTATCTACCCCCTAACCCTAAACTCGCCTATGAAGTCAAGAGAAGTGGTTTTTAGTTTCAAACATGGAAATTTCAAACACCTCCCAAAAGCTTCATTTTGACTAATTAAGCATGATACAGCTCTCCTTTTCATTTTCATGTTTTAAACTGTTTAAATCTTTATCGAACCTAGGATTTGGCCAAGATTCAAATATATGGGCATAAAATTCAAAAAAAAAACAGAAAAATGAAAAACCAAAGCACATAGTCTTCTTATGTCATATAGTTAGCATTAAAGTTGATAAACAAGGTTTAGACATATTCAAACCAGACAAATCATGTATCTACCCCTAACCCTAAACTCGGTCTTATGAAGTCTAGCATGAGAAGTCGTTTTGGGTTTCAAACGTTTAAGCCAAAAGCCCCTTTTCAAATATTTCAAACCTATTCAAATTTGGTTCAAACTTGAAAGACATACAAGTTATAGCACACATAGTGTACATTTTCACACATACTGCACTAGATAGATGCTAACCCTATAGTTTGAGGCCATTAGATGAAGAAGAAAAAATTCTTGGATTAGAATCGTTGTTCGAACCCCGTAGTTGGATTTTTTGTTCTGATCTCAGAACTGGGAAAAACCCTAGTTTAACCTATTCAATTATAGATTCGTATATCGATTTTTCAACGAGTACTACCTTTGCAACACATGTGTGTTTGCCCGTCTAGCTAGTGAAACTCGGAGGAAGAGGGATCACCCTGAAGGAGAGAAGAAGGAGAGCATTATGGTGTCTCTCCTTTCGGGTGAGATGTTGACTATTGTGCAGGGTTTGTCAGTGAGCAGGAGGTGCGAGCGAGCGAGCGAGTCGAGTGAGGCCGAGAATGAGAGAGATTTGTTTTTTTTTTGTGTGAGAGGGACAAACGAAGGATCCAAGGACCTAGAGACTTCCAATACGCATCCTTATGCGTGTCTTCTCTCGACAAAGAAGATGGCTGGGAGTTTGCGACGATCATGACGTGTGACTTGTGCTCTCATCAAGTGTGGGGACCTCACGCGCGGGCACCACACGAAGTGACAAGACTGCTTGGTGTAAAAACTCGTTGATTATTATAGTGCATTAGAACAAAATTTCCTATGGGGATTCAAGGTTAGGAAATCCAAGTTAACTCATTTACATGACATTATTTTTTCCATGAAGCAAAGTTAACACATCTATCAATTCGTACATTTTGGAGTGACTAAGATTTATCCAGGCTTACTTATTCGTTTTTCACGTGTTAAACTTGTACAAATCTTGGTCAAACCTAGGATTTGACCAAGATTCAAATGCGCAGAAAATAAAAAAAAACGAAAAATGAAAAACCAAAGCTCATAGTCTTCTTATGTCATATAGTAAGCATTAAAGTGTTGATAAACAAGGCTTAGACATACCAAACCATACAAATCATGTATCTACCCCTAACCCCTACCGCCTTATGAAGTCAAGCATGAAGATAAGTGGTTTTGGTTTCCAAACATGGAAATTTCAAAAACCTCCTAAAACTTCATATTAGAGTGACTAAGAAGGATTACCTTTTCACTTTCATGTTTTAAACTTGTTTAAATTATCTTGGTTAAACCTAGGATTTGACAAGATTCAAATGGTTACCAAAATTTAAAAAAAATAGAAAAGAAAAAAATAAAGCAAATAGTTTTCTTATGTCATATAATAAGTAAGTATTAAAGTTGATAAACAAGGTCTATACATATTCAAATCCAGACAATCATGTATCTATACCCTCACCCCCTAAACTGCCTTATGGTAGCTACATGGAAGAGAAGTGGTTTCTGCTCAAACATGGAAATTCTCAAGAACCTCCCAAAAGCTTTATTTTAGAAAGTGACTAAGAAGGATCCATGCTTACCTTTTCATTTTCATATTTTAAACTTGTTTAAATCTTTGTCAAACTTAGGATTTGACTAAAAGATTCAAATGGGCATAAAATTCATAAAAAATCAGAAAATGAAAACCAAAGCATATAGTCTTCTTATGTCATATAGTAAGCATTCAAGTCATAAACAAGGTCTAGATATATCCAAACTAGACAAATCATGTATCTAACTCGGTCTTATGATGTCTAGCATGAAGAGAAGTCGCTTTGGGTTTCAAACATGGAAATTTCAAGAACATCCCAAAAAGCTTCATTTTAGAGTGACCAAGAAGGATCCATGCTTACCCTTTCATTTCATGTTATAAACTTGTTTAAATCATGGTCAATCCTAGGATTCACCAAGATTCAAATGCGTAAAAATAAATAACCGAAAATGAAAAACCAGTACATAGTCTCTTTTTTAAGGTCATATAGTAAGCATATTCAAGTTGATAAACAAGGTTTGGACATAACCAAACCATACAAATCATGTATCTACCCCCTAACCCTAAACTCTGTCTTATGAAGTCAAGCATGAAGAGAAGTGGTTTTTGGTTTCAAACATGGAAATTTCAAAAACCTCCCAAAAGCTTCATTTTGGAGTGACTAAGAAGGATCCATGCTTAGCTTTGCATTTCATATTTTAAACTTGTTTAAATCATTATCAAAACCTAGGATTTGACTAAGATACAAATGGGGCGTAAGTACACAATTTAAAAAAATGTAAAAATGAAAAACCAACCACATGGGTCTTCTTATGTCATATCAGAAGCATTCAAGTTGATAAACAATAATGTCTAGATATATCATATTTAAACCACATGGCAAAGGATCAACACTAGAGCTTCGGGAACACTAGGTCGCGCGTCCTGGCCCCTCGAGCGACGCCCCGCAAAGCCTCCCGGTCGCGCGCCGATGCTGGTCGCATGCAAGCACTGACCTGGTACCGGTCGTAGCGTGGATGATGCTCTGGGCGAAGTCGCAGTGGCACACACGCACATCGTTAAATACGAGCTCGATCGCCTCGAAAGTTGTTCCGTGAATCGCTCAAAGAGCCGATCCACCTACCCGCTCGTCCAAGGTGGCCGATCATGTGGTGGTCCCGCTGATCATGGTAGAGCTAATGAGATCCACGACGATGTGGGGTTTTCACCGCATAATCTGATCATCCTACTCACGATTGGGCTCGCGGCCACGCACGGTGATCGTAAGCTTGCCCTAGACGAGGCCTAAAAACCAACGCAAGGTTGATCCGGAACATCCCGTCTAGGGCTCGCAAACGACACCCTACGTGCCGCTGGATCCAGCCCCTTGTAAGGCCTAACTATTGCAGACATAACTAATCCTTGTAGAACAAGGAGCAATCGTAACAGATCAGATCTTTACTAAACTATGATCAGCGGGGTGCCGCCCCGCACCCATGATGAGGCACAAGGACGGCTAGATGCGCAAGGGTTGCACTTACGAAACATGCAGCATGAAGAACAATGCTAACCCTAACGCATCTAAGATAACTACGTTGCTCGCCATCAAAAGCGCAGGACGAGCAACGCATGAACAACGAGGCAGGCTCGTGCTGCCTAGATCGCAAGATGCACCTAGGCAAAGATGATGCTACCGAGAGAAACCCTCGAGACGAAGGAGTTGGCGATGCGTGCCGAGATTTGTTTGTGGTTGAACGTTGGTTGTTGTTTATTCCATAAACCCTAGTGTACATATTTATAGTCCAGGAGACTTTCTAATGTGGGCGTGACTAAACCGTGCACGAGACAAACTCTAATTTCTAAACTAAGACACACGGGCTAGCCAGCCCAAACTTGGTAAATAAGGCCGATTCACATATCTCTTCTATATGTATATCTTCAAGTCCATCTTGATCGCGGCCCACCTCTGACTTGGTCAAATTCTGGTGATAACACATGCCCCTGGTTTTGGAAATGACATTTCCAAAATCATTATGCCTGTATCTCGTCGGGTCATGTCGTGGCAGAGCAGAACCGTCGCAGAGTTCTTCATCATGATAACATGCCTTCTCAATTTCTCTGTGCGATTAAACAGTTCTGGCACCACCTCCTCGGGAACTGCTGTGGCATTGAATTTTTACCATATCCCCTTAATATAACCGCAGTAAACAGTTCTTCTCTTCGTCCCCTTCCGCACTGGCATCCAAAAAACCCTTCTAAGCCACCATGCCTGTTCCTTCCTCCGACTCATCGGTTTTCTCCGTCGAGTCCTCCTCCTCCCGCGAGTCGACGCCGGAGTGGAACCCAGCGAAGGTCCACGAGGCCAACACTCGCCGCGCCATCGAGGCCGGGGACGAGCCCAGCCACGATTTCTCCATTTGGTCAGAGGATGACAGGTCCCTGACCGACGGAGAGAGCGATCTCCGCTTCCTCGTCAAAAGGGAAGCGGTGGAGGAAAGCGAAGACGACTGCTTTCCCTGGGATGGGGTCACTTCCCCAGAGGAGGTGGCGGAGGAAGAGGAAGAGGAGGACGACAGTCCTTCCGAGCCGCCGGCTAAACGGCACTGCCTTTGGCCTGGGAACTTCAGCGACGTCGACAGCGACGATGGCGATGCTGATGATGAAGATGAGGACAACGAGGGTCCAGTTGGCGGTCGCTGGAGCAGCGACGATGAGCAGGCCGGGAGCAGCGCTGACAGCAGCGACGACGGCGACGACGAGGGCAGTGATGGCCCGTAGATAGGACCTTTAGAATAGGGCCAGTAGTGGTAGATGGGGCAATGTATCCCCCGGTATTTCCTTTTGCAGGCAATTAGCTCCTCATGTAAGAAATTTCGCTCATTAATGAAGAACTTTTCCTCATTTTGATTGTGCCCGATTTCTCCTGAGTTCAATTGAGCCGATTCCCTTTTCTACCGTCCTTGCCGATTCGCCCCCTTTGCCAATGCGTAACGCGCCGATAACACCGCATCGGTCCTTCGAAATTTGCTCTTTCCTTCTTCAACTGATGATTTTCTAAATCTGGCAGAAAAATGTAGGATCTTCAGGAAACTTTTGAACTTTCCCAACCAAACCCAATAATCCTTTCCAGCACTCATCATTTGTGACGAAGGTTTGCAATGAAGGATCAGCCGATGATCACTCAATCGGCTCGTAAAAAACAGAGCAAGGCAGAACATCCACCAGGCCTGCTGCCCCCCGAGTCTTGGCCAAGGCAAAAACTTAACCGAATTAGCCTGGGCTTGATCATGGTGAGTCGCCCATTTGTGAGAACCTTCAAGGTGGCTGCCCCCGAAGCTTCCTCGCACCTTCTTTGCCCTTGCAAGTCGCATCGGGCCTTCCTTGGTGGATCCGATCTACCCACCTTTAACCTCGACCGACGCTCTGCTGCCCTTAGCACCGCTCTGAAGAGAAGATCTCAGCCGTTAAACCTCTCTCGGTGAGTTCTTCCATTGTGGCTTTCTTCATAATTTACTAGGCCGACTCTGCTGACAATTGTATTTCTTGAGTCGATGGTCATGCATCACTGCTTTCTCACTATGAACTTTGAAATTTTTTTTTAAAATTCTAGGCCGATTTGCGTATCGGCCCCCATACTCAATATTATTTCATATCCTCTTGTGTTTTATCCTCTTAGGGTGCCCCCGAGTCAACTCGTCAAGAGAATTGATGGTATCGGCTCTTCAGTAGTCCCTGCTGGGCCAAACGTTGATCCCAAAGGTAATTGATGGTGAGATAATTTTGGCCGATCATTGAATCGCTCCATGTTGCTTGTTGTTTACATGGTTTTGTAATATCCCTTCATCAGCTTCGGAGGGCCGATCGCAAGGATCGGCCTTGCCATTTATTGACGAGTCTTACATTTGCTCATGCTCATGATAAACCAGCCCAATCTCCGACTTTAGCACGTTGGTGTGCTTGTCGTTGTCCATGTCGGGTGACTCGATAATCGTGGAGCAATTACACTCACGGACGAATGAACACTATGTTTGTGCCACCGATGTGTCATCATCGGCCTTCTTTGCTTAAAGCACTCTTCCTTTCATGAGTCTCCTCCTCATCCAAAGGTCCTCCTCGATCTTCGCAGCCGCATCAGGCCGTCGCCTCGCCCGTATGCAAGTACATCCTTTCAGCTCCTCCGCATCACAAGCAATCGCCGAACCCTGCTGCTTTGTATGGTCGAGACCATCAGTGGTACCACCTGGACCTGGCGGGCACTGCCCCTTCTCGTATTCCCCTTCGCCCTCTGAATCATCGATCTTTCCAACGAGGTCTCACTGCCTGCTGGCGGAGAGGCCCTAAGCGCCGAACACAGACACGCTGGGTTTATTCCTTCTTCTTCCTTGCATTTCGGGCGCTTGCCGATTGTTGGTAATCGGTCTGTTCCTCGAATCCTGCCATATCAAGAAGGGCAAGGCTAATGCCGTCCAGAGTCGTCCCGTCTCCCCGCCATGATGCCCCGTCGCTCCTCATCATGATTGCCGGCTTTGCTCGTCGTTTCCTGGTCGACTTCCACTTTTCATCATTGTCATGGACGGCTGGTTGGTCATCTCGACTTAACATACTTGTTGAGGAGGTGATCAGAGAGGGGTCGCTGGTATCTTATGGTCTTCACTTCCCCCTCTGTGACGTAGCGTTTGCCATCTTGACGGAGCCGATCGCATGGAGCGGCCCCCTCAGTGTCCTTGCCTGAGAGCAGCTGCCCTCATCCCCGTCCTTCTCGTGAGCTGTGTGTCCAAGTTTCACCATACTGATATTACCGAGAAATCAGTCGCACCCTTCCAAGGTGGGTAACCCACCATGTTGACAGGAAGGGGTGTGTGGTCGATCTTCATGTATGTATTAAGGTGTACTAACCGCCCATTTTCTATCGCTGGATCTGCCGATCGCCACACCCTCGGCACAAGCAGGTGGGGTGAACGTGCTATGCCACTTGGCAGATGGGCTTTCCTGCTCAGCTCTTGCAATCAGAGAGGAAACTGTGGCCTTCGGCACCTTTATGTGTCCGCGAGTAAGAGGTCGAGTGTCTGCTCGTTTTCGCCACGTCGGTCGAACCCTGAGGCCCCGGTGGCTTTACCCATTTGTGCCATCGGGCCTCAGCTCGAGTCCACTCAGCGTCGCACCTCTCGCTTCTCCCGTAGGACCTTCATTCGCCATACAACCATGGTAACCACGCCGCTTTGAATTTGTCTGTGATAATCGGCGCGTTCATATGTCGACAACCCGCGACCATGTGCTAATGAAGGATAGTCCGCTTGGGAGGCCACGTCCTTGATCGATGATGACAGACCCACCACCGCCAACTCAATCGCTTCGCTTACGGAACCTAATAAAGACGTCGACGCCTGGTTACTGATGTATTCTCGATATCAAGCTTCGCCGTCATTGCATTTGTGCTGACGGCGAATGCCACTTCTAAGCCCGGCGATATTGCTCTGCGAACCGTTTTTCCAATCGCTCTGTGTCTCGATTGAGCTCAGACAAATGAGTAATTTAATCCCAAAGTTTTTCCGATCCTTGCGGAGGGATCAGAGAAGTACCTCACACGCGATTGCCTGGACCAGATCATGCCTACCGTTACCAAATACCGCTCACATGCTCTATGGAGTCGAACTATCCATCCAATAACTTTGTGAAGTCCTGGGAGCCATATTTGGGTGGTAACGGGATCAATTCACTTTCGCTGGGGTGCCGCTTGGTATAGCCGATCGCTTTCTTTTCAGATCATGCCTAACTGATCTTTCAGGATCGCATACTTGATCCGGCACGATGGTCGGGCAGTGCCAACCCTAAGGTTCGTCGGAGTGTATGACTTAACCACCATGCTTGTTTCTCTGGTTCGGCGCCAACTGGCAGGAGCTGGGCTCGAGCTTAGTCGCGGCTGATGAATAGCCACGCTTGTTTCTCAGTGGTCCGGCCCGATGCCTCCGTTGCCCTGTAATTTCGTTATAAAGGCAATCCCGGTTCGAGGTGCCTGTGGCCGCAGCCCGGCACGTATGCACATGCGTATCCGTGCGGGATCTCCTTGGGTATTGGTAGTCACTTGGGTCACCACCAATCTTGTAGATTTTACAAAAGCCGATGAGTTCAAGGCTTCGGCGTCAGCTAACGCGAATAAGGCTGGGACGGGATTGGAGGCCGTCTCTCAGAGTCCCTAGGGCTGGTCCTGACGGAGGAGCGACCGCGGCCCATGACTCCGGATCACGCGCAGCCGCGACGCGCTTCCAACGTATTCACCAAAGCCTCGTATCGGCTGCGCCGAATGAGCCACCATGAAGTTGATTTCCCGACGCAAATGAATTGTGCGCTGACGGGGGCGACAAATCCACTCCATCAAGCAGCCAGTGTGAACCTTCCATCCGATGCCATGGGAGCTGTCCTAGGGAAAGAGCCGATTAGGCCTGGCTTGAGGGCAGACTTGATCTCGTCGTACTTCTTCTGAGCTCTTCATGGAGTATCCCGCACGTGACCTGAAGCCTCTTCCTGCCACTCTGATGAAGACGGTAAGGCGTCTTTCGCCATCTCTGCTGTAGATAGCGAGGTGGTTGTCGCTGAAGATGAGTCGTTGAAGAGTGTCCCACCGGGCGTGCCAGAATGTGTTGACGTCCAAAACCCACCGGCGGCAAAGGATCGGCCAACACGAGAGAGCCGGGAATGACTAGGGCTGCACAGCCCTGGCCTCTCAGAGCGACTACCAAGCAGCCTCCCCGTCGCGCGTCGATGCCGGGTCGCAGTAGCGTACAATTCTAATTATACCGTCGTAGCGGATGATGCTCGCTTAGTTTCTCATGGTGGCACACACGCACATTAAATAATGCAGCCTCGATCGCTCTCAAAGAACTCTTCAGAATCGCTTCAAGAGCCGGATCCACCTACCTGCTCGGCCCAAGGTGGCCGGTCATGTGGTGGTCCTCGCTGATCATGGTAGAGCTAATGAGATCCACGACGCATGGGTTTTCACCGCGATAACGATCATCCTACTCTAGGTTAAATTTCGCCACAAAGACGGTGATCGTAGTTACCCTAGACGAGGCCTAAACCAACGCAAGGTTGATCCTCTAACATCCGCCTAGGGCTCGCAACCACACCCACGTGTCACTGATCCTCCACCCCTTGTAAGGCCTAACTATTGCAGATATTAAACCCTAATCCTTGTAGAACAAGGAGCAATCATAGGATCAGATCTACTAAACTATGATCAAGCCAAGCCTTCCCGCACCTGATGAGGCACAAGTGACGGCTAGATGCATGGTTGCACTACGTAAACATGCGCGATGAAGAACAATGCTAACCCTAACGATCTAAGATAACTATCGCTGTCGCCATCAAAGCGCTCAAGATATGAGCAACGCATGAACAACGTGGGGCTTGTGCTGCCTAGATCGCCAGATGCGATCTAGGCAGCATGATGCTTACCGGTAGAAACCCTCGAGACGAAGGATTGGCGATGCGCCGAGATTTGTTTGTGGTTGAACGTTGGTTGTTGTTTATTCCATAAACCCTAGGTACATATTTATAGTCCAAAGGACTTTCTAATTGAGGCGTGCACGTACACGAGACAAACTCTAATTTCTAAACTAAGATACACGGGCTAGCTAGCCAAACTTGGTAAATAAGGCCGATTCACACATCTCTCTACGCATATATCTTCAGCCCATCTTGATCGTGGCCCACCTCCGACTTGGTCAATTTCTCGGTGATAACAATATCCAAACCATTAAATCATGTATCTACCCCGTCGATCTTATGTGAAGTCTAGCATGAAGAGAAGTCGCTTTGGGTTTCAAACATGGAAATTTCAAGAACATCCCAAAAGCTTCATTTTAGAGTGAGTAAGAAGGATACGTACTTCCTTTTCATTTTCATGTTTTAAACTATTTAAATCTTGGTCAAACCGCCAGGATTTGACCAAGATTCAAATGTACATAAAACAGACAAAAAATCAAAAGAATGAAAAACCAAAGCACATAGTCTTCTTATGTTATATAGTAAGCATTAAAGTTGATAAACAAGGTCTAGACATATTCAAACCAGACAACTCATGTATATATCTACCCCTAACCCTAAACTCTGCCTTATGAGGTCAATCATGAAGAGAAGTGGTTTTGGGTTTCAAACATGGAAATTTCAAGAACCTCCCAAAAGCTTTGTTTTAGAGTGACTAAGAAGGATCCATGCTTACCTTTTCATTTTCATATTTTAAATTTGTTTAAATCTTTGTCAAACCTAGCATTTGACCAAAAGATTCAAATAGGCATAAAATTCATAAAAAATCAGTAAAAAATGAAAACCAAAGCATATAGTCTTCTTTATGTCATATAGTAAGTATTCAAGTTGATAAATTAACAAGTGTTTGGACATATTCAAACTATACAAATCATGTATCTACCCCTAACCCTAAACTCCAGTCGATCTTATGAAGTCTAGTATGAAGAGAAGTCGTGGGGTTTCAAACATGGAAATTTCTCAAGAACACATCCCAAAAAGCCATTTTAGAGTGACAAGAAGGATCCATGCTTGGCCTTTTCATTTCATATAAACTTGTTTAAATCATGATCAAACCTAGGATTTGACCAAGATTCAAATGGGCAGAATATTAAAAAAATTAGAAAAATGAAAAACCAAAGTACATAGCTAGTCTTCTTATGTACGTCATATAGTAAGCATATTCAAGTTAAGTTGATAAACAAGGTTTGGACATATTCAAACCATACAAATCATGTATCTACCCCTAACCCTAAACTTTGTCTTATGAAGTCAAGCATGAAGAGAAGTGGTTTTGGGTTTCAAACATGGAAATTTCAAAAACCTCCCAAAACTTCATATTAGAGTGACTAATTAAGAAGGATACAGGCTACCTTTTATTTTCATGTTTTAAACTTGTTTAAATCTTGTCAAAACCTAGGATTTGGCCAAGATTCAAATATATGGGCATAAAATTCAAAAACAAACAGAAAAATGAAAAAAAAACAAAGCACATAGTCTTCTTATGTCATATAGTTACATTAAAGTTGATAAACAAGGTTTGTACATTATTCAAACCTAGACAAATCATGTATCTACCCCTGATCCCTAAACTTTGTCTTATGAAGTCAATCATGAAGAGAAGGGTTTTTAGTTTCAAACATGGAAATTTCAAGGACACCAAAAGCTTTATTTTAGAGTGACTAGCGGATCCATGCTTACCTTTTCATTTTCATATTTAAACTTGCTTAAATCTTTGTCAAACCTAGGATTTGGACCAAAAGATTCAAATGGGCATAAAATTTAAAAAAATCAGAAAAAAATGAAAAACCAAATATGTATAGCCTTCTTATGTCATAAGCATTCAAGTTGATAAATTAACAAGGTTTCGACATATTCAAACCATACAAATCATGTATCTACCCCAACCCTAAACTCTTCGATCTTATGAAGTCAAGCATGAAGAGTAGTGGTTTGGGTTTCAAACATGGGAATTTCAAGAACACATCCCAAAAGCTTCATTTTTAGAGTGACTTAGAAGGATCCATGCTACCTTTTCATTTCATGTTATAAACTTGTTTGAATCATGGTCAAACTTAATCCTAGATTTGACCAAGATTCAAATGTACATCAAAATTTAAAAAAATTAGAAAAATGAAAAACCAAAGTACATAGTCTTCTTATGTAATGTAGTAAGCAAGCATATTTAAGTTGATAAACAAGGTTTGGACATATTCAAACCATACAAATCATGTATCTACCCCTAACCCTAAACTCGTCTTATTGTAGTCAAGCATGAAGAGGAAGTGGTTTTGGTTTCAAACATGCAAATTTCAAAACCCCCGAAAACTTCATATTAGAGTGACTAATTAAGAAGGATACAAGCCCTTTCATTTTCACAGCCAAATTTGTTTAAATCTTTATCAACCCAGGATTTGGCTAAGATTCAACATATGGGCATAAAATTCAAAAAAAAACAAACAAAAACCAAAGCACATAGTCTTCTTATATGTCATATAGTTAGCATTAAAGTTTAAAACAAGGTTTAGACATATTCAAACTACACAAATCATGTATCTACCCCCTAACTCTAAACTCGGCCTTATGAAGTCTAGCATGAAGAGAAGTCATTTTGGGTTTCAAACGTTAACAAAAGCCCCTTTTCAAATATTTCAAACCTATTCAAATTTGGTTCAAATCTGAAAGACATACAAGTTATACCATACATAGTGCATACATTTTCACACATACCGCACCTAGATAGATGCTAACCCTATAGTTTGAGGCCATTTGGGTAGAAAAAAATTCTTGGATTAGAATCGTGTTGTTCGAACCCCGTAGTTGGATTTTTTGAACCTTGATCTGTAGTACTGGGTAAAACCCTAGTTTAACCTATTCAATTATAGATTCGTATATCGATTTTTTCTACCTTTTTATTATTACTATGCAAAGACATGGAACAAGCCTGCCTAGCTAGTGAAACTCCTGGAGAAGAGGGATCACTCCTAAGGAGAGAAGAAGGGGAGAGTATTATGGTGTCTCCCTTTTTTCGGGTGAGATGTTGACTATTGTGCAGGGTTTGTCGTGAGCAAGAGGTGCGAGCGAGCGAGCGTCAGAACGAGGCCGAGAATGAGAGAGATTTTTTTTGTGTGAGAGGGACAACCGAAGGATCTAGAAGGACCCACAGACTTACGCATCCTGATGCGTCTTTTCTTGACAAAGAAGATGGCTGAGAGTGCGTACTTATTGCACGTGACTTGTGCTCACTGTATGGGGGACTGCCAATCTACACGTAGTGACAGAACACTCGGTTGATTATTATACTACTACATTTATACAAAGTTTCCTATGGATTCAAGCGTAGGAAATCCAAGTTAACTCATTTACATGACATTATTTTTTCCTCTATGAAGCAAAGTTAACACATCTATCAATTGGTACATTTTGGAGTGACTAAGAAGGATCCATGCTACTTATTCGTTTTCACGTGTTAAATTTGTTGTCCAAATCTTGGTCAAACCTAGGATTTGGACCAACAAGATTCAAATGGGCAGAAAAATAAAATAAGAACATAAAAATGAAAAACCAAATCACATAGTCTTTATGTCATATAGTAAGCATTAAAGTTGATAAACAAGGTTTAGACATACCAAACCATACAAATCATGTATCTACCCCCAACTCTAAACCTTCCTTATGAAGTCAAGCATGAAGATAAGTGGTTTTGGGTTTCCAAACATGGAAATTTCAAAAACCCTCCCAAAAACTTCATTTTAGAGTGACTAATAAGAAGGATACATGCTTCCCTTTTCATGTTTTTAACTTGTTTAAATTATCTTGGTCAAACCCAGGATTTGACAAGATTCAAATGGTTACCAAAATTTAAAAAAAATAGGAAAGAAAAACTTAAGCAAATAGTTTTCTTATGTCACATAGTAAGCATTAAAGTTGATAAACAAGGTCTAGACATATTCAAAACTTGCATAAATCATGTATCTATAAATTCCCCTAACCCCTAAACTCGCCTTACGTAAGTCAAGCATGGAAGAGAAGTGGTTCTGGGTTTCAAACATGGAAATTTCAAGAACCTCCCAAAGGCTTCACTTTAGAGTGACTAAGAAGGATCCATGCTTACCTTTTCATTTTCATATTTTAAACTTGTTTAAATTCTTGTTCAAACCTAGGATTTGGCCAAGATTCAAATGGGCATAAAAACAATCAAAAAAATCAAAAAATGAAAAACCAAAGCATATAGTCTTTATGTCATATAGTAAGCATTCAAGTCGATAAAACAAGGTCTAGATATATCCAAACTAGACAAATCATGTATCTACCCCCTGTCGATCTTATGAAGCTAGCATGAAAGAGAAGTCGCTTTGGGTTTCAAAACATGGAAATTTCAAGAACATCCCAAAAGCTTCATTTTAGGGTCATGACTAAGAAGGATCCATGCTTACCTTTTCATTTCATGTTATAAATTTGTTTAAATCATGGTCAAATCTAGGATTTTACCAAGATTCAAATGGACATAAAAAAAATAAATCGTGTAAAAAATGAAAAACCAAAGTACATAGTCTTCTTTTGTCATATATAGTAAGCATTATTCAAGTTGATAAACAAGGTTTGGACATAATTAAACCATACAAATCATGTATCTACCCCAACCCTAAACTCGTCTTATGAAGTCAAGTACAGAGAAGTGGTTTTTTTTGTTCTAAACATGGAAATTTCAAAAACCTCCAAAAGCTTCATTTTGGAGTGACTAAGAAGGATCCATGCTTAGCTTTTCATATTTTAAACTTGTTTAAATCATTATCAAACCTAGGATTTGACCAAGATACAAATGGGCATACAAATTAAAAAAAAAAAAAATGAAAAACCAAATCACATAGTCTTCTTATGTCATATCAGTAAGCATTCAAGTTGATAAAAAATAATGTCTAGATATATCCAAACCATACAAATCATGTATCTACCCCTGTCGATCTTATGAAGTCTAGCATGAAGAGAAGTCATTTTGGGTTTCAAACCTATGATTTGGCCAAGATTCAAATATATGGGCATAAAATTCAAAAAAAAAATAGAAAAATGAAAAACCAAAGCACATAGTCTTCTTATGTCATATAGTTAGCATTAAAGTTGATAAACAAGGTTTAGACATATTCAAACTAGACAAATCATGTATCTCCCCCTAACCCCAAACTCTCATTTTATGAAGTCTAGCATGAAGAGAAGTCGTTTGGGTTTCAAACATGGAAATTTCAAGAACCTCCCAAAATATTTATTTTAGAGTGACTAAGAAGGATCCATGCTTACCTTTTCACTTTCATATTTTAAACTTGTTTAAATCTTTGTCAAACCTAGGATTTGACCAAAAGATTCAAATGGGCATAAAATTCATAAAAATCAGAAAAAATGAAAACCAAAGCATATAGTCTTCTTATGTCATATAGTAAGCATTCAAGTTGATAAATTAACAAGGTTTGGACATATTCAAACCATACAAATCATGTATCTACCCTAACCCTAAACTGTCTGTCTTATGAAGTCAAGGATGAAGGGAAGTCGTTTTGGGCTTCAAACATGGAAATTTAAAGAACACATCCCAAAAGCTTCATTTAGAGTGACTTAGGGATCCATGCTTACCTTTTCATTTCATGTTATAAACTTGTTTAAATCATGGTCAACCCTAGGATTTGACCAAGATTCAAATGTAAATATAAAAAAATTAGAAAATGAAAAACCAAAGTACATAGTCTTCTTATGTACGTCATATAGTAAGCATTCAAGTTGATAAACAAGGTTTGGACATATTCAAACCATACAAATCATGTATCTACCCCCTAACCTTAAACTCGTCTTATGAAGTCAAGCATGAAGAGAAGTGGTTTTGGGTTTCAAACATGGAAATTTCAAAACCTCCCAAAAACTTCATATTAGAGTGACTAATTAAGAAGGATACAGGCTTCCCTTTTCATTTTCATGTTTTAAACTTGTTTAAATCTTGGTCAAATTAGCAGTAATTTGACCAAGATTCAAATGGGCATACAAATTTAGAAAAAATCAAAGAATGAAAAACCAGAGCACATAGCATTCTTATGTCATGTATATAGTAAGCATTAAAGTTGATAAACAAGGTCTAGACATATTAAAACCAAACAACTCATGTATATATCTACCCCTAAACCCTAATTATGAAGTCAATCATGAAGAGAAGTGGTTTTGGGTTTCAAACATGGAAATTTCAAGAACCTCCCAATAGCTTTATTTTAGAGTGATTAAGAAGGATCCATGTCACATTTTCATATTTTAAACTTGTTTAAATCTTTGTCAAACCTAGCATTTGACCAAAAGATTCAAATGGGCATAAAATTCATAAAAAATCAGAAAAATGAAAAACAAAAGCATATAGTCTTCTTATGTCATATAGTAAGCATTCAAGTTGATAAATTAACAAGGTTTGGACATATTCAAACCATACAAATCATCTATCTACCCCCAACCCTAAACTCGGTCGATCTTATGAAGTCTAGAAGAGAAGTCGTTTTGGTTTCAAACATGGAAATTTCAAGAACATCCCAAAAGCTTCATTTTTAGAGTGACTAAGAAGGATCCATGCTTACCTTTTCATTTTCATGTTTTAAACTTGTTTAAATCTCTATCAAACCTAGGATTTGGCCAAAAGATTCAAATGTGCATAAAATTAAAAAAATCAGAAAAATGAAAAACAAAAGCATATAGTCTTCTTATGTCATATAGTAAGCATTCAAGTTGATAAATTAACAAGGTTTGGACATATTCAAACCATACAAATCATGTATCTACCCCCTAACCCTAAACTCGATTGATCTTATGAAGTCTAGCATGAAGAGAAGTCGTTTGGGTTTCAAACATGGAAATTTCAAGATCATCCCAAAAGCTTCATTTTAGAATGACTAAGAAGGATCCATGCTTACCTTTTCATTTCATGTTATAAACTGTTTAAATCATGGTCAAACCTAGATTTGACCAAGATTCAAATGGGCGTAAAATTAAAAAATCAGAAAAATGAAAAACCAAAGTACATAGTCTTCTTATGTCATATAGTAAGCATATTCAAGTTGATAAACAAGGTTTTTTGTGCAACATACTCCCTCCGTCCACAAATAAGTGTACATGCGGGTTTTCCAAGATAAATTATGAAGTGGAGTAAAAAACGCATTGGGAACATGCATCTCTCCTCTTTAATTTTTTAGGTACGAAGTAGGAGGTGGTGGAATCTGCAATTCCCTCGCCTATATATTATATACAAGTCGAAGACTACAACCCTCTATCCCTATCTCCTTCCCATCCTCTAAATTCATATTCCATTTAGAATCGTTGGGCATGGAGGTTCCCCCTGGTAGCATTAGAGTTTCTGTCGACTTTGCTAAATTGAGAAGACTGTTCAGCTGCAGAGTGTGCTCTCAACCCATACAACCTCCTGCAATATCGTCGGTTAGTACTTTCTTCACTAGGTTCATCCAGATGTATTTTAATTTGGGCCAACAGTCGTGTTAATTTCCTTGTATTAAGCAGTGCCGTGGGTGCCAGAAGTTGGTATGCGGCAGCTGCTCTAGGATACTGTCCGGTCGCCGTGCCCGGGATGCCAGGGCGTCCCAAGAGGAAGGTGTGATGCGCACAGTAGCAAGTTTTCCCTCAGAAAGAAACCAAGGTTTATCGAACCGAGGAGCCAAGAAGCACGTTGAAGGTTGATGGCGGCGGGATGTAGTGCGGCGCAACACCAGGGATTCGGCGCCAACGTGGAACCTGCACAACACAACCAAAGTACTTTGCCCCAACGAAACAGTGAGGTTGTCAATCTCACCGGCTTGCTGTAACAAAGGATTAGATGTATAGTGTGGATGATGATTGTTGCAGAAAACGGTAAAACAAGTATTGCAGTAGATTTATCGATGTAAAAGAATGGACCGGGGTCCACAGTCCACTAGAGGTGTCTCTCCCATAAGATAAATAGCATGTTGGGTGAACAAATTACAGGGCAATTGACAAATAGAGAGGGCATGACAATGCACATACATGATACGATGAGTATTGTGAGATTTAATTGGGCATTACGACAAAGTACATAGACCGCTATCCAGCATGCATCTATGCCTAAAAAGTCCACCTTCAGGTTATCATCCGAACCCCTTCCAGTATTAAGTTGCAAACAACAGACAATTGCATTAAGTATGGTGCGTAATGTAATCAATAACTACATCCTCGGACATAGCATCAATGTTTTATCCCTAGTGGCAACAACACATCCACAACCTTAGAACTTTCTGTCACTGTCCCAGATTTAATGGAGGCATGAACCCACTATCAAGCATAAATACTCCCTCTTGAGTTAAGAGCAAAAACTTGGCCGAGCCTCTACTATACGGAGAGCATGCAAGATCATAAACAACACATAGGTAATAGATTGATAATCAACATAACATAGTATTCTCTATCCATCGGATCCCAACAAACACAACATATAGAATTACGGATAGATGATCTTGATCATGTTAGGCAGCTCACAAGATCCAACAATGAAGCACATAAGGAGAAGACGACCATCTAGCTACTGCTATGGACCCATAGTCCAGGGGTGAACTACTCACTCATCACTCAGGCGCGACCATGGCGGTGAAGAGTCCTCCGGAGATGATTCCCCTCTCCGGCAGGGTGCTCGAGCGTCTCCACCCCCGAGATGGGATTGGCGGCGGCGTCTGGAAGGTTTTCCGTATCGTGGCTCTCGTGCTTGGGGTTTCGCGACGGAGGCTTTAAGTAGGAGGCGAAGGGCAGGTCAAAGGGCCGTGCGGCAGAGGCCCGGGCCGCGCCGCTGCGTGTGTCGTGTTTGGCCCCGCCCGTCTTCTCTTCGATCTTCGGAAGCTTCGTGGCAAAATAGGACCCTGGGCGTTGATTTCGTCCAATTAAGAATATTTTTTGTAGGATTTTCTGAAACCAAAACAGCAGAAAACAACAAGCGGCTCTTCGGCATCTTGTTAATAGGTTAGTGCCGGAAAATGCATAAATATGACATAAAGTATGCATAAAACATGTAGATATCATCAATAATGTGGCATGGAACATAAGAAACTATCGATACGTCGGAGACGTATCAGCATCCCCTAAAGCTTAGTTCCTGCTCGTCCCAGCAAAACGATAACAAAGATATTTCTGGAGTGACATGCCATCATAACCTTGATCATACTATTGTAAGCATATGAATGCAGCGATCAAAACAATGGTAATGACATGAGTAAACAAATGAATCATAAAGCAAAGACTTTTCATGAATAGTACTTCAAGACAAGCATCAATAAGTCTTGCAGAGTTAACTCATAAAGCAATAAATAAAAGTAAAGGTATTGAAGCAACACAAAGGAAGAGTTTCAGCGGTTGCTTTCAACTTATAACATGTATATCTCATGGATAGTGTCAATGTAAAGTAATATAACAAGTGCAATATGCAAGTATGTAGGAATCAATGCACAGTTCACACAAGTGTTTGCTTCTTGAGGTGGAGAGAGATGAACTGACTCAACATAAAAGTAAAGAAAGGTCCTTCAAAGAGGAAAGCATCGATTGCTATATTTGTGCTAGAGCTTTTATTTTGAAAACATGAAGCAATTTTGTCAATGGTAGTAATAAAGCATATGTATCATGTAAATTATATCTTACAAGTTGCAAGCCTCATGCATAGTGTACTAATAGTGCCCGCACCTTGTCCTAATTAGCTTGGGTTAACACTGATCATCATTGCATAACATATGTTTCAACCAAGTGTCACAAAGGGGTACCTCTATGCCATGTACAAAGGTCTAAGGAGAAAGTTCGCATTGGATTTCTCGCTTTTGATCATTCTTCAACTTAGACACCCACGGGACAACATAGACAACGAGATAATGGACTCCTCTTTTAATGCTTAAGCATTCAACAACAGTTAATATTCTCATAAGAGATTGAGGTTTTATGTCCAAACTTAAACTTCCACCATGATTCATGGCTTTAGTTAGCGGCCCAATGTTCTTCTCTAACAGTATGCATACTCAAACCATTTGATTGTGAAAACCGCCCTTACAAGACGAATATGCATAGCAACTCACATGATATTCAACAAAGAGTTGATGGCGTCCCCAGAAAACATGGTTATCGCACAACAAGCAACTTAATAAGAGATAAAGTGCATAAGTACATATTCAATACCACAATAGTTTTTAAGGCTATTTTGTCCCATGAGCTATATATTGCAAAGGCGAATGATGGAAATTTAAAGGTAGCACTCAAGCAATTTACTTTGGAATGGCGGAGAAAATACCATGTAGTAGGTAGGTATGGTGGACACAAATGGCATAGTGGTTGGCTCAAGGATTTTGGATGCATGAGAAGTATTCCCTCTCGATACAAGGTTTAGGCTAGCAAGGTTATTTGAAACAAACACAAGGATGAACCGGTGCAGCAAAACTCACATAAAAGACATATTGTAAACATTATAAGACTCTACACCGTCTTCCTTGTTGTTCAAAACTCAATACTAGAAATTATCTAGACTTTAGAGAGACCAAATATGCAAACCAAATTTAGCAAGCTCTAGGTGTTTCTTCATTAATGGGTGCAAAGTATATGATGCAAGAGCTTAAGCATGAGCACAACAATTGCCAAGTATCACATTATCCAAGACATTTTAGAATTACTACATGTAGCATTTCCCGATTCCAACCATATAACAATTTAACGAAGAAGATTCAACCTTCGCCATGAATACTATGAGTAAAGCCTAAGGACATATTTGTCCATATGCAACAGCGGAGCATGTCTCTCTCCCACACAATGAATGCTAGGATCCATTTTATTCAAACAAAAACAAAAACAAAAAACAAACAGACGCTCCAAGCAAAGCACATAAGATGTGATGAATAAAAATATAGTTTCAGGAGAGGAACCTGATAATGTTGTCGATGAAGAAGGGATGGCTTGGGCATCCCCAAGCTTAGACGCTTGAGTCTTAAAATATGCAGGGGTGAACCACCGGGCATCCCCAAGCTTAGAGCTTTCACTCCTCTTGATCATAGTATATCATACTCCTCTCTTGACCCTTGAAAACTTCCTTCACACCAAACTTCAAGCAAACTCATTAGGGTTAGTGCACAATCAAAAATTCACATGTTCAGAGGTGACACAATCATTCTTAACACTTCTGGACATTGCACAAAGCTACTGGACATTAATGGATCAAAAATTCATCCAACATAGCAAAAGAGGCAGTGCGAAATAAAAGGCAGAATCTGTCAAAACAGACAGTTCGTAAACGAATTTAAAGTGGTACCAGACTTGCTCAGATGAAAATGCCCAAATTGAATGAAAGTTGCGTACATATCTGAGGATCACTCACGTAAATTGGCATAATTTTCTGAGTTACTACAGAGAATTAGGCCCAGATTCGTGACAGAAAGAAATCTGTTTCTGCGCAGTAATCCAAATCTAGTATGAACCTTACTATCAACGACTTTACTTGGCACAACAATGCACAAAACTAAGATAAGGAGAGGTTGCTACAGTAGTAAACAACTTCCAAGACTCAAATATAAAATAAAGTACTGTAGTAAAAACATGGGTTGTCTCCCATAAGCGCTTTTCTTTAACGCCTTTCAGCTAGGCGCAGAAAGTGTAAATCAAGTATTATCAAGAGATGAAGCATCGACATCATAATCTTTACTATTAAATGGGAGTTGGTCGTTTGACACTCAACGCACTTTGGTGGTCGTCATTGAAAAGATCTTGGCCATCCAATCAATCTCACGGTCTCCGCTTCGTCCGATCTAATTTTATGGCAAGTTACCCCTCCTTTCTGATTCGTCCGATCTAATTTTATGGCAAGTTGCCCCTCCTTTGTCGGCGCTCACGATAGAAATTAATTATAAAAATTCTCAAGAGTTTTTCATGATACGAATCAGCCCTCCTCATCTCCTGCCAAAATGACTCAAATTAAGATTTAATCATTGCCTAAATCTCTCTATGGGACTAATCACGCTATCTTACTTGCCAAATTTCTAACTGCTAAGTGCTAACAAATCACCGAGATCTCAATTGCCAAACCACCATGCTCGTCTCCATCTCCCCGACCATATCGGCATCGATCGAAATCCTCCCCAATCCGCCATAAGTCGCCTTTGTCTCGTGTGGCCATGGGTTGGACGGACCGTCCCGTGACCCCGCACCGTGTGACTTCCAAGCCAAAAGCCGACTTCAAGCATCGGCTCGGGAGATCGAGGGGACGGCCCTAGATCGACCGGCGATGGCACGCCGAGAACCACCACCGTCTACCGGCTTCGCATGCACGCTATGGTTGCTTTGTGAGTTGCTAAAATCCCGCATCCAAGCGAATTTAGTTCTCAAAATCTTGTGGTGCTATGTGATTTTCCAAAATCCCTTCATGCTATTATCTTATACCAGGCCATCTCGGCCTCATTATGTGCAATCTACGGAGGAGAATAGTGCCAGCGCTTTTCTTCAGTTCTCTAGATTCTGATTTATTCATGGAAAGGGTGCAAAGTAACAAGAAATGATCATTATTTTGTCCGAGTGAAACTCAAGGTTTGTTTGATTTATGGGTTCTTGAGTATCTACATTGACTTCAAAATAAGATTTTTTTCCAAAAACCTACACTGAGCCATAAGTCCAAAACTGCACTTAGCCATAAGTCTATTTCTTTGGTTGCTCCATTTTTCTTGCAGTTGGAACTAAAATATAAAAAAAGTCACTAAGGAGAGGACATCATGTATGGACAACAATAACGAGCAGGAGTCGGCTGATCAAGGATCCTACAGAAATGGTACATATATTGGTTTCTCGGCCCGAGTCAGGTGCTGATGTTCCTTAGGATCCTATAACACTTGATAATATTATCAAAACCAAGCAATACTAATAATCATGGTGTGGTCTTGATGTATATTCAATTTCAATTCTCTCATCTACATTGCTTTTTGTCTACACTTTTATCAACAATTAATAAGATATCCTTTTAGTTTTAATTTAATCTTAATGCATTATGTATCCTCACCGGGAATCAATCAAGTCTAAATTAACAAACTGATGCTTAATACAAGGCCAACCACACGAGAGGAGTAGAGAAAGGTGGAGGCGGTGACACATTGTTGGCGATCATGCCGTCCTTCCCCGTGACAAATCGGAGGAGACGCGGCATCCAACCACTTGGGTAAGGCGGTGAACACAAAACCATTTAGTTCCATATTGCTCGATCCTTACCTCTTTTCTTTTTTCACAAATGAACTACGGACTTTGGAAACATGAGAAAAGCTCTTGAGAAGTGAGATAAGTTACTTCTCTCGTAAAGGTCGCTATCATGTTACTCCTTATGTAGTCTGCCAACTTCTTGTAGAGGTCCACGCTTACTATATGGATGTGAGACTACGAATTCTTCAGTCAAGGATTTGGTGTTGTTAGTTTCTTGTTTCCTCACACTGTCTTTGTTTTTCACCAAAAATATCTAAATTTGAAAACATTCGACTATTGGGCTACATTCAACTGTGTTTAAGTATTGGGATGCATGAATATGGAGTCGGTACTTCATTATGCTATCTCTCCCAGTTGGCCGACAAAAAGTTGAAGGTTTGGAACTCCCTAACATAAGCTCATGTATTAAATAACCATTGTGGTATATTCTTCTTTTCTATTACGGTAGATGGTTAAAGATTGTAATCATCTTTGGTATCGTTGCTTAGATTGTGCCTTCCTTCACTCAAAAAATTAGATTTACTTGATGTGAGAAAAATGAGTGCAAAATATCTTATTTGCATCATTGAATAGGTTTTCCTTAGCAGTTTGTTCTTAGCTATTTTTATTGATTACTATTGTGATTGAGTCATAATCCGATCGGTTTGCATGAGTGACTTCCGTGATCGTAGATTGAAGATATTTTTTCTTTCTTTCACATGCCGACTTGTGTCAACTTGAGGTGATTCTACAATTGCATGATTAAGTTTCAGAGGAATTGTAGTAGGCTCCGGTTTCATGAGAAAATAAATGAATTCTGGTTGGCCTTTCATTGTGTAATAGAAACTATGGGATGATAGTTCCTATTTTGAGCAGCTCTGTGTTCTCAAACCAATCCGCGTCTTGATCACTCGCGCCCGACCAAACTCCTCCACCCGAGTTTGCGCCACCTATGTTGGCCTGCTCGACCACCGATGTCTTTGCTCGGAGGTCTCATCCCTTCATTTCTCTTTGATTTGTTTTATGTCCATGATTTGTTCAATTGATTGCACTGAGATGGTAATGTGAAATTTTGTTATGTTTTTTTTTCTCCGAAATAGTTATAGCAATCTTGGTCGAACCAATTTCTTTGGAATTAGTCCATGTTAAGCAATGGACATGGTTAACAACCAATAAGTTTGTGTATCTAAGAGTCAATCAAAAATATAGAAGTATATTTTTGAAAATTATTTCTGCAATAGTACTTGATGGTATTTAAGTAATAATTAAGTCAAGGAGAGTTTTCTTGAAAAATAGAAAATGAGCAGTTAAGGTTGATGACGCTTTTCTGTTTTTGCCACAAATATAGGCTCCTCTTTATTTAGTTACTACCATTTTGGGTCCATCAAAGTTAAGGTTGCGTATGAGACATGCTGCTAATTAGTTTCTTCCATTTTTCATAGTGGTGGATTGTTAGATCCGAGGTTGACATGATTCTAGATTATAGTAAGTAACTACTTAGAGCTCATGAAATAGCAAGACTACGGTCAAAAAGTTGATAGCGATAAAGTTAAATTTAATGAGTTTCTAAAGAAGAGTTGAATCTAACGATTGCAAGGACCACCAATATGGCTTGTGTTCATAAAATTGGATGATATTTATGATAAATAACTTTCACTTTTTTTGGTTATAAGCAGTGAGGCATAAAGGTGGAGGTGCAACCATGACATGCTTCGTTCTTGTTCAATTGGATAATCTGATAAACAAGGGCTCAAGTGAGACATGAAGCGTAATAGACCAACTCCTAGGTCTCGCAGCCTAGCGAGCTTCAACATCGCAAGGGCAATGTGTATGAAAGCTACACGAAGTGGTCTACGTGTGAAGTGGAATCTTACTTAATAAAATAATTATATAACTGATGATTGTTGGATTATTTATTTTTATGCATACGATGTCAAATTATAACATTTCATGGAATTGCATTTGAAGCAAATAAGAATCTTCCAATTTCTTGAATTTGATGTAGCTCTTTGGACATATATGAATTTTTCGTAATATTATCCTTATATGTTTGTCAAGAAATAAATTAACAAGGCCGTAGCAACGCACGGGCATTCAACTAGTTTGTTCTAATAATAGAATCAAAAGGTAACTTCATTCTCTTTCTAGGGAAGTGTTCCATACCTTTCTTGAGAGGAAATTGATATTTAATATTACCTTCCTTCATATCAATGATAGCTCCAACAGTTCGAAGAAAAGGTCTTCCCAATATAATGGGACAAGATGCATTGCATTCAATATCCAAGACAACAAAATCAACGGGGACAAGGTTATTGTTAACCATAATACGAACATTATCAACTCTCCCCAAAGGTTTCTTTTTAGCATTATCAGCGAGATTAACATCCAAATAACAATTTTTCAATGGTGGCAAGTCAAGCATATCATAGACTTTCTTAGGCATAACAGAAATACTTGCACCAAGATCACATAGAGCATTACAATCAAAATCATTGACCCTCATCTTAATGATGGGCTCCCAACCATCTTCTAACTTCCTAGGAATAGAGGTTTCAAGTTTTAGTTTCTCTTTTCTAGCTTTGATGAGAGCATTTGTAATATGTTTTGTAAAGGCCAAATTTATAGCACTAGCATTAGGACTTTTAGCAAGTTTTGTAAGAAATTTATAACTTCAGAGATGTGGCAATCATCAAAATCCAAACCATTATGATCTACAGCAATGGGATCATCATCCCCAATGTTGGAAAAAATTTCAGCAGTTTTATCACAGGCAGTTTCAGCAGTTTTAGCAATTTCAGGCAGTTTTGCAGGCTTTACATTAGAAGTGGAAACATTGCCAACACCAATTCTTTCACCATTATTAGTAGGAGGTGCAGCAACATGTGGAGCATTAACATTACTAGTGGTGGTAATAGTCCAAACTTTAGCTACATTATTCTCTTTAGCAAGTTTTTCATTTTCTTCTCTTTCCCACCTAGCATGCAATTCAGCCATCAATCTTATATTCTCATTAATTGTAACTTGGATGGCATTTGCTGTAGTAACAATTCTTATTTTCAATATCCTTATTAGGCATAACTTTCAATTTTAAAAGATCAACATCGAGGCAAGTCTATCAACCTTAGAAGCAAGAATATCAATTTTATCAAGCTTTTCCTCAACAGATTTGTTAAAAGCAGTTTGTGTACTAATAAATTCTTTAAGCATAGCTTCAAGTCCAGGGGGTGTGTTCCTATTATTGTTGTAAGAATTCCCATAAGAATTACCATAACCGTTACCATTATTATAAGGATATGGCCTATAGTTATTACTAGAATTGTTCCTATAAGCATTGTTGTTGAAATTATTATTTTTAATGAAGTTTACATCAACATTCTCTTCTTGAGCAACCAATGAAGCTAATGGAACATTATTAGGATCAACATTAGTCCTATCATTCACAAGCATAGACATAATCACATCAATCTTATCACTCAAGGAGGAGGTTTCTTCGACAGAATTTACCTTCTTACCTTGTGGAGCTCTTTCCGTGTGCCATTCAGAGTAATTAATCATCATATTATCAAGAAGCTTTGTAGCCGCCCCCAAGGTGATGGACATAAAGGTACCTCCAGCAGCTGAATCCAATAGGTTCCGCGAAGAAAAATTTAGTCCTGCATAGAAGGTTTGGATGATCATCCAAGTAGTCAGTCCATGGGTTGGGCAATTCTTTACCAAAGATTTCATTCTCTCCCATGCTTGAGCAACATGTTCATTATCTAATTGCTTAAAATTCATTATGCTACTTCTCAAAGATATAATTTTAGCGGGAGGATAATATCTACCAATAAAAGCATCCTTACATTTAGTCCATGAATCAATATTATTCTTAGGCAAAGATAGCAACCAATCTTTAGCTCTTCCTCTTAATGAGAAAGGAAACAATTTCAATTTTATAATATCACCATCTACATCCTTATACTTTTGCATTTCACATAGTTCAACAAAATTATTAAGATGGGCAGCAGCATCATCAGAACTAACACCAGAAAATTGCTCTCTCATAACAAGATTCAATAAAGCAGGTTTAATTTCAAAGAATTCTGCTGTAGTAGCAGGTGGAGCAATAGGTGTGCATAGGAAATCATTATTATTAGTGTTTGTGAAGTCACACAACTTAGTGTTTTCAGGAGTATTCATTTTAGCAACAGTAAATAAAGCAAACTAGATAAAGTAAATGCAAGTAACTAATTTTTTTGTGTTTTTGATATAGAGAACAAGACAAAATAAAGTAAAGCTAGCAACTAATTATTTTTTTTTTGTGTTTTGATATAATGCAGCAAACAAAGTAGTAAATAAAATAAAGCAAGACAAAAACAAAGTAAAGAGATTGGATTGTGGAGACTCCCCTTGCAGCGTGTCTTGATCTCCCCGCGCAAAAATGCTTGATGGCGTGTGGACACACGTCCGTTGGGAACCCCAAGAGGAAGGTATGATGCGCACAACAGCAAGTTTTCCCTCAGAAAGAAACCAAGGTTTATCGAACCAGGAGGAGCCAAGAAGCACGTTGAAGGTTGATGGCGGTGGGATGTAGTGCGGCGCAACACCAGGGATTCGGCGCCAACGTGGAACTGCACAACACAACCAAAGTACTTTGCCCCAACGAAACAGTGAGGTTGTCAATCTCACCAGCTTGCTGTAACAAAGGATTAGATGTATAGTGTGGATGATGATTGTTTGCAGAAAACAGTAAAACAAGTACAGCAGTAGATTGTATTCGATGTAAAAGAATGGACCGGGGTCCACAGTTCACTAGAGGTGTCTCTCCCATAAGATAAATAGCATGTTGGGTGAACAAATTACAGTCGGGCAATTGACAAATAGAGAGGGCATGACAATGCACATACATGATACGATGAGTATTGTGAGATTTAATTGGGCATTACGACAAAGTACATAGACCGCTATCCAGCATGCATCTATGCCTAAAAGTCCACCTTCAGGTTATCATCCGAACCCCTTCCAGTATTAAGTTGCAAACAACGACAATTGCATTAAGTATGGTGCGTAATGTAATCAATAACTACATCCTCGGACATAGCATCAATGTTTTATCCCTAGTGGCAACAGCACATCCACAACCTTAGAACTTTCTATCACTGTCCCAGATTTAATGGAGGCATGAACCCACTATCGAGCATAAATACTCCCTCTTGGAGTTAAGAGCAAAAACTTGGCCAGAGCCTCTACTAATAACGGAGAGCATGCAAGATCATAAACAACACATAGGTAATAGATTGATAATCAACATAACATAGTATTCTCTATCCATCGGATCCCGACAAACACAACATATAGAATTACAGATAGATGATCTTGATCATGTTAGGCAGCTCACAAGATCCAACAATGAAGCACATAAGGAGAAGACGACCATCTAGCTACTGCTATGGACCCATAGTCCAGGGGTGAACTACTCACTCATCACTCCGGAGCGACCATGGCGGTGAAGAGTCCTCCGGGAGATGATTCCCCTCCGGCAGGGTGCCGGGAGGCGATCTCCAATCCCCCGAGATGGGATTGGGGCGGCGGCGTCTCGAAGGTTTTCCGTATCGTGGCTCTCGTATCGGGGGTTTCGCGACGGAGGCTTTAAGTAGGCGGAAGGGCAGGTCAAAGGGCGTCACGGGGACCCACACGCGAGGGCCGCCGGCCGCCAGGCCGCGCCGCCTCGTGTCGTCGCCGTGGCCCCACTTCGTCTTCTCTTCGGTCGGAAGCTTCGTGGCAAAATAGGACCCTGGGCGTTCAATTCCGAGAATATTTCCTTTGTAGGATTTCTGAAACCAAAAACAGTAGAAAACAGCAACTGGCTCTTCGGCATCTTGTTAATAGGTTAGTGCCGGAAAATGCATAAATATGACATAAAGTATGCATAAAACATGTAGATATCATCAATAATGTGGCATGGAACATAAGAAATTATCGATACGTCGGAGACGTATCAGTGCCCGGGATGCCAGAGCGTCTTGCAAGGTGAAAGTCTCTCGTCTGAAGTCATGGAGTTTACCAGTGGATGTTTTCTCCAACCGAATGGGGCGAGAATATCGTTCACCTGCGGTTTGTGCTTTCAAATAGCACGGCGTCCACTATACCAGGTTAGTACTTTCTTCGTTAGGTTCCACCCAACTGTATTTTTCTTTGGGCCAACAGTCATGTTAATTTCCTTGTATTAAGCAGTGCGTTCGCAGGGATGGGCGAGGGCACCTTACATGCGGAAGCTGCGTAAGAAACCTGCCCAGTCTCGCGTGCCCGAGATGCGACGGCATCCTCGAAGACGTAGGAGGAAGCAGTTCGATTAATAGATATCCCTCCCTGTTTAAGGTAGATTGCAGCAACGATGGTTGCGACATGAGCGGCGACTTGCTCGAATACTTGCAACACGAGCGGACGTGCGAGCATAAGCCAACGAGACGGTAGGTGGATGGTCTTGCCGGTCTCGATGGAGAAGATGATCGCGCTTCGAGGCTAAAATCTGAGCTCGTTGGAGAAGGATCAGATGGAGTTTCCTTTTCTAGATCTAGGGTTCTTTTTGTACTTTTGGATGTCTTTTCTGTAGTTTCCTTTTACTTAGAGATTTCTCCTTGCAATCTGTAATCCCACCGTCATAATATAAAAGCAGTGCCGCCAGGTCCTTCGGGACTTTTCTGTGTTCAAAAAATGTATGATTCTATACATGTCGTCTATTTATGTGTGCGATGTTGTATCGCCTATTACCGTGTTTAGTTTGAGCGTGTCCATCTCCTAGTACAAAACTTCGGCATGATGTATCTTGTCACATGTTTCCCCACAAATGAAAATTGGATTGGTGGTAGACAAGTCAAGGCACATTTATATGTGCGACAACCCAAAATGCACATATTTTGCAAAGTTTTGATGCGTGAGTGAAAAGTTGCAAATATATACATAAACTTGGGCCCTAATTCAAAAGTTTGACATGGTTCTTGTGTAGTAGTACCAAGCTCACATGTGGGGAGAAATTAAGCTGGACGAAGTCCAACATGTTGCCAAACTATTTGAAGGGCTATTTTCTAAAACACTGGTATGGCAGTATGGTATTTTCCCTAGCTATGTAGAAAATGATGAACAATCCATGCCTTTTGATTGCCTTTTTTGAACCATAGGAAACTTTGTACTAATACAGTATAATAAGCACCTGAGTTATGACACCAACAGTCTGTCACTTACGTGTGGTTCACATGCGTGAGGTCCCACACTTCAGTGAGCACAAGTCACCTGTAGGTAGGCAAAATGCCAGCCATCTTCTTTGTCAAGAGAAGACGCCTCAAGACTCTCTCTCTCTTTCGCCAAAAACACTCTCTCACCAAGTTAGGGAGTTAGATGTAATTTCCTGTTTATTTTGTGTCCTGTTGTAAACTGTGCTCTGATGCGTAGTGGAATTCTAGGTCCTTCAGGATCCTTCGGTTGTCCCTCTCTCTCAAAAAATCTCTCTCTCATTGTCGGCCTCGCTCGCTCGCACCTCCTGCGCATTGACAAACCCTGCACAACAGTCAACATCACCCTAAAAAGGGGAGACACCATAAATAAGAGGGGCCCCGTGACTGCTCTCGCTTCGTCTCCTTCGGTGTGATCCCTACTCCCTAGTTAAAATAACTTGAAAATTTCAACCCCTTGTATGAATTGCAGTTGGGGTAAATTTGAATCCCGTGGCGGGAATTCTCGCTCACTCCTCTCGATTTATAGGCCCCTGCCGCCTCTCCCCATTCATCTTCAAAATCCTATAGCCCCAACCTGTACCTCTGTATTAGCGCCTCCCTGCACCCCCATCTTCCGGCGATGAATCCCACGAGTGGACTAGGGGGCCTGTTAGGTGTGCGGCCCACCGTCGTAATCCCCCAGCAGCAACTACAGGACCTCGCCGCCAACTCGCACGCCCCCCTACAGCAGCTGCAGCAGGCGCATGGCGGCCTCGCCGTTGAGTCTGATGTGCCCACCATGCGGCAGCGGATCAACGACCTCTTCGTGGGCTCAGACGTGACAGTCCTGCTGCAGCTGCAAGACAACCTCGCCGTCGCCGGGGAGTCGGTCCTCTCCAAGGAGAAGAGCTTCGAGGTCAGTGGTTCATGTAGTTTAATCATTGGTTTAAAACTACTTAGCCCCCTACTGAGTATTATTCGGAGGGGATTTGGTGCAAAATACTTCATTCACCATGTTTTGGCGTGAGTATTTGCGGCAGATCAGGACAACCTGAGAGATAGCCTGGCCTGGGGCATTATTAGTTTTATTTTTTGAGGGGTTCCTCGGGCCTTATTAGTGAAGCGTCCAATTTCTATTCACGTAATCCATGCCAGCAGGCCTCAGGACTTGTAATTTTGCATTGGAATCAATCCCTCAGCCTGATCCATGCTAGAACGGGGTGGAGGCCTGGAAGGAGAAGCAGCAATCGGAGCACGTATGTGCAACGACCAGAAACGCGAGAGCAGAGAGGTGTTGCGGTTCCACGTCCACCCGACGTGCGTGGAAGTGTTTCCTGAGGATCCCCGCGACTCTGATCCTGTCCAATACTCTCCTGCCAAACAGATAAAATGTGTTCTTATTAAGAAAGACCCAGATATTACTCACTGAACCATGTGAAAACACGTCAACCAAACAAGGCACAAAGGATTTCTACTGCACTAATACTAGCTGCATTACCACTTTCGAACTTCAATGCAAACTTCAAACTTCACTGCAGTCTTTTTCCCCCTTTCGAACTTGAGATCCAGCCTCTCCATCGATTGATGCATAGGGCAAACTTTATTAGTTCATGTTTCGTTCTTAGTTTGAAACTTTATTGCTCCAAGCTCCGGAGTACTCATATTACTACAGTATTGCAATTGAAATTTATACATATTACAATTACTATTGAAGTTAGTCTTGTACATATTACTATGAGTATTGAAGTTTAAGTCCTGCAAACTTTCGGAGTACTATATTACTATTGAAGTTACACTCTTGCACTTTATTAGTATAATATCATGTGTCACACAGGGTCGCTCTGTGAATCTACCATCTAATGAAGGACGACAACATGAAGCGTCTATGCAAGTAATCCGGCGGTCGCTCCTGGATGAGTCGCGCGAGTTGATTGACCATGCGTCCAAGCTCCGAGATGTGAACGCACATCTGGTAAACCGTGCTGTGAAGCTATGGAATGAGTATGCCGTACTCTTGAATGAGCACTCATCTCTATCAAAGGAGAACTCATCTCTATCGAAGGAGAACATCTCCATCCTAAAAGAGAACTCATCTCTGAAAAAGGAGAACATCTCCATCCTAAAAGAGAATTCATCTCTGAAAAAGGAGCACACCTACTACAAGTGGCGGAGCATGACAGGAAACTCCAGTAATCTTCTTCGGGTGTGAAGAAGGTGTACCCATATGTGCATGTAGAGAGGTGGAGACGGTTGCCGATGAGACAAGTGAGTAGATTGAGGAGGGCAGCCACAGCCCACAACGTTTGTAGTTACAAATCTTCTATCATAAAAGTTGTAGTATCGAAATTAATATGTATCCCTTAATATATGTGGTGTTTGGCAATATATAGTTTAACATGCAAGGACTCTGCAATGTAATTTGTATCAGTTTGATTGGCTTTCTACCCAAGTGAGCATGTGTCATATTTGTCCAAGGTTTGATTTTTTGCATCTTATCATATTTTGTTGAATACCATACTAAAAAAATCCATGTGCATCATTTTGATGCAGAGGCTGGGGGTCTCAACCTCCATTACGAAAAGGATATGTCAAGACATGAAACATTGGATAAAATCCTTGACTGTACCCTGCAAGTGTGGCACCTAGAAACAATGATTAAAATTCAAAGCTGCATCTCCTACCAATACAAATGGTATATCAGACAATTTTGAAACAAATTGAATCCAAACCGAAATAAATTAAATTATATTTGGAAGAAGATATGTAGAAGTACCCCTGTACAGTAGGACGCTATGTGCAATGCACGACATATTGGCAAAAAATTACCCGCATATACCAAAGGCATGGGCACCAAGATCTGATGCAAATTTGAATTCGGCCAAAGGAGGGTACTAGCAAAGATTTCGATCGTGCCAGCGATCCAGACATTCTTATGAAGTAAAGGGAATTTGATCATCTTGGTCTTGCAAGTAATGAAATGTGGGGACTCCTAAGATCGACGCCTTCAACACTGATGTTTCTTTTTCAGCAGAAGCTAGTGGCTGACAACTTTGATTCCTATTCGGCTGATGCAGATATCCATGAGATCATCAAAACAATTATATAAATGTTATTTTTTTGGTATACATTGTGACATCCTATGTTCGTTCATAAGTTTTCGTGGAAAAACGACATTTTGTGTGGCGTGTACAAAAAAGGCAAAAAATGTACTGTACGTAGTCGTGTTACAACATCAAAATTTGTCTTTTTTAGAGGAGCCACATAATTTTTTTTTGAGAAAACTTGTGTACCAACATAAAATGTCTAGATATACATGTAAAATTTTAGTTTAGAATTTTTGGACACTTTGAAATATGGATTCACATAATGGGAGCATATGCTCCTTTTGGACTTGAGACAACAAAACGGCTGTGTGCATCCTGGTTATGCAGAGGCTGGATGTAATTGCTTCTAAAAGTAATAAAGCATCCTTTATAAAAAGCATATGCTCCTATGAGCCAAAGTGCATTTCCCCTAGCCCCCGCCATTGCTTATATCTCTATATTGTCTATATATCTATACCTCTACCTCTACCCCCTTGGATTCCTGAACAGACTTACAGTACTACTAGTAGGGCCTACTATTTTTTATTATTATTACCTACTGCAGGCAAAATTTAATCTCATCGAGCGGTAAAATTCCCCGCCAACGCCCAAATATCTCGCGCCGCAAAGTTTCAGATCTGCGAATATTTTTTTCCCTCAAAAGAAGGACTGCGAAATTCCCTTTTTCTCCTCTATCGCCCAGCTTCGCCCTAGTTTCGCCCGCAAGCCCTCAGAGAAACCGCTCCTCTTACCTACCTCCCACCTTCACGGCCGCCGCACCGGAAAATCACCGCCGCACTTCGCCGTTCAAGCTGCCACGGCTTCAAACCTCGAGGCTGCCCTATCCGCTTGATCCGCACCTACTCCGGCGTCCACCGCACCGTATCTCGTTCGCCGACTCTATCGACCACCGCACCTGACCAGCTTCGCCGACACCGACGTCCCCGTGCACTGCACATCATCTGCTTCACCGACCTTCTACTTCGGCCGGCGCGCTGAACACTTCATCGACCGCCCAGCATGTCCTTCTCCGACCCCCCAAGATCTGCTTCCCCGGCACCCACCGCAACAGCAGTCCCCTCGCCGACCTCCACGTCACCCGTAAGAACGCGGAACACGTCTAAACGCCGCCCAGAAATAGGTAACCAGACATCCCTGCGCGTTTTGTTCTGTTAGGAGTATTGCAGCTGACTGTATTTCTGAATTCGTGCTAGTATATTTTTAACTTACAAGTGCTTTCGTTGGTAACCACCTCATCCTTTAGATTTAAACACGACGCATAAGTATTTTTTTCCGTGACCTAACCCACCCATTTGCTGAAACTCTACATGGTATCAGAGCCTAGGTTTCCTTCCTGCTAGTGCTAGCCGCCCCAAACAGTACCATACAAGTTCTTCCTTTGACCACAAAAACCACCGTTGAGATGTAGAAATCCAGGCGGCGGGAGGCCGCATCAGGTGCTCTGCGTGGGTTGCGGCTATCACACACAGCGATGTGAGTTGTGTGAGATCGGCGGCTGCTCGCGCGGGGACAAAGAAGAGGGTCAAGATCGTTTTGGTTTAGAAAGGAGAGAAGAGGAAGTGAATCCGTGGCAGAGAGATCTGGATCCGTGCGAGGGGGAGATGTTGGAGGCGTGCGGAGTGGGCCGAGCCTTTGAGCGCAGGGCGGAGCCGGAGGTTGGTGCTGGACGTTGACCAGCGCGAGCCGGTCGATGTGGCCAGGTGCGGTCTGCCAGGTTGGCCAGGGCGCGCAGACGAGGCGCCATCCGAGTGGAAGTGAGGAGAAAATGGAGATGTGAGGCTGTGAGGATATGTTGTGATGGAGTTGATGAGGCTGCGGTTGAGTCGTGATGGAGTTGATGAGGCTGCGGTTTAGTGGTGATGGTGATGGTTGTGGATATGTCCAGGGGAAAGGCATGCGTGCCTGAGGTGAGACTGGTTGAGGCCTGACCGGGGGATAGGCATGGGTGCTTGAGGAGTGGATGGTTGAGGCAGGAGTTGGCTGGGGGTTTGTGGGAGAGACGGAAGAGGTCAGTGGCCGGGCAGAGTGGAGAAGAGAGGCTGAGGACATTGAGGCGAGTGTGGATGGTTCTGCGGAACTTGTGTGGTGAGGCAGCCGGGGTTGTTGAGGACGTGTATGGTTAGGAGTTGTGCGTATCCCAGATGGTTGAAGCTGGATGTCTTCGCTGCTGATGAAGAGATGAATCGAGATGACAAGATGATGGAAAGTGCAATGCTGTCATGTATCCTAGGAGTTATGCTGAAAGTTCATTACTCGTAGTTGTCATATGTGTCATGTTGTTGCAAGATGGCCATGGTTGTTTACCCATGATCATCTTGAGGGGGTGTGTTGGACCATGAGTGAGTTTAGTAGTAGCGCTGTAGTAATATTGTATCCAGTGTGAGGCCCATAGAGGCCCATGTCCAGTGGTATTGTAACCCTAACTCAGATGATATAAATACAGAGTGTGGTGGTCTGAGTGACCTAACCCACCCATTCGCTGAAACTCTACAAAATATGAGCCACCAATCATGAGCCGTTGAATGCTCTACATGTCCACGATTGACAACAACAACAACAACAACAAAGCCTTTATTCCCAAACAAGTTGGGGTAGGCTATACAAGTCCACCATTGACACGATTACAATTTCTCACTATTTGGCCGTAGGCTACTGCTCTAGTTACATCATGTTTGATATCTTTCTGCGATCCTGTATTACATGTTTATGCACGTCATAATGTTTCTACTACTGTTTGGTGTCAATTTAATTATAGCAAATCCTTGACTCGTAACTGTTTGTTGTTATTACACGTGCAGCAGGCACATCTTACACTCAGAAACGTAGAGTAAAGCTCGCCTATAATCATGTAAGTACCTGCTGTTTTTTGTATATTGCTTAATGCAAACTTCTATATCTTGGATCCTGTTTCTGTTTACAATTGGCCTCTCCTTCATGCAGAGGAGAAACAGTGTGGCACCAGGTTCTTCTGTCCAAGTACCTGATGAGGTCCGTGTGACTCAAAAAAAAGCTCACGTAAGTTCCCTGTTTTTTTTGGAATGTTAATTTACCTCCTGTGCGTAGTTCAATTGCATCATTTTCTGTATGTTGCACTACCTAAGTTGCCTAATGGAATCTAATAAAATATAAACAATGACCATATGGAACATTGCACACTGCCTTTGACCCATCTGGCATCCGGCATGCCTGGGTATAAGTTACATGATTTGGCTATGTTAAACAAGTCCTAAAATTCTATTATGTTAATTTTTTGCCTGTTGCTTCATTGAGTTTGCCTGTTGTTCCATGGCTAGTGCATGAAGTTTGATAGAAATGATCCTAGCTGAAATGATGCACTTCGTGTTTTTTTATTGCTTTATTCCTAACCTAGCTTCCTATTCTACTTGAAACATGATTGCTTTATTCCTAACCTAGCTTCCTATTCTACTTGAAACATGATTGCTTTATTCCTAACCTAGCTTCCTATTCTACTTGAAACATTGTGAAAAAATAGTTATATTACTTGTTTAAATGTCTAGCTTTGTTTTTCTGAGTCCCATTGACATGATGTGGTATATCCATATTCAAATGATCTGGTTGTTTATATAATACGCTCCATGTTCAATTGCTTCATTCATTTTCTAGTAATCTACTAGTAAGTAGCACGTGCTTTGCACGTCACGACATATATAATTTTAAAATATATTTCCATATTTTATTTGATGTTGATAATTATTATTTTTTGCTAAAATTAGTCACAAAGCCTAAAGTTTGGCTTTTGAAAAACTAATACACCCTAAAAGAAGTAATGGAAGGAGTAATATGTGAGTTCATTACAATTAAGTTTTTTAGTCAGTATGAAATAGAAGTATACCCTAATACGAAAGTGACAAAACTTTTTCATGGACACCCCATTAGGATTATGTATATTTTTGTGATTAGAGTCGAGAATTTTTAAGGATCTATCTTACCTTTTGCGGCATGCATATTGCACGGCAAGACTATCTAATTTATATATTTCTACCATATTTTTTGAAATTTAAAATACATTATCCAATATCTATGTATAAATTTACTACCTCAATACTTTTTATGTGACCCACACATGGCCACCGTTAGATTTTATATCAAAACTGGTTTGTCATGGGGAAAAAAGTTAGACCTTAATATGAGTAAATACGAAATATTAGTACTAAATTAATATATAATATTTTATCAGCCTTGGTTGGTGGACCAATGAACTTCGTATCTTCGAGCTTGAAGATGGTTCTTGTAACATAGTAATTGCTATTTGTTTTCCTAGCACAGAATTATATATCAATATCTTCACATAACCATGTACGATGAAGATGATATTTTTCATAACACAGTGCCAATGTAGACGATGGCTTGTGCTTCTATAAACTCCCAAAACAAAAATGTTTTCTTGAGTAAAACAAAAGAACGGCTGAGATTAAATGATACATGTTTGGTATTAGGGGTGAGATGGCTGAGATTAAATGATACCATGATACCCTTTCGGGGGATTACACTATTTTAAATTTTGAGGGTATATGAAAGCTAAAGCCTTAGATTTTGTTGGCAAGTGAATGTTGTCATTGGCCCTGTTATGGATTTTGCATTTCTATTGCCACTACTTGTACTGACATCTCGCTTCATTCGTGTTTAATTCGGTCCCGTTGGTACTCGAACCCGGGTGGGCTGGCTGTGCACTCGCAAGCCTTGCCACTGAGCTAGCACTCAGTTCTCAGATTAAGCAATGCCTCGTTATGCTTAATTTAAATGTTATGGCACTTCATACAAGCCATACAATTAATTGTTGCATTGACCTTCTACGTTGTCGAAGGCACTATCTGAGTCATGCTTAAATCAATCATACATTATTTTCCTAATTGTATCCAATCCAACATGCACATGTTTTGACTGTATTTGGCTATTTGCTAGATTTCTTCTGTGCAGTGACCTGGCTTCGTTATTGGGCACATGATGTCTAGTTGCTTGGTTCATTGTATACATCATCGCCATGATCTAGTTTGGTTTGTTCTAAGAGGCATGTGGCTTAACTGGTTTCTTTGTTATATCTGCCCATGGTTCTTTCAAAATTATGTCAACAGTGTTGTTTGTTTGCCGTGTATTGTATTGCATTTTAACTTGTTTTGTCTTAGTTTCAGCCTGCAAACAAAGCTGTAATGTCAGTAGGGACAACCCATTTATCAAGTGTTGCGGTCATTTCACAGAGCAACAGTGACAGTGGCACGTGCTCTCATTGGTCCACTGAGTCCAGTACACCAACCGTTCCAGAAGAAATAGATGTACGAGGCTCTATTTTGGATTGCTTGCTATGTTATATCAGCTCAATGATGCTCTTGAAATTGGAGGTCTTTTATTGCATCATATGATGTTGTAACTTGTTTTATCTAAATTTCAGGCTTCAAATAAAGCTACAAAGCCAGAAGCAAGGGCCAATGCCTCAAGTATTGATGTTTCACAAAGCAGCAGTGAGAGTGCATATTGCTCGCATAGGCCCATGGTATCTATTGCTCAACTTAATCCGGCACAAAGAGATTTGGGGGATGCACTCCAAGAGGCAGTTGATATATTTGGGCGGGAAAACAAAGATGCTGATGAAATAATTGCCAACACACGCCAAGAGATACATGAATTGAAAAATAGGCAAACTTTGACAGAAAATGTTCTAAAGAATCTCCTATGCACTTGTCATGGTAAGCCAGTTGTGATGTGTCTGGGAATTGAAGGTGTCTAAATAAACTTTGATTCTGTTGTTCAGTCAAGTGGACTGCTGATGCCAATGCTGTAATTAATTACTGCTCAAAATTTCGTTCAAAATTTCGTGGTCTGTAATAATTGCAAATTTTGTTGTTGTACTAAAATTAGATATGTTCCATGTGGCTGCTGTATTTTGTGTGAAATAATATCCTGATGTGTACTTCAATTAAACCATAAATCGACTGCATGCTGAAAATTTGAATCTGAGCGCACGTGTGAACTGTTTTCTGCTCGTAATGCAATAAAGGCTGTTTCTTCGAAGACTACGAACATGGTAGCCCATTAATAATACCTTAATAATTATGCCTGCTAGCAAGATAGATGGTCCTTATTATAGTCAGGCATGCCAACTTGTATGATTAAAAGTAGTTCGTACACATTAAATCTACCATCTGCATTTTTCTCTGTAATAACTTTTCTTTTTACACAACTCAAAACTTGTCATGCTAATATGAAATTCGAGATGGCAAAACATGGGAAAGATAAAGATATCTCTTTCCTGCGAAATGCTGGGTTTTGAAGCCCAAGTCCAAGTCTTTCTCTGCTCAAGTTTTGGAGGAACAACTCCAAGTAGAACGAGTTGCAACAGCTATGCTAAGAACAAAAGTTGACATGTTGAGATCGAGATTAGAAGCATGTGATGCCCTACTGCACGAGGCCAATCAAGTTCGTTATAATCTCCCAAAGACTTAGAAAATGCCATAGATAATTGGAGATGAACACTACATAGTGAGTACATTGGTCTTGTGAAATGTTTCCTTAGAATAAGGCACCGTTCCTACTTTTGTTGGTGGATGCATTTATCTGCGGTTGGGATCAACTTGGTAGTTGTTCATGTGGATGTTATATAAATTAATTGCATAGCCTTTTTCAATCAGTTCGAACTTAAATGGTATCATAGCCTTGGTCTCAAGTTTGAATTGTCGAACGTGTGGTTTAATTTAATCTCAGTCGGGCGGCAAAATCTCCCACCAATCCTGAAATATTTCAAACGCATTTTTGATTGGGATTAAGAAGATAGGGACATAGATCCAGTGCCCCCACGTTCACAGGGCACATCAAACTTGAGATTAAATTATGCGTTCTAGTTCTATACAAAACCCAGTAGGAGGTTGAGCGGCAGCGGCTAGGGTTTAGTGTGGGAGGAGATGATATGCGTACGCTCCTGTTTATATAGGTCGGAGGCACGCGACGGCCGCTGCACGCGTGGCATCGCCATTCGCAGAGGTAGGTGACGACGCGTGCCACCCGAGGCATCGCCATTTTACGCGACCGCAGACTGCCGAAGCGGCGCCGCTGAGAAGACGCATCGACGCTGGGTCACTGCCAAGCGGGCCCGACGAAACGTTCGCCAGACGCGAGCGGACACTTTACGCGTCCACGCAGCGTCCGCGCGACGGATCCGAGACGCATATTTGGGCATGTTTGCGTCGCTGCGAACGGCCCAGTCACTATGCGTCGTCCCGCTGGAGTTTGTACCAGATACATTTTTGGCCCGGACAGATGCGCTCGGAACCGAAATCATCTTCTGTTCCCTTCTCTATTTCTTCAGGTTCGAGAGAACACAGCAGCTCTTCAGCTCAGCAGAAATTAATCGGGTCACGCTGTTGCTTTCCTTGCCGTTGGATTGAAACGAATGGTGGATGGGAAGCCTCAGGTCACGTTGTGCCCTGTGAACGTGGGGGCACTGGATCTCTGTCCAGAAGATAGATCATGATCATGGTAGTGACCTATATTCAACGTGATGATGATTTGATTTTGCACTCGGCCTTGAACAGAGGTACTAGTACGGTGTCACAATTTTTTATCATTATACTTGGACCTTAGCCAAATTCAAAATCTCATAGCGGCAAAACTTCCCGCCCACAAAATACAAAAATTTCACACGCTTCCAAATTCCCATTCTACCCCTGTGGAGATGACAGCAAAGTCGGTTGGTGGGGGGTCTGCCCGTCATTTTTTGGATCACCACCTCCCTAGCCCGGAAACCCTCCCAAAAAAATTCATTTCCCTCAGACCACCCACCGGAACTTCCCAAGTCCCTCTCTCCCACCTCCACGACCACCGCACCGAACATCCCCGCCGGACTTCCCTGGCCTACCCGAGCCCTCGATGTCATCCGGCTGCCGCCGAGCCGCTTCATCGACGCCGTCATCAACCGGACCGGATCATCCCCGCCGAACCTCGAAACCATATGCTCATCCAGCAGTCTACCGCAGTCGCTTCAGCTGCGGTATCGTCCACCCCACCGGAGCCGCTTCGCCGGATCCGTCTTCCACCGCATCGGATCTTGCTCACCGACACCGCTGTGCATGAACCGGATCTGCTTCACCGCGCCGTGCATGATCTAAACTCTTCTACTATCGCTTTTCTATTGCTTGCCTGCAAGTTCTTGTTTAATCTTGGGGGAACCTGTTTGTGCTAACGACGCGCCGTTACGTTTTTGCAGATGAGATGAGTAACCATGAAGTGTAATGGCCGTCTCTCCAACCCCAAGTAGCACATGTAGCGTACTTCATCACCGGATCTATCAACCCCAGGAAGATCTGCTGTGACTCCCACAGAGTGCTTCTCCTAATGTAAGTCCCTTGTTTTAGCGCCATGTTCTGGGTTCAGATGCTTGTTTGTCTGAAGCTCTTTTAGTTCATTCCTAGCTATGACCGTAACACCTTGCTATTTTCTAGTTCATTGCTAACTTTAAGCGATTGAACATTTTGGTTTGCATTCCCTGCTCTGTAGATGTAGCCATCATAACTTATATCTTGCTCAGTCGTTGTTACAAAAATTATAGGTATTATAGTAACATCCTGCTATTATTTAGTTCATGGCCAATTTTAAGTAATTGCACATGTTGGTTCGCATTCCCTGCTCTATAGCTTTTGGCATCGTAACTTCTATATTTGGTTTACATTCCCTGCTCTGTAGATCTAGCCATCATAACTTTATCTTGCTCAGTCGTTGTTACAAAAATTATGGCCTGCTACTATGTTGTTTGTGCCAATTTTTTACTCCATGAACATGTTGGCTTGCATTCCCTGTACTACATGTGATGCCATTGTTTTGTATCTAGTTCATTGTAAGCTAACAAAGTAAGGACTTAGTTTGGCATGCTATCACTCTGCTATCTAGCCTGTAGTACAAATAAACTTGTCATACTACTAGATAATAATTTTGCGTGCCATCTTGTTCTTCAAAATCTGCATTATTGACTTGTTTCTCTGACTTGGCATGACGCTCACATATGGAAAGCTGAACATATTGGTTTGCATTCCCTCTTATACAAGTTCACAGGTGATCCCACTATATTCTGTATCTGGTCCATCCTAAGCTCCAGCATTAACTATCCTCTATGTGTTGCTCATTACAAGTTTATATCCCGAAACATCTTGATTTGCATCCCCTTCACTATAAGTTCAGGAGTATTATTTAGTTCACGGCCAAAATGAAGTAATTGCACTTGGCACATGTTGGTTCACATTCCCTCCTCTTTAGCTTTTGCCATCGTAACTTCTATTTTTGGTTTACATTCCCTGCTCTGTAGATGTAGCCATCATAACTTCATCTTGCTCAGTCGTTGTTACAAAATTTATAGCCTGCTACTATGTTGTTCATGCCAATTTTGTACTCCCTGAACATGTTGGTTTGCATGGGACTCGACAGTAGTAAGTCTGCTGTTTCATTCTAACATGCTCTGTTATATTGGCTGTTGGTATGCGGCATGCACTATTTGTTTGCTTATTGTGCGCATTACAATGATCTTGTTATAACGACGAAATGATGAGTTCCAAATTCTTTGGCAAACAATATTGTAGTGTCTTTGCCTTTCCATTGTTGCTGTCTTAACTTGTAATGTCTTTGTTTCAGATATAGGTGGTGCATGGACAACTTAAAAGATTGCCGGATCGCTTCATTGTATTGCTAGGTTTAATTACCATTCAATTTCTCTGGGTTCTGTAATATTTTTTCAAAGCCTTGCAGCTGATGTAATATTTAGTTAGTTTTTATAGTTCTTTCGCGCATTTTTTCTTTGGTGCTTGTGGTAAGTGAGGCTATCCGACAGAAATCAATGCTGCGTAAATATTCTCAGTATCTAAATCACGAATTCCCATCCCTTAAACGGCCCAATTAAGCGAAATCACATATGTGCCCCCCAAAATCCTAAAGCACCATTATGCGCATATAAACAGCTAATTGCTGGCCACTTACTTATTGGGCCAGCCCACTTGATTTACGGTGGACCCCACACTCTAATTGGGCCGCCCACTTGCTTTAAGGTGGACCCCACCAACTACCGGGCCGGCCCACTAACCAGTTGGGCCAGCCCAATGCTTTTGTAAGGACCCCACATACTAAATGGGCCGCCTTAAGACGAAAGTGGGACCCACTGTTTTTGGCCCGGCCCACTATCTTGTTGGGCCGGCCCACTTGCTATATGGTGGACCCCACATACTAAATGGGCCCCTTTCAGAAAGTGGGACCCACTGTGTTTTTGGCCCGCCCACTATTTTGTTGGGCCCCACTTGCTATATGGTGGACCCCACATACTAAATGGCCGGCCCTTTAAGAGGAAAGTGGGACCCCCTGTGTTTTCGCCCGCCCACTATCTTGTGGGCCGGCCCACTCTATATGGTGGACCCCCACATACTAAATGGGCTCCCTTTAACAGAAAGTGGGACCCACCGTGCTTTTGGCCCCGCCCACTATCTTGTTGGGCCCATTTGCTATATGGTGGACCCCACATACTAAATGGGCCGGCCCTTTAACAGGAAAGTGGGACCCACTGTGTTTTTGGCCCGCCCACTATCTTGTTGGGCCGCCCACTCTCATGGTGGACCCCACACACTAAATGGGCCGGCCCTTTAACAGGAAAGTGGGACCCACCTATGCTTTTGGCCCGGCCCTTGGGCCGGCCCATTTGATCTAATGTGGACCCCACGTACTAAATGGGCCGCCCGATAGGAAAGTGGGACCCACATGCTAATTGGGCCGGCCCACTTGCTTTAAGGTGGACCCCACTTGGTAAATGGGCCCCCCAGAACAGGAAAGTGGGTCCCACATGTCTTGTGGGCCGGCCCTTTTGCCTCGTTGACCGGTCAAACGAGTGCATTCGTCCCGGCCCACATACTTAGTGGGCCGGCCCATTAAAGTTTTGACCAGTCAACCTTAGAGGTTAGGCCCGGCCCACGTAACTAATGGACCAGCCCAGCTATATAGTTGACCGGTCAAACTAAGTCAGCCCGGCCCGCAAACTTAACCGGCCCGCTTAAGACGTGGCAGGCCTCGTGTGGGCCTACCATCTACCACGGGGTTTCACTGTTAACGCCGTTAACCGCGCTAACGGCGTCGCACGTGTCGCTTGATGACGTCAGCAGTCAACGGCTCCTGAACACTTGGGCAACGGTTCGATTTTCCAGGCGGAAGGGCGCCCAAGCGCGACGGACCGAAAAATCGTCGTAGGACTTTGCCTGACGCAGTTTCCACAACAGAACCCATATCGTCGGGTTAGGCCCATAGGCGACGAAAAATACCCTTAGCGGACGATTTTGAGACGTTGTCTATCAGAACTTTTCTTGTAGTGCCTGCAGACTGTGATCCTGCACAAGGGAAACCAGATAGCAAAGAATGCAATGCTGCAAATACTTGAAGGATTCAGCACAGCTCGGGCTGCCGAAAGGTTCCATTAAATCATGGGACGACATAGTAGATGCCTTCGTCGCCAACTTCCAAGCAACATACAAGAGACTCGTCGGGATTGAAGAGCTACGGAATTGCCAGCAAAAGCAGAAGGAGTCGATGCGCTCATACATCGGGAGATTCACCAAACTCCTGAACGCTGCCGAAGACGTATCTGTCGACAGAGCAATCGACGCGGCGATGGCGTCCGGCGTGAGAGCTACATAGAAGAACTGGCGCAAAAAGCCAAAAACCATAACCAAGTTAATGGAAATCGCCAACAGTTGGGCTGATGGTGAGGACAATGTACGAAGGCCACGACAGCGCAGTGACGACGAAGACGATGACCAGCCGAAGCACGACTCGGGTGGCCGAAGGGATCGTCACAAGAGAAGGAAGAACCGCAACTATGATGATAACCTGGTAGCCGCAGGTATCCGATCCCAGACGATCGATACGACGAGAGAAGGGACGATCGACAGGACGGTAATCGGAACAATTCTGGGAACCGTGGCAACTATAAACCACGGCAGCAGAGGACTCCCGAATTACCCTACGCTGAGCAGATCAACGCCCCATGTTACTTGCACTCGTATGTCGATTCCAAGGACGGCAAAACGAAGTCGAGTCACCTGCTCAGGGACTGTCGGCAGTTCCTTGACATGCACAAACTCATCCAGCAGTCAGGTCAGCAACAGCTACCACGCCACCCCCACCTCCACCGCAGCATCAAGTCCAGCAGGCTCAACCTCATCAACCCAACGAGGCGTTTCCACCACCACGTGGGCAGATGAGCATGATCCATAGGACAGGTGTCTCGAGAAGAGAGATGAAGAAGCTCACCCGAGAGATCAACTTGGCAGAAAGCATCATGGCAAACATCCCCGAGTATGTCGAGTGGTCCTCTCAGAACATTACGTTCAGCGAGCAGATCACCCGATGACCATACCAAAACCAGGACACGCTGCCTTAGTAGTCGAAGCACAAATTGGGGGGTTCAAGATGAGCAAAGTCTTCATGGATGGTGGAAGCGGGCTAAACCTGATATTCGTCGACACAATCAAAAGTATGGGGATCACCATGAGGATGCTAGAAGAAACAGACACTTGCTTCCATGGGATCCTTCCAACCGCACCGGGCTACTCTCTTGGCAAAGTTTACCTGAATGTCGTCTTCGGCAAAGCCGACAATTTCAGGAAGGAAAAGATCGAGTTTGAAGTAGTGAACTGGGAGTCACAGTATCACGCTATACTCGGAGACCAGCTTATGCCAAGTTCATGGTGTACCGCACTATGCATACCTCAAGCTGAAAATGCCTGGGAACAACGGGACAAACATTACAGTCTATGGAAGTTTTTCACGCTCGGACAATTGTGATCGCGACTTTCAGAGGATTGCCGAAGTTCGGGTCACAAAGAAGAAATTGCGACCTCTACCAAGCTGTCATTACTGAAATCAAGGAGGAAAGATGTCAGGGAAACCAAGAAGAAGCCACGCTCTGCCCTAAAAGTGTGAGCGAAGCTTCGCAGCAGGGCCTCGGCAGAAAAGGTTCGCAGTTGATGGCGTAAGGCATAGGAGACAAGAAGACGCCGGCAACCACTGCCCAAATCCTGTGAAACCAACAACGCTGCAGCAACCACTAACGGTGAAGAAGCCAAGAAGAGAAGAAACCCTTCCTTGCTTAACAATTTATCAGCATTTAATTTTTTCCCTTTATTTTAAACAGCTTCCTCTTTTTCGCCCTCTAGTCTCATGCTTACCTTATCAATAAGAACTTAAGCTTCGATTCTTTGTTAAGCATTGCGAAAACCTTCCCCATCACTATGCAAACATAGTACAGGGCGGAAGATCGTGCAAAGAAAAGCTCTAGAAAGAAGTTCACTTTCCCTCTGCTATAGATGCCTCTACGAGTGCCGTAAATAGCAAGAGTTCTGAAATACATATAAATACAACCCACGTTCGATATTTTACTTATGGAAATATCAAAGACAACGGGCTCATCGGCAAGAATCATTGCACCCGAAATATTCGGGAGTGACTGTCGAAACATACATCGGTTGAAAGCAAAGTTGCGCATACAACGTTTAGCAAAACCTGCAACACGAGCTGATCACTCAAATGATTTGCTAATCAACCAATACACATACATTTAAACGAGCAACTTAGATTTGCTCAGTGAAAACTTGCCAACAGCAAATAACATGGTAAAAGTACATATGCATGTATCTACCGAATAAAAAGGGCCTCATTACATAATCCAAACACTTGGATGAAGTAGCCAAATTATCTATTTACAAAACAAACATTAATCCCTGAAATCACCCTTGCGGAGTTCCTCTTTCTTCAGGTACCTTTGAATCCTCCTCAAGTCTGTCGACAATTATATTGGCGGGCAACAATACCTTCGGATACAGTGCCTCCAAGTCTCCAGTTGCGTTGGCAATCGACAGCAAACCTGCTGAGGGATAACGGGCAAGTACAAGGGCAAGTGTAAACCTGGCCCCTGCAAAAACGCGCGCACCAAGTCTCGGATCTTCTTGGCATTACCAAACTCCGACATCAATGCAAGGAGCGTGGGGGGAACCGCGTTCAAAGGAAACATCGTCTTCCAAACCACCCTCATAGCCTTGTAGCACTTGTCGAAGAAGTGGTGGACCTGCTGAACCGATCCTGAAATTGCGACAGCCGAAGCCTTCGAGTGCTCTCGCCAGAAAATCTCTTCGGCTGAGGATAGCTGGGTTAACGCATGCACACGCTCATGAATCCGTTTGTTCTCTTCCGCACGGTTCAGAGCTATGACTGGTAAAGAAATAAATGAAAGATCAGATAAGGCTTGTCGACAAAAGGGCGCAGGGATCAAGAAACTCACAGTTCAAACTCTCGGTAGCTTTATGCAGCTCAGTAAGAGCGTACCGCTCCACGTCGGCTGCAATCTCGCTCTTCTTATTGACAATAGCAGCTAAGGCGTAAGTGCTGCGAGGTCCTTTTCCATCTGGGTGATCCGATCCTTCATTCGCTGGATCCGATCACCTTCAGGAAGAACACCCGAAGAGTCGTCGACAAATGAGGGCACCGGGAAAACTGCAGAAAACAGCGCTAAAAAGGATGTCGGATACGGCAAATTGACACCAACGAACTCCCATCGGGAGAAGTGCAAGTAAAAATATCATAATAAAGGTGTGCTAGCAACATTGCCAGCACGGAGTTCATTACAAACATAAAGTTTTGCAACAGAACAATGTTTCACATCAGCTCGAAGATAAGCTTGATAGACTAGGTCCAGCCGACGTCTTCCCTGACGAGACTAGTTCAAGGAGCTGGAGAGCACAAGTAAGGGCAGACGTTTAAAAGCGCTTAAGTCAACAAATCGCCCATCTTGCTCTTTCGGCAGCTCCTTAGTCATTCCTTCAATGTCAGCCTTAAAGCCGTAACCCATCATAAGTTGGAAGGCAAGGAGGGCACCATAGGTACGCGAAGTACGCTTGAATACCTCGATAACCTCCTTGGTGTCAACCGCGAAGGCATCAATCAGCTGCCCCAGAGTCTTCTCCTGCTTGATCTTGGGGAAAATCATCGAGTGCATCCGCGCCAGGGCACCCTTTCCCTTTTCAAGAAGCTCCCGCGTAAGCTGGTGGGAGCGAAACCATCGACACACCATTCGCCGGAGAGTTGTTCGGGACTTTGTCCAAGGCAGCAGCAGGGATGTTGGCGCCTCTCGCAAGAAATCGAATTGGAAAAGATCATTAATGAAGAAACGAATCTATGAGAAGTAATAATCAACAGAGATATATGAAAGAGCTTACCAAGTAGAGCCAAAGCAGATTGACAAAGGAGCTCATCCTTTTCAGCTTCCCGAGCTTCCTCCTCCTTCAGCCTCTCTTTCACTTGCTTCGCCTCTTTTTTAGGGAGTCGACTGGCGAGCTATGGCAGCCTTTTTAATGGCGCCATCCAACCTTGAAGAGGAAGACTTAACTTCCTCCCGCAGTCGAACTTTGTCCGCCTCCAGAGAGGTAAATTGAGAGGCAAAGGCCTCTAAAGAGGATATCACACCTCGCAGGTCCTTAAGGGAAAAAGGATGTTTTACAAAGAATCATTAGGCAAGGCATATTCCAAGAGATTCGTGTTGTATTCAAGAAGGCTTACTGAAGGAGGAGGAATCATGGTGGCGCAGGAATCTTTTCCCTTGAAAGGGAAGAAGCAACGATGCCTGCCGCGGGAGTTGCCTTAGGAGCCGGCCGAAGCCGCAACGGCCGGCGGAACAACATCAGACCGGCTTTCTTAGACGGAGGCTCAATAAAACCTTCGTCACTACAAAAAGGAAACGGTCGACAGAAGTTATGTAGAGAATGCGAGAACAAGAGGACAGAATAAAGTAAAAAAGAAGAAGGTATTTACATATCGAAGATCGTTCTTCGTCAGCAAAGCCGCCGATCGATCTCTTCACTGGGCGAAGCCCTCTCTCTCCACGCCTGCATTAACAAAGGCATCATGATCAGCGCCATCATCACGCACCGATCCCTCGTGTAGCAAGCATCATCACGAAGGGAAGATTGGTGTGAATAGTTTCGATCTATCTGATCATCACAATCGTTTCCGGGCTTGTGTGCTCGATACTTGAAAATCAAATCGAGGAACCCCTCCCCTCAAATGTCGTTCGGCGAGTCGCAGGTTCCCATAGGCTATGGCGGTTTGTCGAAGAAAAAATATATGAGGACAATAGTACTTATGTTGACTAGGAAGATGTCAATGGGAATTTGAAAGGAGAAGTTACTCGGCGGTGGATGTTCGGCATCGAAAGGAGTGTAAGAAGATGTCAATGGGATCGAGTCCTCTTGACTAAAGGAAGTAAGGCGACGGACTTCACGAGCAGTTCCTTTTCCGACAGTTCGTCGCATTAATCCTAGTCTCATCCTTTTGGACCTGAATACAACCACATCGGGCGAACTCTGGCCATGATCGGTTGGACTCGACAAGCTTTCAGAACACCGCGCCACCTCTGTGCCGACCATAATTTGGCCATCAGCTTCCTTGATCCGAAAAAATTTGGCAAATAATTCATCGGCTGCTACTTTTTCGTCGGGAGAGAGAATATTCTTCCAGGAATTCTTCGGCTTGGCTTCAAGGACATCGACAAAGCAAGGAAGCTGGGATTCGGGTGACAAGGAATCCTTGACGTAAAACCACTTCAATCTCCACCCTTGCACGGATTCTCTCATTGGGAAATTGAAGTAGTTGACATCCGAACGAGCTACAAATCCCACTCCTCCGGTGACCAAGGATCCATTACTACTCTGTATCTCTTCACATAGAAGATCTTTTTCCACAACCCAAAATGAGGCTCAATGCCCAGAAACGCCTCGCAAAGGGTGATAAACACACAACGTGGAGGATGGAGTTGGGAGTAAGTTGCCATAATTGGATCTCGTAAGTTCGCAAGAGATGGAGGAGGAATTCATGAGCGGGGAGCGAAAGACCCCGGTATAAGAACGACAAGAACATCACGGTAAAGGCCAGGGGATTAGGCCGAGAAATCGCACCTGGAAAGATCACATTCCCCTCATCGGAGGAGATCAATCCCAGGCTTTGGGATCTCTCTCGTCACGCTTGGTGACTTGATGCTATCCACCCTGTGCCTAGCTACTGGGAGCTTGGTGGCGCGGCGCCGGAGTCGGGGGAGGAGCGTTGGGGCACCCTCCTTCTGGAGGAATCGAGGAAGATTTTGGGGCGGCACCACGACTCGTGGAGCTGGCGGCGCGCTAGGGTTCTTCTTCTTCACCATCGTGAGATCCTGGGAGAAAACCGGAAAGTCGGTGGTGGCGCGCTGCAGCCATAAAGGGAGAAGAGGAAGAACGGTGAAGGGATGTTATGACGAATGAAGGAGAAGATTGGGATTTCATCCTTTGGAAAATTTAGGAAGGCCCCGTACTGCTAGTGGACCTTTTCTTCAGTTAATGGTTGCAGAAATCGAGGAGGTGCCTCGGTAACTGTGTAAAAGAGCAGGAATTGCTCGAAAAAGGGCGGGCGGGTCGCGTCTTATCACCGGGGATCGTAGAAAAACGTCATTAATGACGTCATGAGGAATGATTGCATACGAAGAAATAAAAAGCTATCTGATGGTCAATTTGAGTCTATGCAATGATTGCAAAGCATCTGCACTTAGACTCGGGGGCTACTCCCATCGTGAGCGCTGACGCGCACCGACAGAATGAGAGGACTCGGGAAAGGCGACTCGAGCTGCGGACGCAAGCGCCCGTGCCAGACTCGGGGGCTACTCCCATCGGGAGCGCTGGACGCGCACCCGACAAAACTTTTTTACACTCCAGGATCATGCCCGGGGACTTGATTCTGTGTAGGGTAACGTTGTTTTGCCATCGGCAGTTAACCAACAAAAGTTGGGCACGTTATTCATTATCCCTTGCATAAGGAAAATATATCGGATGACCTACAAAGACTTGCAGGAAAAACTTCGGCAGAAGACGTTCGAGTGGTGCAACTTGAGTCTACGCACGGATTGCAGCATCCGTACCTAGACTCGGGGCTACTCCCATCGGGAGCGCTGACGCGCACCCGATAGAAGAAGATGGTGCGAACAGAAGGAAAACAAGAATGATCAAGGAGAAGGACGTCGGAAGAAGACATGCTTCAGTCTCTACCCGAACTATGTTCGGCTAGACACTCGGGGGCTACTGACGTGGGCATTACCCTTCGGGTAACCAATGTTGCTCTACCCTATGCGGTCCAGCTGGAGGCCCATGAAGGTACAAGATGGCAAGATGGCCCACTAGGACGGTGCAACGGAAGGTTCCTTGAAGCACAAGACACGGAAGAAGCCGAACAAGGAAAGTTTAGAAAAAGATCTACCGTAACCTAGTCGTACTCGACAGACCTCTCGAGACCCGGCCTCCTATATAAAGGCCAGAGAGAGGCTATCGAGGGACACAATCAATCTTAGCGATCTTAGCCAAGAAGCTTAGACCTAGGTTACCCTAGCACTTAGCCATCTCGACGAGATCTCAGCCGAACTATTCGGCACCCCATTGTAACCCATTGTCATCATAATCAAGAACAGACAGGCATGACGTAAGGGTTTTACCTCATCGAGGGCCCCGAACCTGGGTAAACGCTCTCCCCGCTTGTCTGTAAACCGATGTCTCGTGTCACCTGGGATTCCGCAACCCTAAGCTTCTCCCATTTGCCGAGGAGACCCTCCCATGGGATTTTTATAAGCAGTTCTATAAGCCCATAATGCTTCCTTCAATTTAATAGCCCAGTTCTTCCTAGATTTATTAACAGTCTTTTGCAAGATAGATTTAATCTCTATTTGATAATTCTACTTGCCCACTAGTTTGAGGATGATAAGCGGAAGCGATTCTATGATTAATACCATATTTAGCAAGGGTTTTTCTAAAACCACCATGAATAAAATGAGAACCTCCATCAGTCATAATATATCTAGGAACTCCAAATCTAGGAAAAATAATATCTAAAAGCATTCTTAAAGAAGTCTCACCATCAGCACTTTTTGTAGGTATGGCCTCCACCCATTTAGTAACATAATCAACAACGACAAGTATATGAGTGTTACCTTCTGAAGAAGGGAAAGGACCCATGAAGTCAAATCCCCAACAATCGAATGGTTCAATAACAAGAGTATAATTCATAGGCATTTCATTGCGTCTAGAGATATTACCAACCCTTTGACATTCATCACAAGATAAAATAAACCTCCTTGCATCTTTGAAGAGAGTTGGCCAATAAAAACCTGATTGTAGAACCTTTTGCGCGGTTCTATCTCCGGCGTGATGTCCTCCATAAACACTACCATGACACTTACTCAATATCTCTTGTTGTTCATATTCGGGAACACATCTTCGCAGAATACCATCCACTCCTTCTTTATATAAGTGTGGGTCATCCCAAAAATAATGCCTCAAGTCATAAAATAATTTCCTCCTTTGCTGAGCTGAAAAGGTTGAGGCAAGTACTTGGAAACAATAAAGTTAGCATAATCAGATACCAAGGACTATCTCGCGAGCTCACCTTTATTACAGCCAATTGTTCATTTGGAAAACTATCATTAACAGGAACAGGATCATAAGCTATATTTTCCAATCTAGACAAATTATCAGCAACAGGATTATCGGCACCTTTCCTATCTATAATATGTAAATCAAATTCTTGCAAAAGAAGTACCCATCTAATAAGCCTTGGCTTAGCATCTTTCTTTGTCATAAGGTATCTAATTGCAGCATGATCAGTATGAATTGTAACTTTCGAATCAACAATATAGGATCTAAACTTATCACAAGCAAAGACTACAGCTAATAATTCTTTTTCAGTTGTAGCATAATTTCTTTGAGCAGCATCAAGAGTTTTGCTAGCATAATGAATAACATTTAATTTCTTATCTACTCGCTGTCCAAGAACAACGCCTACAGCAAAATCACTAGCATCACACATAATTTCAAAAGGTAAATTCCAATCAGGAGGTTCAACTACAGGAGCAGTTGTTAAGGCTTTCTTTAGAGTTTCAAAAGCTCCTTACAATCATCATCAAAAACAAAAGGTACATCTTTTTGAAGAAGATTAGTAAGAGGCTTTGAAATCTTAGAAAAGTCTTTAATAAATCTCGTATAAAACCCAGCATGACCAAGAACACTATGAATACCTTTAACATCCCTAGGATAGGGCATCTTCTCAATTGCTTCAACTTTAGCTCTATCAACTTCAATACCTCTCTCGGAAATTTTATGTCCCAATACAATTCCTTCATTAACCATAAAGTGGCACTTCTCCCAATTAAGAACAAGGTTAGTTTCTTCACATCTCTGCAATACTTTATCAAGGTTTCGCAAGCAATTATCAAAAGAATTCCATAGACAAAAATCATCCATGAATACCTCCACAATACTCTCACAAAAACCATGAAAAATAGCAGACATGCATCTTTGAAAAGTAGCAGGAGCATTACATAAACCAAAAGGCATACGCCTATAAGCATAAGTTCCATAGGGACAAGTGAAAGTGGTTTTCTCTTGATCTTTAGTTTTAACAGCAATTTGTGAGAACCCAGAATAACCATCAAGAAAGCAAAAATGAGTATTTTTAGACAACCTCTCTAACATTTGATCAATAAAAGGTAAAGGGTAATGATCTTTCTTAGTAACTTCATTAACTTTTCGATAATCAATGCACATTCTATACCCTACAACTACTCTTTGAGGGATGAGCTCATCATTATCATTAGGCACAATAGTCATTCCTCCTTTCTTAGGAACACAATGCACAAGACTAACCCATCTACTATCAACAATAGGATATATAATACCAGCTTCAAGAAGTTTTAATACCTCATTCCTTACCACATCCTTCATCTTCGGAATTAGACGACGCTGATGTTCAACAACAGGCTTTGCATCATCTTCCATATTGATAGCATGTTGGCAAATAGAGGGAGAAATCCCCTTCAAATCATCAAGAGTGTAGCCAATAGCCCTCGGTGTTTCTTCAATATTTCCAATAACCTTTCTTCCTCAATATCTGAAAGCTTAGAACTAATAATAACAGGATATATTTTATTATCATCAATATGAGCATACTTAAGGTTATCAGGTAATGGTTTCAAATCAAAAACAGGATCTTCCTTTGGTGGTGGTGTTGTACCTAAATCTTCAACCGGCAAGTCATGTTTAAGAATAGGTTGACGAAGGAAAATTTCATCAAGCTCATTTCTTTCTTCCCTAAAGACTTCACTCTCACTATCCTCCAAATGTTGCTGCAAAGGATTATTAGGAGCAAGAGCAATAGATGCACACTGTTCAACTCTAAAATCATTATTAGGCAAATCAGCTTTATATGGAGTTTTGGCAAATTTAGAGAAATTAAACTCATAAGATTCACCAGCAAATTTAGTAACAATTTTTTCCTTCTTGCAATCTATAAGCTCCACAAGTATTTAGAAAAGGTCTACCAAAAATAATAGGACAATACTTACTAGCAGCAGAACCAAGTACCAAAAAGTCAGCAGGATATTTAATCTTACCACATAGAACTTCCACATCTCGAACAATACCAATAGGAGAGATAGTTTCTCTATTAGCTAGCCGAATAACCACATCAATATCTTCAAGTTCACAAGAACCAATTTCATGCATGATCTCCGTATAAAGCTCATAAGGAATAGCACTAATACTTGCACCAATATCACATAAACCATAATAACAATGATCACCAATTCTAACAAAGAGCATAGGAACACTAGCTAGACTTATTAGGATGCGAAACAATATTAGAAGCATCTTCACAGAAAATAATATGACCATCTTCTACATTTTCAATCACAAGATCTTTAACTATTGCAATAGCAGGTTCAACCTTTATTTGTTCTTCAGGTTCTATAGGTTTCTTTGCACTTTTATTAATCGCACTAGATATAACAGAGTACTCCTTCATTTAGGGAAAGGAGTTTTTTCAATATTTCCTTCGGAAATAACATGATCAACAGTTTCAATTACAACACATTTATTTATAGATGAATCAATTTTATCTTTATAAGGCTCATGATACTTATCAAAATTCTTCTTAGGCAATTCATAATGAGAGGCAAAGGCTCTATAAAGATTTGCAACAACTTGAGAATTAAGACCATAAGTAGCGCTCATATTACGAAATTTATCAGTATCCATAAAAACTTCAATGCATTTATAATCATAGTGTATACCTGACTCTCTATCTTTGTCGTTCTCCCATCCTTCAGTATTTTCCTGGATCCGATCAAGAAGGTTCCTTTTAAACTCTTCTTCGTTGCGTGTAAATGATCCAGAACAAGAAGTATCCAGCAAAGTCTTATCTTGAAAAGACAATCTTGCATAGAAATTATCAATAATAATATTACTAGGAAGCTCATGAATGGGGAATTTGAGCATTAAAGACTTCAATCTCCCAAGCTTGGGCAATACTCTCTCCATCATGAGGCCAAATTATATATGCGGTTCCGATCTTTGTGAATTTCACTTGGAGGATAGAATTTGGAATAAAATAAAGGCACAATATCCTTCCAATCAAGAGAATCACCATTCTTCAGCAATTTATACCAATGCGCCGCTTACCAGCACGATATAGAGAATAGTTTCTTTCTAACTTCATCCATAGTACTCCGCACATTTGAATAACCCGCATAATTCATGTAAAAACAAGAAATGATTACTGGATGGACTGTTCCATCCCCTTCATAGCGGTTATTCACAACAGTTCAATAATTTTCATAGGTATTTTGTATGGAACCTCTTCACCTCGCCTCATCTACTACCTTTAGTAGTAGTAGATTTTCCAAAGAGGAATTCAAGAGAAGACCCCTCCATAATGAATTATAGCAGCAGAAACAAAAACACAAACAGTAAAGGTTTTCCTTACCAATTCCACTTACCAATAGCGCTGCAACGGCGCCGTAAAATAGTCTTGATGACCCACAAGTATAGGGGGTGTATCGCAGTACTTTCGATAAATAAGAGTGTCGAACCCAACGAGGAGCGAAGGTGTTGCAGTTTCGATGAAGGATTCACTGTAAATGCTCACAGACAAGTATTGAGGGGGTTTTGATATAGATAAATAAAGTACGAGTAAGTAAATGCGAGAGAAATAATTGCAGCGAGTGGCCCAATCCTTTTTAGCACAAAGGACAAGCCGGTTTGTTTACTTATAATGACCAAACGTTCTTGAGGACACACGGGAATTTAGTCTAGTGCTTTCGCTTCATATAGCTGATTAATCTTCATTGTTTTGATAAGTGTTGTGTGGGTGAACCTATGCTAATGCACCGCCTTCCTAGGACTAATACATACTTGTGATTATACCCCTTGCAAGCATCCGCAAATACAAGAAAGTAATTAAGATAAATCTAACCACAACCTTAAACTCTGAGATCCTGCTATCCCTCCTGCATCGATATCCTGCTACTCCGGCAACCCCGCAATTAGCAACCGAATACAATATGCACTCCCCTAGGCCCATAAATGGTGAAGTATCATGTAGTCGACGTTCACATGACACCACTAGAAGAATAACACCACAACTTAAATATCATAACATTGAATACTAACCAACATAATTCACTACTAACATTTAGACTTCACCCATGTCCTCAAGAACTAAACGAACTACTCACGAGACATCATATGGAACATGATCAGAGGTGATATGATGGTGAATAACAATCTGAACATAAACCTTGGTTCAATGGTTTCACTCAATAGCATCAATAACAAGTAGAAATCAACACGGGAGAGTTTCCCCTATCAAACAATCAAGATCAAACCCTAATTGTTACAGCGGTGACGAGGTGCAGCGGTGGAGATGGCGGTGATGATGATGATGATGATGGTGATGATGATGGAGATGATGTCCACTCGATGACGATGACGATGGCTGATTTCTCCTCCGGGAGGGGAATTTCCGGCGGATTTCAGCCTGCCGGAGAGCTCTTTCTCTCTCGTGTTCTCCGCCCCGCAGAGGCGGCTGTGACTCTTCGCGACTATCCTCCTGGAGCTTAGGTTTTCGGGACGAAGAAATACGCGAAGGAGAGGAGGCCGTAGGGTGTGGGCCCCCCACATGGCGGCGCGCCGCAGGGCCCGCGCCGCCTATGAGGGGGACCATGGCCTCCTCGCTCCTCCTTTTGGCTACCTCCGTCTTCTCGGAAAAATAGATTTTCAAGATAATTCCCCACAATTGCCGATCTTCCGAAATATTGCATTCGACTGGCTTTTTCCAAAGAATCCCGATCTCGATCCTCCAATAATCATGAAATATGCAAAATAGATGAAATAACATAAGTATCATCTCCAAATACGAAATATATCAATGAATAACAGCGAATTATGATATAAAATAGTGATGCAAAATGGACGTATCAGAGGTCAAGGCGGCGACTCAAGAGGCTCTAGCGGACACGGAGGAGATAGTGGCCAAGGAGGTCGTCGCGTCGGCCATGACGCTTGATGACCCACAAGTATAGGGGATCGCAACAGTCTTCGAGGGAAGTAAAACCCAATTTATTGATTCGACACAAGGGGAGCCAAAGAATATTTGTAAGCCTTAACAATGAGTTGTCAATTCACCGCACTGAAACAGACTTGCTCGCAAGAGTTTATCAAGAGGCAACATAGCAAGAATAAAGAGTGAAATATAAGGCAAGATAACAAAGACAACAAAGAGGATATAGTAAACAAGAAGATTAAAAATATTGTAGGCACATGGATGGATGAACGGGCGTTGCATGGATAAGAGAACTCATGTAACAATCAAGGCAGGGCATTTGCAGATAATAATAAAGCGGTATCCAAGTACTAAATAACCATAGGCATGTGTTCGTATATAGTCGTACGTGCTCGCAATGAGAAACTTGCACAACATCTTTTGTCCTACCATCGGCAACCGGGCCTCTAGGGAATCTATGGAAATTAAGGTACTCTTTTAATAGAGCACCGAGCAAAGCATTAACACTCTGTGAACACATGTGATCCTCATATCACCGCCTTCCCCTCCGTTGTCCCAATTTCGTCACTTTGGGGCCTCGGGTCCGGACAGAATATGTGTATACAACTTGCAGGTATGATCATAAAATAATGAATATCATCATGAAACAATAACATGTTCAGATCTGAGATCATGGCACTCGGCCCTAGTGACAAGCATTAAGCATAACAAGTTGCAACAATATCATAAAAGTACCAACTACGGATACTAGGCACTATGCCCTAACAATCTTATGACTATTACATGATCAATCTCATCCAATCCCTACCATCCCCTTCACCTACAGCGGGTGAATTACTCACACATGGATGGGGAAACATGGCTGGTCGATGGAGGCGTCGGTGGTGATGATGGCGATGATCTCCTCCAATTCCCCGTCCCGGCGGACCGAACGGAGTTTCTGGTCCCAAGACGGAGTTTCGCGATGGCGGTGTTCTGGATGTCTTCGCGATTTCGTCTAACCCCCGTGCGTTTTTAGGTCGAAGCCCTTAAGTAGTCCAGAGGGGGCACCTGGGGCTGCCCGAGGCGCCGCCACCACAAAGCCGGCGCGGCCTGTGGGCTCGCCGCGCCGCCCGGTGGGGTGGATACCTCGTGGCCCCCTCCTTCGGTCTGCTCCGTTATTCTTCGTGAAAATAGGCCCATTGGAATTAATCCCGGGATTTTCCAAAGTTGAGTTTCGCACAAAAACGAGACACTGAGCAATTCTGCTAAAAACAGCGTTAGTCCGTGTTAGTTGTATCCAAAATACACAAATTAGAGGCAAAACAATAGCAAAAGTGTTCGGGAAAGTAGATATTTGGACGTATCAACTCCAAGCTTAGCTTATTGCTTGTCCTCAAGCAATTCAGTTGAACAACTGAGTGCGATAAAAGAACTTTCACGAACACATTTGTTCATATGATGTAAATATTCTCATGATATGGACAAGTACTTAGGCAATTCATAATAAGACACATGCAAATAAAGTCATCTAATAACTATGTAAATCATGGAAAAGGTACCAACAAATTAATAATAAGCATCATGAATCATGTCTATCAGCAGGATTGCAATGTTCATAAAAGGATATGATAAAGTGGTATCTCGCTTGCCCGTATTTGTACAGCAAAACATAAATGCTTGGGCACCTTTGAAGTTCATGGGAAGACTGGAAGTAGAGATTGTCAAAGATAAAAGCATCAAAGTTATACCACAATTAATCACATTTTGGGACAAGCATATTATACTAAGAATGGTAAGCTCTCAAGAAAGTGCTCAAAGAAAGGATGGTGACTCAACATAAAAGTAAAGATTGACCCCTTCGCAGAGGGAAGCAGGGATTAACATGTGCTAGAGCTTTTCATTTTTCTAAAGACAGAAGTATAAGGTTTTAAGAGGTGTTTGTTGTTGTCAACGAATGATAGTGGGCACTCTAACTACCTCTCAACCGGACTCCAAGAGCGGCTCCTATGAAGGACGTTATCTCTACCACCAAGGTAGATCATCCCTCTTCTCTTTTGTTTACACATGTATTTTAGTTTCATTATGGATGACACTCCCCCAACCTTTGCTTACACAAGCCATGGCTAACCGAATCCTCGGGTGCCTTCCAACATTCTCATACCATGGAGGAGTGTCTATTTGCAAATTAAGTTGCTTACTGATAAATCAGGGCAAAGCATGTGAAGAGAATTATTGATGAAAGTTAGTTAATTTAATTGCAACCCCGCTCTCTTTTGCAATGATTGGATAATGTGATAGTCCCAGAGGTGAGTAAAAGTAAAAAAAAAAACACCACATACTTCCTCATGAGCTATAAAACATTAACACAAATTGAGAAGTACTTTGAAGGTTTAAAGGTAGCACATGAGAATTTATTTGGAATGGTTTGAAATGCATGCATAGGTATTTATGGTGGACACTTTGGAATAACTTGGTTTTCAGGGGTTTGGAAGCACGAGCAGCCTCCCGCTCAAGCAAGTGAAGGCTAGCAATAGACTGGGAAGCGACAATCAAGAGAGCAATAACTCTCATAATCATGCTTGCGACAAAATAAATTAACGGAGGCATAAAGGTGATACAAGAACTCTGAGGTAAAGTAAATCATCGAGGCTTAATTGACTTTTGTTCAGTCATATGCATGCGTGAGAATTTGCCAAGTCGATTCAAGTGAATTATTCAGAGGAGGATACCACAATGTCATATCTATCTATGAATAAAACAATACAAGTAAATATTTATGACATGCTACTCATATTAATAAATTGTAGCTAAACATGAGAGATCATGAACTACTAGACTTCATTAAATGACATATACCTCACATAAACCAACTAAGCATGCTCACATGGATGAGTATATGTACAAAAATGAAAACAAATAGAGTTCATACCAGCCTCTCACCACAGTCGAGTTGCCGTAGATCGTCATTATTGCCTTTCACTTGTGTAGCTTGAATAATATGGAATGGAAATCAAGCTCCAACCACCGAAGACCGCTGAACTCCACAGTGAACTTTACAAAACCAAAGAAGAACAGCAAATATTTTTGGTGTTTTCAAATTGGAAACAAGAACAAAAGGAAACAAGCAAACAAAGCAAAATCTTTTGGATTTTCTTAGCAAACCAACGACAGCGAATAAAGAAAAATAGGAACAATAAACCAAAATAAACAAATGGTAAAGAGAAACAACAGAAATATTTTTGGTATTTTTGTGTTTTAGGAAAGAAACAAAGCAAAAACAAGAGAATGAAAACTAAAAGAATCACATAAAAGCAAAGTGGCAGAAATCTGCCAAACTTGACAGCAGTACAGTAATCTATTTTTACGAAAATCTTCCACTGCTCAACTCGAAAAGTGATCAACTAATGAAAGTTAGATAATAACCTGGGGAACATGTACAAAAATTGGCTTCGCAAAATAATGTTCTGGATGTTTTTGGGAATTTTTTTGGTATCAGTCCAGAATCTGTTTTCAAACAGCACTTCCCCAAATATTAGAAACCACCTTAAGAAGCTAAACAAGCATGTACAGGTATCCATCAATTGTAATATGCAATGAATGAGTGATGCCGGTATACCTCCCCCCAAGCTTAGGCTTTTGGCCTAAGTGGAGATCAATCCCATGGTGCCCATGAAGTGGCACCTCCGTAGTATGACGAAGAAGGATCCTGTTTCGGGTATGCCGGAAGACGCACCAGGATACGTGACGGTGTACCCGTAGGAGGGCTCGGTGTCCTCGGAGTCATGCTGCTGGTGGAAACCTTGTATCTTCAGCTGCTCATCCACCTCCTCCTTAGAGCGCGACCACGGTTTCCTGTGAACACTGAACAAATCGGCCTGCGGCAAAGGGATTTCCCTCTCATCCCCGTCAATAAACAACATTTTATAGACAATATTATCTAAACTAGAGTCAGTTGTAACAAATCGGCCTGCGGCAATGTCAAGCCTTATAGGAGTTAATTTCTGATCAGTAGGGTCAAGAGGAAGATCTAGATATGCCAAAATACGTGAGGCAACAATTCCTCCAAAAATAGGCTCCTTAGCGGACAAACGACGGGCAACAAGAGCACCAAGATGATAAGGTATTTTTCCAGTAAGTGCAGCAACTAAGAAAGCAAGATGATAGCTAGAAATGTTGCTAGTGTTCTCCCTACCAAGAATGCTAGTAGCAAGATAGTAAGCGAAATATCTAATGGCAGGGAGTTGAATGTTTCTTATCTTGCCGCGCTGAATGGTGCGGCTGTCATCATTGGTGACTTCTCGATAGAGCTCCGCCAAAGCTTTGGGACTCTTCTCAATCTTCTTCGCTGTACCTACAGGGGCAATATCCAATGCAGTACAAAAATCCTTCAACTTTATAGTAATAGGATTATCATAAATCATGAATGTAACTGATGGTTGGTAGTGTTTGTTGTTGAACTGAAAGCTCTCAACAAAGATTTTAGTTAGCATGTAGTATTGATCTCTCTCATCTTCCATATAGGTGGTTAAGCCCACGTTATTGATGAGGACCAAGAAATCATCAAGCAGCCCTGCATTACTCAAGAAGTTATAACATGGAAAAGATGAAGCATTAGGGACTCCATTATCTTCTTCAACTTCGAAACTCTGTGCGATGATATCCTCATTATAGGATCGTCTAATTCGGGTGGATGCCCTTGAGGGCCTCCCAGTGCTTGTCATCTCTCTTTCGAACATCTCTCCAAAAGTATGGTTGTCCATCTTCCTTTTCTGAAAAAAAATTCAACAAACATTATAAAAGTTGATTTGGAGACATATCATTGAGGGAAACTACTATAGGAACTTGGTAGAGTACTAAACATGCATCAAAACTATTTTTTACAACTTAGAACAAGCATGCAAGCTCACTTAACATGTTACCTACAAAACAAAATATTCAAGATATACTCAACCAAACAAAATTCTATTTGGATAATCGGAGGAGTCACATACTGAGAGCAAATGTGCCAAATTTCACAAATCTGGGTGCAAAGAGATCGAGAAATCTTGAGCTCTTGAGCAGAAACGCGAGTGAGAGAAAGTGAGTACGAGTATTTTCGGGAGAGAGAGTGAGATGGGAGGAAGAGATGAGTTAGTGGGGCAAGGAGGGCCCACACCACGTGGTGGCGCCCTGTCGTCGCGCCGGCCCATGGGGTCCAGCCCCATGTGCCCCACTGGTCACTGCACTCCTGTAGCTCTTCAAAAATAAGACCAACGGTATAATTTTTGTAAATTTTTGAAAACTTTGAAAAATGCACATTTCTGGGTGTCAAAATTATTATTACAAGGAAAAAGATTTTCAAACCTCTAAACAACTAAAGCATTTTGCAAATCAAGTGGTGCTACAGCAAGTAAAGCAAAGAAAGAAATGTTGTTTAGCTCTTCTATGCATATAAAATGTACTTGTTAACAAGGTTGATCAAGTCTTGCCACCAAATAATTTTTACATGTCATAAGAAGAAATAAACCTCAAATCAATCATGTTACCTTATATTGTATTGATATAGATCCAATCACAAGAGTTTGATATTCTTATTTAGGCTCATATATTGGACAATCAATATCTCCCACTTTGATAGATCTCAAATTAGAAATTGTATTAACTCCATATACTTTATCAATCCTCTTGGGAAAATAAACAGTATGTTCCTTGTCATCAACATTGAAAGTAACTTTTCCTTTATTGCAATCAATAACAGCCCTGCAGTATTAAGAAAAGGTCTTCCAAGAATAATAGACATGTTATCATCTTCAGGCATCTCTAACACAACAAAATCAGTTAATATTAAGCAATTTTGAGTAACTTGAACAGGAACATCCTCACATACACCAACAGGAACATCAGTAGATTTATCAGCTGGTATCAATTTATCTAAATCAAGTCTCTTGTAAAGAGAAAATGGCATAACACTAACACCTGCTCCCAAATCACATAGAGCAGTTCTAACATAATTATTCTTGATGGAACAAGGAATAGTCGGTATACCTGGGTCGCCACTTCTTTGGAACCTTGCCATTGAAAGAGTAATTAGCAAGCATAGTGGAAATCTCCTCATTAGGAATTTTCCTTTTGTTAGAGACAATATCTTTCATATACTTTGAATAAGGAGGCAATTTAATAGCATCAGTCAAAGGGATTTGCAAAAACAAAGGTTTCATCCAATCACAAAATTTATTATAGTGTTCTTCTTCCTTTGATTTTAGTTTCTTAGCAGGAAAAGGAATTTGCTTTTGAACCCAAGGTTCTCTTTCATTACCATGTTTCTTAGCAACAAAATCTTCTTTAGTATACTTTTTATTTTTAGCATGCTTGTTAGGTTCATCTCCAACCTCTTCTCAAGCATCATTCTTATCATTATCTTTATCATGTTCATTACCACTTTAGTTTCAGCATCAAATAGAAATACTATTAGGATCATTAACAGGCTCAGAGGATTCTACAACAGTTTTATGTTTCTTCTTCTTTTTCTTAGAAGGAGCACTAATTTCTTTAGTTCGTTGAGAATCTTGTTCAACTCTTTTGGGATGCCCCTCAGGATATAGAGGATCCTGAGTAGAAACACCACCTCTAGTTGTTACTTCATAAGCATGTTTTTATTTAGAACTATTTTTCAACAAGTCATTTTGCACTTTAGTGAGTTGATCAATTTGAGTTTGAACCATATGAAAATGTTTAACAAGCATCTTAACATCATTGGAGGTTTTCTCCACAATATCATGCAATTCACTAATAGCTTGAGAATTTCTCATTAAATGATTCTCTACTCTCATATTAAAGTTATCTTGCTTAACAATATAATTATCAAACTCATCTAAACATTGATCAGGAGGTTTTGAATACGGAATATCTTCCCTACTAAAGCGTTGAAGAGAATGTACCTCAATCATGGATGAAGGGGGAGTTATCTTACATAAATCTTCTATAGGAGGTAAATTCTTCACATCTTCAGATTTAATACCTTTCTCCTTAAGACACTTCTTGACTTCCCTCATATCTTCATCATTTAATTTAATCATACCCCTCTTCTTCAATATTTGTGTTGGAGTTGGCTCAGGTGTAGTCCAATCATCATGATTCCGGCCTATTTTAGCCAATAATTCTCCCGCTTCATCTGGAGTTCTTTTCCGAAAACACAACCAGACAACTATCCAGGTATGCCCTAGACTCAATGGTTAGTCCACTATAGAATATATCAAGTAAATCATGCTTTTCCAAATCATGTCCAGGCCGAGCTCCGATAAGAGAGCAAAATCTTGCCCAAGCTTCAGACAATTTCTCTCCATCTTCCTGGTCAAAACTATAAATTTTCGCAAAGCAATATGTTGAGCACAGAAAGTATTTCGAAAGAAAACATCAAGCAAACCACTTGGACTATCAATAGAATCAGGAGGCAAACTATTATACCAAGTTTTAGCATCATCCTTTAATGAGAAAGGAAAAATCTTAGCAACAAAATAAGTACGCTTCTTAATATCATCAGAAAACAAGCTACTCAAAGTTGAAAGCTCATTCATGTGTTCTTACAGACTTTCTTTTTCAGTACCACAAAAAGGTGTTTTCTCAACAATAGATATATGAGATAAATCAAGAGAAAAATCATAATCCTTATCCTTAATGTTTATAGGAGATGTGGCAAATTTAGGATCAGGAGACAGTTTATATCTAACAGCATGTTGTGCAAGAAGCTTTTTAATTTTACTTGCATCAGTAGTAGCATTGCATTTATCAATAAAATCATCATCAAGTTCCACATAATCTTCATCAAGATCATCACTAGTCTCAGTCAGGTGAATTAACAGTGTAACAATATTTTCATTAGGAGTTTCAAGATTTTCAATTTGTCTAGACCTAGCAATTGTAGCATCTAGAAAAGATCCTAACGAACCACATCATCAAGAAGCATCATCAAAATTATAAGAATTTTCAGATTCAGCAGAACCAACATGTGAAGCTTGTGGTGGTGAAACAAGTTGACTTATCACGATGGTGAATCAAGAGCAGCAGAGGTACTCAGAGTTGTACCTTTTCTTGTAGTGGATGGTAATATGGCGACTCTTTAGTATCGCGAGGTTTACCCATGATGGAGAATTTGCAGCGAACAATATCAATCCAGTGAACTTGCAAATAAAGCTATGCCCGGCAACGGCGCTGAAAATAGTCTTGATGACCCACAAGTATAGGGATCGCAACAGTCTTCGAGGGAAGTAAAACCCATTTATTGATTCGACACAAGGGAGCCAAAGAATATTTGTAAGCCTTAACAATGAGTTGTCAATTCAGCAGACGGAAAAAGACTTGCTCGTAAGAGTTTATCAAGAGCAACTTTATAGCGCAGTAGTGAACATAAGCAAAGTGTAATGATGTCTACGGGTGCTTCTATTCTTGTAGACGTTGTTGGGCCTCCAAGAGCAGAGGTTTGTAGAACAGCAAGTTTCCCTTAAGTGGATCACCCAAGGTTTATCGAACTCAGGGAGGAAGAGGTCAAAGATATCCCTCTCAAGCAACCCTACAATCACGATACAAGAAGTCTCTTGTGTCCTCAACACACCTAATACACTTGTCGATGTATAGGTGCACTAGTTCGGCGAAGAGATAGTGAAATACAAGTGGTATGAATGAATATGAGCAGAGTAACGGCGCCAGAAAAGTGCTTGGGCGTGTGCTGATGGTAGTAATATTGCAGAAGTAAAGATGCAGTAAAACAAGCGATGATTGCAGTATTTGAAACAAGGCCTAGGGATCATACTTTCACTAGTGGACACTCTCAACATTGATCACATAAATAAATAAGTTCTCTTCCTTTGTGCTACATATACTCTTGTTTGATAATGAACACCATTGTGTAGGGCTACAAGAGCACCTCAATGCCGGAGTTAACAAGCTCCACAACATTCAACATTCATATTTAAGTAACCTTTAGAGCATAATAGATCTTTGCAATTTAAACCGAGTACTAACATAGCATACACATGTCACCTTTACACTATGAAGGGGGAATAAATCACATCAATACTATCATAGTAATAATTAACTCCATAACCTACAAGAGATTATGATCATAACCTACGCCAAGTACTACACGATGCACACACTATCACCATTACACCGTGAAGGAGGAATATACTACTTTAATAACATCACAAGAGTAGCACATAGACTAATAGTGATACAAAGCTCATATGAATCTCAATCATGTAAGGCAGCTCATGAGATCATTGTATTGAAGTACATAGGAGAGAGATTAACCACATAGCTACCTGCAGCCCCTTAGCCTCGAGGATGAACTACTCCCTCCTCATGGGAGACAGCGGTGATGAAGATGGCGGTGGTGTCGATGGAGATGCCTTCCGGGGCACTTCCGTCCCGGCGGCGTCGGAACGAGACTCTGTCCCGATGTTGGCTTCGCGATGGCGGCTCGAAGGTTTCTGTACCGTGGCTTTTCCGTCTCGAAGATTTAGGTCGGGGGCTTCTTATAGGCGAAGAGGCGGAGTCGAGGGGTTACGGAGCCGCCACACAATAGGGGCGCGCTCGCTCTTGGCCGTGCCGCCCACTGTCCGGTGGCCCTGTGGGCTCTCCGGCCCCTCTCCGTGTTCGGAAGCTTCGTGGAATTATAAGATTCGGGCGTTGATTTTTTCCATTCCGAGAATATTTCCTTACTAGATTTCGAAACCAAAACAGCAGAAAACAGGAACTGCACTTCGGCATCTCGTCAATAGGTTAGTTCCGAAAATGCATAAATATGACATAAAGTGTGTATAAAACATGTGTGTATCATCATAAAAGTAGCATGGAACATAAGAAATTATAGATACGTTTGAGACGTATCAAGCATCCCCAGCTTAGTTCCTACTCGCCCTCGAGTAGGTAAACGATAACATGGATAATTTCTGAAGTGACATGCTATCATAATCTTGATCAATACTATTGTAAAGCACATGAGATGAATGCAGCGATTCGAAGCAATGATGAAGACAATAACTAAACAAATGAATCATATAGCAAAGACTTTTCATGAATAATACTTTCAAGACAAGCATCAATAAGTCTTGCATAAGAGTTAACTCATAAAGCAATAAATTCAAAGTAGAAGGTATTGAAGCAACACAAAGGATGATTAAGTTTCAGCAATTGCTTTCAACTTGTAACATGTATATCTCATGGATAGTTGTCAACATAAAGAAATATAACAAGTGCAATAGGTAAACATGTAAGAATCAATGCACAGTTGACACAAGTGTTTGCTTCTAAGATAGAAAGAAGTAGGTAAACTGACTCAACAATAAAATAAAAGAATGGCCCTTCGCAGAGGGAAGCAGGGATTAAATCATGTGCTAGAGCTTTTTAAGTTTTGAAATCATATAGAGAGCATAAAAGTAAAGTTTTGAGAGGTGTTTGTTGTTGTCAACGAATGGTAGCGGGTACTCTAACTACCTTATCAACCAGACTTTCAAGAGCGGCTCCCATGAAGGACGTTATCTCTACCAGCAAGGTAGATCATCCCTCTTCTCTTTTGTTTACACATGTATTTTAGTTTCATTATTGATGACACTCCTCCCAACCTTTTGCTTACACAAGCCATGGCTAACTGAATCCTCGGGTGCCTTCCAACATTCACATACCATGAAGGAGTGTCTATTTGCAAAATTAAGTTGCTTACTGATGAATCGGAGTAAAACATGTGAAGAGAATTATTAATGAAGGTTGATTAATTAGGGGCTGGGAACCCCGCACCAGCTCTTTTTGCAAAATTATTGGATAAGCGAAGCCACTAGTCCATTGTGAAAGTCTGTCCGTAAATGACAAGATCGAAAGATAAAACACCACATACTTCCTCATGAGCTATAAAACATTGACACAAATAAGAGATGATAGCTTTTGAATTGTTTAAAGGTAGCACATGAAGTATTTGCTTGGAATGGCAGAGAAATACCATGTGGTAGGTAGGTATGGTGGACACAAATGGCATAGTTTTTGGCTCAAGGATTTGGATGCACGAGAAGAATTCCTTTCAATACAAGGCTAGGCTAGCAAGGTTGTTTGAAGCAAACTCAAAGTAAAACGGTGCAGCAAGACTCACATATGAACATATTGTAAGCATTATAAGACTTTACATCGTCTTCCTTGTTGTTCAAACACCTTAACCAGAAAATATCTAGACTCTAGAGACCAATCATGCAAACCAAATTTTAGCAAGCTCTATGTAGTTCTTCATTAATGGGTACAAAGTACATGATGCAAGAGCTTAAACATGATCTATATGAGCACAACAATTGCCAAGTATCAAATTATTCAAGACATTATACCAATTGCCACATGAAGCATTTTCTGTTTCCAACCATATAACAATGAACGAAGCAGTTTCAACCTTCGCCATGAACATTAAGAGTAAAGCTAAGAACACATGTGTTCATACGCAACAACGGATACTAGGCACTATGCCCTAACAATCTTATGACTATTACATGATCAATCTCATCCAATCCCTACCATCCCCTTCAGCCTACAGCGGGGGAATTACTCACACATGGATGGGGGAAACATGGCTGGTCGATGGAGAGGCGTCGGTGGTGATGATGGCGATGATCTCCTTCCCCGCCGGCGGAGTGCCGAACGGAGTTTCGGTCCCGAGACGGAGTTTCGCGATGGCGGCGGTGTTCGGATGTCTTCCGCGATTTCGTCTAACCCCCGTGCGTTTTTAGGTCGAAGCCCTTAAGTAGTCCAGGGGCACTGGGCTGCCGAGGCGCCGCCACCACGGCCGGCGCGCCAGGGCCGCGCCGCGGGGTGGCTGCCTCGTGGCCCCTCCTTCTCGTCTTCTTCCCGTTATTCTTCGTGAAAATAGGCCCATTGGAATTAATCCGGGATTTTCCTGAAAGTTGAGTTTTCGCACAAAACGAGACACTGATCATTCTTAAAACAACGTTAGTCCGTGTTAGTTGTATCCAAAATACACAAATTAGAGGCAAAACAATAGCAAAAGTGTTCGGGAAAGTAGATATGTTTTGGACGTATCAACGCTCTTGGAAATGGTGGCGCGCGACCCTGCCACCATCGTCGTGCAAGAGCGTCGCCGCACCGCAGCAGCGCGCATGGAGGCGACGGAGGCATCAGCGGTCGACGCCGCAGCCAATATGACGTGGATGGAGGCGGCGGCGTGTGACAAGGCCTACCGCACCACCGACGATGTTGAGGGGAAGGGCCGCGTGCCAGAGGAAATGGCATTAGCTATGGCTTCGGGCCTTCTGGACAAGGAGGAGGCCCCTGTCAGGTGAAGAGGACGCACCGCAAGTCCGCCGTAAGAGACTTCGATCATCAGGAGCGCAGCGAGGAAGCGTTCGCAGCATGGCGGGCGAGGGCAGCCGCCACGGCAGCAGCGATGCTCGACGCAGCGCTGGTCGCAGCGGCAGCGGTGAAGGAAGCAGCGGCGGCGAAGAAGGAAGCACTGGGCAGCCGAGCTCAACGCCGCCTTGGTCCGCCATGAGGATGAAAACGCCGCCGGGTTGCCGAGCGCAGGACCGACCGCCGTCGCTCCATCGCCAAGCAACGACGACGCCTGTAAGAAGCCATCTGGACTGCACGGGCGGTCATCGACGAGGACAGACTCGACAACAAGGAGTAGACGTGTAGGGGCCAACATACTTGTAGCCTCTTTATTATTTTTTATATAGATATGAGCTTTTTTTCTAACTGGCTATTGAACGATAATGACTCATTAACTAGCATAATATGTCATTTACAAACAGAGCCCAATAACTAACGGTAGACACTCGCGCGGACCATACTGGTCCGCGCGCTGTCCACCCAGTTACACCCATTTCCCAAATTTAGTTAATGACGGGTTATGATTGACGACGATCGTGTGCGACTGATCCGCACATACCATTTGTGACGCATGAGGACCAGATGGGTCGCTCCGCTGTAAATGAGCTAATGCGGCTCATTAAGCCCAAGAGGCCAAGACGTCCTATGAACTTAACCGACGGTAATTACTTTTTTGTTCTTTTGAGGGGTCGACGGTAATTACAATAGGCTGTAACTTGTTTTAGAGGACGTTAGGCTGTAACTGGGCCGTAGTTAAACGGGATCCCAAGGCCGCAGCATCCGGGTCAAACACGGCCCAAGGAAACGTACATGACGCGCGAGAAAGCCCAGTTTGCAAGACAGAAATACGCCGCTCGTGCTGTTGCGGGATCTCTAACTTAGTCCCACCTCGGAAGCGGAGGGTGGTGCCAGAGAGCGAGGCGTGTATAAGTAGGGGCTGTGGGCGAGCGTTTGAAGTCATCTTTGCGCTTGGGGCAATGACGCAGCTAGTGAGGTAATACCGAGGCGCGTCAATTGCTGGTTGAAAACTATTTCCAAACCCCCTCTTTGGCCCTCACGGGTCACTGAGAATTTCTGGAAGGGCTCCCTCTCCTTCGGGCGAGGGGAAAGCCCTACAAATTCTAATCCAAAAATTCATTTTATTTGTTAAAAATTCCTGAAATACCTTGTCAAATGTTGTTGAACTGAAGTGGAACGGAAAACTGTGTAGGTACACTGCACTTACGTTTGCGTATTTTTCTCTGTTCCCTCGGAATAGAAGTTGTCTATTTCTAGACAAGCTTATTTGCAGCCAATCTCATCTACCTATGTTATATTTGACTTGTAAGAGTTTACCCTGACACCACAAAAACATAAAGTATCGCAACTACAAGGCACATCCTGAAACAGCAGAGGCCCAACCCGAGCTTAGGTATTCATGCAACTTCTGATGCTGGAATGTCTGAATTTATTTTATTATAATACAGGACTAGCAATGGATGGGCGCGGCGGCACGCCGCGCCAACTAATATGACGATTGCAATATTTTTGAAACGATAATTGAATTGATGGAAGTAATTAATGTTTTCTTGTTTAAACAGTAGGTTTTAAGATGGATGACAATGAAGTTGGATACAATATATACTGAAATTAGGTGCATAAAAATTTGATCATGAAGATCAAGTAAATAAGTGGGCATCAGAGCCAGAAATGTAGTCTGGTAATAATAACTGGTGTTGCATTTTAGTCTGCGATTAGGCATCTTGCTAATCGTGTGCTTGTATTTATACTGACGGGATATGTTTTTGTGTTCAGATGGAATTGTATGTTGAGATTGAACGGTATTTTTACTAATAAGCAGAATAAAAGTAGTGATGTCGGTCTCATCCAAAATAGTTATTGAGATTTTCTAATTGGTGATGTCACGCCCGTCTACACATAAAACTCTAACATGCAACTTAGATACGGTGAAAGCAGATACATATCTTAATTTGCAAACACATATGCATTGCACGGTGATATTGAGAAGCGAAGAAGATGGCTTCTTTTATACGAAATGGATTGGCCGGTTGTGCTGGAGTGTGTTTCTTGCGGACTGCATAATTAATAAGATTGATCTGTATAGCTTTTTTTTAGATGAATTGCTCTCTATAGCTGCTGCACAACAGTAGTCTGTTCTAGGAAAGACTAACAGTAGATGATGGCACTCAAATATATATATGGTGGTTTGGCTAGATGTGCTAGCTCTGTAATATTGTGCCCTCCCTTCTGACCGTTATTTTCACTATTTCTGTAATACTCTCTATCTAGTATTTTTTTCTGAAACTGTGAGTGGCTTCACCACCAGCCAGAGAAGACAAAAAATGCCAGTGAGAGGAGGATGACTCCTGCAACCACAGACCCAGAAAAATAAATGAAAAAGGTAAGTCATAAAAAGGAGGAAGAGTTCCTCGTTCCTTGGCTCCTGCAGGGATGGAGTCTTGCGGCCGGCCGAGATCCTGCACTTGGGCGTCATCGACCTAGGATGAGCTCCTGGATGCCAGAGGACCTGGATGCAGAGGAATTAGTCAGCAGTGATAGGCGGTGGTGGATACAGAGCCATGGAGGGCGGATTGAGGGGGAGGACGGGAGCAACCATTCATGTTGGTGAAGTAGATCTATCGGTGCCTGGTATGTTGCTCTTTTTTTTCCAGTATTTACTACAAGTTCGCGTAGTGAATGTGAATTTTATCATGCTGAGAAGTTCACTGAGTTCGACATTCTGAATTGTAATTCAATTCTGTTTTGTGCATGCTATAAACATAAATTAGAAAAGCAGAGTAAAAATCAACTGCACAAAAATTGTCTTATTACTAAAGAAATTGATTACAACAGTAGGGGGTAATATAAAGGCAGAAGAGACGAAGAGTTGTCTTTAGTATAATATTCATTCAGTTCAACATGAAGTAGAGGAGAAATCACTGGTTATAGTATAACGTGGAAGTATTTTCTAGTAAAAAGTGCACATAACATAGGCATACTGTGATCTGAGCTGCCGTGCCTTGAAGTGCAACAGTCCGTGTGACATTGTAGCATCTATAGGTAGTTTCAGCACTGAACCTCTGCAACTACCATTTGCACAAACCTGAAATTTGTTGTTGGAGGATGGTCTTGTTCCTGTATTTGATTTCAAATCGTTAGTTCTTATTATGCATAGGCCAAGGAGAATTGTTGCTTCAAATAGTACATGCAAACCTATGACATCACTACTAAAGCAAAATACACTAAGTCTTGCAGGTTTGAAATGGGCTCTTGGGCTCTTGGCCAACATGTTGGTATATATGGTAATTAATCATATTTGGCATGAAAGGTAAAAAAATAAAAGATATGCACACTCAAATTAATCTAGTATACAACCCAATAGCAGAACTTGAAAACAAAGATTGGACCAACAAAGGAAAGAGCGAACTGGTAGATTTGTTTGTTCACCGAAGCATAAATTTATCGATTGGCGAATTACATGATGAACTGCTTTTTTTGCCAAGGTCAATTTTGTTCTATCTTGTCAAACTTCCTCACATGATTCTTCTGGAGAGCGATCATTTTATGTAGAGGATCAGCTGAAACAAAATGATGTACCATAGGTATAATTGCAATATTTAGTAAGCATGCAAAGTAGTTGGGGAGCTATCCTTATATGCAACAAAATGAAGGAGAAATGTAGCCCAAAAATTATTAATTACTTCATGTTAATTTGAAACAACAGATCTATAAAGTTGAAGTATGTTAGGACTTGGTTGTGGACCCACGGTTGAAAGTTGTATCATAATGCATTTTGAAATACCGGAATGTGGGAGAATGGTTTGTCAGTGAGAATGAAAATTAGAACTTGAGGACTACCTAGTGTGGTCAGCACGTCTAAATAAAGCTAGTCACCATGATAATAAAGATTTTACTGATATAAGACAATATGCATGCTATTATTAGTAATTATTATATAGATTCTACACTGCTGCCAACATAAGCACACGTGATCAATACTCAAAACATGAACAGAACATTGTCTGTATCAATTTTATGCAACCATGGGACCCGCTTTTGAATATTCCAAAAATGTGCCAAAGGTATAATTGCAATGTGACTCCCAATGAAATTAGACATGACTAAATTAGTTATTCTATTGAGCCATAGGATAAGTAATATATTCTTTCAAATAGGTTTTGAGTAAATGGAATTCATTTAATAAAATGTGTGATAAATCCCGTGGGAAATTAAGTGATAAATCAAACAACTCCCATCAGAAAATATTCTAAGTATTTCAATCATCCACTCTCTGTTCAATCCTTTGATTCAAATAGGCCATGTACTGAATTACTGAATATCAATAGGGCCTTCAACTGTTCCCGACTTCCCTCTGACTTCTTAAAGTGCAAATCATAGAGATAATTAGGGGAATTAATCATTAGACCACATTTTTGAAAATAAATATATCATAGATAAAATATGAAGGTCGAACTAAATTATAGCTAAGTTACAATTTATCGGAAGATTTGACATGGTATGTATCATTTTGTATGAAAACACCTTAAAGTAGCTCATCAGGTTGAGAAATCATACATAATATTGCCTATGATCTCTTATAAGAAAGTAATAAATTGTGCTAATGGAGGAACTGAGTTTACATAGTAATGTCGATGTACACCTTCATACCTAAATATGCTCTGACCAGCTGGAACGCAAGGATTTATAACTGTAATATGATACTTATTCACTGAAGCAAGGCCGAACTAAAGGATTACCTGTTCAGTTTATATCCTCAAACTACAAACTGTAATAGTACCACTGAAAGTGTTTAATTCGGGGAAGCCATTGGCAGGCTGATACGCACTGGATGTTGTAGCTTCTCTACTCTTAGTAATACAATTCAGTGAAGATAGGGATTGGCATAAGAGCATACACGCTGATGTGTTCATACTGTCGAAAAATCTGAAAGTAAATATTTAGTCAGCTCACAAACCGAACATATGCAATCTAGTAACGGAAATAACTATGTACACACAGGTATGGGTGAGGAAAGAAAAGGTGGAGGAGCACGTTCAGAGCAGCACGTTGCTTTGAGATTTGGAGAAAAGAAAAGGTGGAGGAGTTCTTTTGTGTACCTTTGTTGCATTTTCTTACAGCAGTGGTAGAACCGTGAAACACGGCATAAACGCAGGCACGCGTGGAGATTCCCTGAACAGCGGACATGCATACGGGATTCCCGGGACATCTGTTTCTCTGTATCATCTCCTCTTTCCATCCTCTTTCTATGTCTCCCACAGGTCATCGTTCTCCTCTCTCGTTTCTTCTCCAGCATCGTCTCCTTCCTTGTTTCCTTCCTCGTGCCTACCACCATTGCTGCCCTTGCTTCTTTGCTCCCTTCGCAGCTGCCGCTGATCTGGCCATACATTGACTTGCTAGATTCCAGCCGAAATCTAGAGAAGCCCTTTTCTCTCCCTAGGTACATTGCATCCCTCCTGACAAAATTCGTCTTCCTCCCGAGCGCTCCCCTTATTGCTCCCCCTCACTCGACAGCACACATGGCAGACCTAACCGGTGCAGGCTGCGCGGTGCCTCGCACCAGATGGCGTCGGCTCAGCACCTCGACGTAGCCATCGACATCGCTATCAACTTCGTAGGGAAGCCAGAATGAGTATCGGTGACGGTGGCCTCCAAGTCCATGTCGTTGCCGCGGAGCTCACCGAGCTTTCTCCTCCGCTCCGCCATGGAATATCTCGCAGCGGGTGCACGCGCAGCCGCGCAGGGGAGGCTGCTACACATGTCTCGGCAGCTCGGCGGTGGTCACGGCCTTACTGGAGAAGACGATCCCGCTCATAGCATTCACGGACTTAGGTGCACCAGTCCATTCGTGCAATTCAGGCAGAGCTCAGGCAATTAGTACCTAGTTCATCAGCCCGACATATCTACTAGTATTGATGTCTTTTTTTTCTTCTTTGCGGGTGAGTATTGATGTCTTTGTTGTAGTGCAGACATTGAGGTTGTGAGATTTTCGAATATTTGAGATGGTGAATAGGGACAACTAATCTGGCATAATTCTCACAATCTGGATGTGAGAATCCAGTTTTATTTGCGGGGTGAGAATCCAGTTCAATGATGTGCTACTTTATTTTTACCATTCTTCCTGTTCATGATAGCGGGGCTAGTACTCTGCTGAGAACGGCAGACAGAGTACTTCCCGCAGCGCCCCCGGCCGGTCAGGCCGGCTCCGGCGCGCCTTCGCCCTCCTGCTCGTCGCCCGCTGCGCCTTCGCCTCGTCGGCGATCCGTGTCCTGCCTCGCGTCACCGCGCCGCTTCGCACGCATCCCGTCCGACTCCGCGCTCGACCTCCCACGCCCTGGCTCATCCAGCCGCGCGCGTCCTGGCTGGCCGGCTGCCGCGCCCGCCGACTCTTCAGCGCCGTCCGCTTGAGCCATATCAGACCTCCGGCTATGCCCTCCGCGTGCTCTGCCGCCCTCGTCCGCCCGGGTCACCGCCGCGCCGGCTCTCGGCCGACCGCGCCTCGCCCACTCCGGCTCCTCCTCGCTCGGCCAACTGCCCAACTACCTTCCCGCCAGCTGCGCCGCCCGCTCGCCGCTCGCCACGCATGTCGGCTGCCGCGCTTGCGTGCCTCGCCGCTCCCGCACCTCGCCGTGCCTCGTTGCCGACCTCCTGGCCACGCGCCCACTCTCCGCGCGCGCCGGCTCCGCCCCTGCCGGCTGCACCTCGCCGTGGCCGGACGGTCCAATCGCTCGTCTCGCTCGGTCCAGAAGATGGGTGGGCGAAGCAAAGAGGGCGGGAGACGGAGCAAGCGGGAGACGGAGGATTTTGGGGTGAGAAATTTTGAGTTGGGGATATGGGCAATGGTGACGGCGACAGTGTCTCTTGTCTGGTCCGGGACAGAATCTCCGTGTCGAGCGGAGCAAAGCCAGGAAAAAGCAACAACTGACGCGACTGAATAAATGAAGGCAAATGAAATCCTCCTCTCTTCTTTTCTCCGGATCTCAAAGCAACCTGTTGGTCTGAACGGTACAGATTACTTCCTTAATTGTATCCACCAACAGAAGGAACATCTAAGTAGTCCACAGAACCAATCACACTAACAGCACACAAAAGGAATCTAAACAAAGGCAGCACACCAAATAGGAATCAATTGCAACAAAACAATTATCTCTGGTATTCTCTAATATTCATCTAACAGACCAGGTTTCAGGGAGGCTCTTTGAAGACATAATAAACCACATGAGTATGCATCATGAGTGCCTAACCTACGAATAGAGCATCATTGGCATATTTCACATATATTTTGTTAAATTTTCTAGGAGTGCATTTGCAAATGTCAACATTATACCTACATCGAACCGTACGCACACTATCAGATGACAATTAGAAAGGAAAATTGGGATTACAAAGCGAACATAAATTCAAGTAAAAACAAAATCTAACCTCTTCTGTACCACTGGCTATATTTTAGCTGAGAAAACATGGAATCTTCCTACGGGCAGCAAGATCCACGAAGGTTTGAGAGTTTCATATTCAACTTCCAATAAACAGAACAAATCATATGCTCCCAATCTTTTCTTGACCAGACACAATGGATATGTCCGGTTTCTGGGATTTATCCTAAAAGAAATTAGCAGCTGAAGAATCTTATTTAGAATTAAACAAAGGACTTACACATGCAATTGTCACAGTTAGGAAATAATCATATTTGCTCGTTCTTCCAGTGGCAACAACTTAACATGACACATAATAATTGGTCACCGTGGCGAAGTGGGGCCAGGAGGGTGTGCTGAACTATGGATGGGCAACTTCTGAACCGGAAGGCGAACATAATATGGAGGTTTTCTATAGAAAAATAAGACAAACTTGCAGGAGAAATACCTATAAGCTTCAAAACTTCAGCGGAAAGATGACAGCAATTTAATGTTCAGAAAAATAGGTCAATGAGTTCTTAATGTGAAAATTTTAACAATCAATTCGGAAGAAACCCTCCAGGAAGTAATTCTCTAGCATTAAGTGGGTACAAAGAGAAAATAATATATGCTGGAAAATTGCACAGTCCCATGTATAACAAAGATCTGATCACAATTCAGAAATATAAAATAACCTTATTGTTGACGAAGAAAGCTAAAATAACAAAATCGGAGAAGTTTGGTGTATGGCCATTAAGGAATATGCTAACAACATTCAGGACCATGGATCTACTTGCTGCAATCACATGCATAGAGTAGAAGAGTTCGAAAATGGCACTTATTGCAGATCTTTTTTTTATCAGGGACTCATATATGATAAGGAACAGTGGAAAAAGGAAAAAAGCACAACTTATCTGCATACAAATACATAAATGTACAGAAATTGCTGCGTGAAGAAGGAAAGTAGAGAAGAACTTAGAAGGGGATTGATTTACCTCAGTTTAAAAGGGTAGTCAACATCTATAATCCTTTGTGGAGACATTATAGAGAAAACTTTGTAGGCGACACAATCCAGTACTAACATCACGCTCCTGTATTACTGGCAGATATGTCCTGGTAGTACATTAGTGGCTCTGTAGACTGCCAGGCACCAACATCCGAACACCACAAGCTCGTGTGCTGGAAGCACAGAGCCAGATCATGGATGCCTCAAAATTTAACGTTTGTCTCAAAGGAAAAATAGTCTTCAGCTTGCCAAGGTAAGAAAAGAAAATAAGACTATGGTGATAGACTATCCACCACCAAATAGCCAAATTTCACACATAATATATCCGTCCAACGAGGTCGATCTGAAGAAAACTAATTTGATGTAGTGTGCGCCCCTCTCTATGCAAGTTTTTCTGTTAACAAACATAAAATATCTACCATTAGACTTCCCTGAAATTAACCTCTACTCTGCTTAGTAAAAAGCATGTAACAAAGTTGTAACATACCCTCAGGACTGGTCTTCGAAAGAAATTATACCTCTAATACATGCTCAAAACAGGTAAATGACGGTGTGTCTTGGATGGGCACTTATAAATCATCAAAATATCAAAGGTATTTAATGTAGGAAACTGAGCAGATCAAATTGCACACCTAAGGTTTAATCTAGCTAACACTAAAAACTGAATTATGTACTACAGGGTTGCCATATTTTGACATCCTCTTACTTGCTGTCCAATTGGGGACATCCACAGTGACACATCCTGCTTTGCACCGCAAAGGACTTGACACACTCCAGCTTCAGACGTTTGTGTGGAATGGCATGGTGGCTCCAGTCCGAGGAAACTGGTTTCCAAAAAAAAGCTGGTTTGTGTGGAATGCATCATATCACAACCACACTGGAAAGTAGTATTACAGTAGGTTGAAACATCGAATTTAGCGAAGTACCTTCCATGGACAGCCTCCTACTATATCATTTTGGCTGTCCTCATTGCTCAATCCTTTCTGGACCCCTTTCGATACCCTGCTTGTGGGACTCCAAACCCCTGCTGGACTGCATCCACTTCTGACAAAACCTAACTGAGTTAGTTCAGGGGGCTAGAGCGTACATCGCAGCCACCACTTAAGCCGCAAACCATTGCTCATTTCTCCCTCCAAGTCAACCGCCTCCAGCAGCCCCTCAACCCCATCCCGATGGTACGTCTACCTGACATGCACCACTCCTGCAGGCGGCGATCTTGCCGGCTTGACCCCGAGGTACATCGCTCGGACCACAAGCAACATCAGCAAATCAGTATAGAGAAAAGAATTAAACATCAAGCAGGCGGAGAAACAACTAAGGAGGACGTACGTTGAGCCGGGTTCCCAGCACAGTGCGGCCACATGCTCATGGAAGGCCTCGAGAACAGTCCGAGGGAGGCAGCGACTGCTGCCCTGCCGGGATCACGACTGTCGAGGACGGCCTTGTTGACGCCGCACCAGAGAATGGTGGAAGAGGTCCAGGAGGCGATCTTCCGCTTCGGCCTCCGCCTCCTCCTCTTCTGAATACTGCATCCCATCTCTGCCCTCCAGATATCCGCCCGCCGCTCGACCCCCTACTACAGCGCGCCCGGATCTTCAAAAAACCGATCTTCGGAGCTGCGCCCCGACGTCTACTGTGCCCCGCCACCGGGCCATGGCGGCGGCAGACCTCCGGGCGCGCGGCGGCGATAGCCCTCCGGGGCTTGAAGGTTCGCGTGGTGGAGGAGGAGCAGGGAAGCGAAGTGGGGCGGGTGAGCACAGTAGGCGCGCCGGGGGTGGACCACGACGCCTCGCCGGAGAAGCTCGTCGGCGGGGACTCGCCGTGCGTGAAGAAAATTGGGGAAGAAAGAGGCGAGATTGAGTTTTCGGGTGAATTCGAGAGACAGACTCGCAGATACGATAAACACCAGTCAAAGCGGTGTGGCAGCAACACCAGACAGATCGTGTCCACTTTGTCCCAACCAAAAAAATGGCTACGTCCACACTATGAGAAAACACCAAGCCAGTCTACCACTGAACTACTGAAGCCCAGCGTCGGTAGCATAGAAATCAAACTTTGCTAAAAAATGCTACAGAGCACCAAATGCTACACAGAAGATAACCAGCGAAAAACAAACCATCTGAAACAGCACGAGGTTAACTTCTTAAAAAGCTCAAAATTAGGAGAAAAAGATGTTTGTTAAGGTTTAATATAGTAGTTACAAGGCTAATTCACAGTGTGTGGTACATTACATATGCCAATTGAACATGCTATAACGATTATTACATTATAGGAAGTAAACCTGGAAAGTCTGACTACCCGTATATATCAGCACAAAGAAATTTAATCTTAGATGTTCATTATGTGAGATATTGTCCTACTCTACTTCCTTGTCTGACGCCGTAAGTTGCCTTCAGTGGATGCTCAAAGTCTATGGATACACAACAAGAGACATTCTACTATAGCTCGTCCTTCACACCGTCAGCGGCACCTACTGTTTCGATGTCAGGAGTTTGCGGCTTCTCCCTGATTTCGACATCGGAGATATCAAGCTTTTCCTTGATGAATCTCGTCATGTCCTTCAGGCTTAATTTCTTTGAGAGTTTGATCTGCATTTCCGGAGCAACGTATATCACTAACATGTGGTGAAGAAATAACTCACGGCATGTTTGCATTTGTTTCAGAAGACGTACCGGGTTGGTCTTGTCCCCAGCAGGATAAAGCAGGAGTGTGGGGTAATTGTTTACCTGCATTGAAGCATGGAGAATTGTAAGAGAAAGGTATACCACAATACGTTGATATGCACTGTGGGCTTATTACATCCTTTCATCAGGTTGAAAGGCAACCAACTGAGCTTCCAGATTCCAGCAGTCAAAGCAAACATACTCAAAAACTACACATCTCTTTTCGCAAATGCAACGTCAACGAAAATGCTAGTTGCTGCTCATTTCATTACCTCACCTAAAACTATTCCAGCCTTTCTTCCAAAGAGGGGTTAGCATATACAGTCATAAGTGGCAGCAATTCCACCAGAACATCATATTCAACGTATGGGAAGTCATTCTTTTGCTTCTTTTTTACAAAGCTATCTTTTGGAAGTCAATGCATGACAACATTTGCGGGTGAACAACAAACAAACTCCACATCATCATGCATGTCACTAAGTCGATATTCATGTGTTCTTCAAACACACATTATTATAGGCTTAGTTACAATTTTCTTGGAATGTACTCCAAGAAAATTCATTTGGTGGAGTAAGTTTCAAGCAACCTAATTTTAAGTTCCATAAATAATCTAACGGAATAAATATAAATGGACTGCATGGCCTTAAATTACCAAGATGCAGATATAGTAATTGACAGCACATAATCCTAATTAAAATGGAAACCATACACCAACAGATAGCATGACGAAGCTAAAAGGTTAAACGTATTTGATATCTCTGCTGTGGGCATATGGTGGTACTGCAAATACTGAATTACCTTCAGTTTGGGATGTTCATTCACAGAAGCATCAATACGTGCAAATTTAAGATTGTCCAAACCACTGAAATGTTTGGCCAGCTTCTCGATGTTTTTGCTTATCGCTTCACAGTCAACACACCAAGGTGCATAAGCCTGTGTTTTACAGATACAAGATACTGTGAGATGTTGGAGGTAAAAATAAAATATTTTGAACATGACAGATTTTGAGTATTAGAGCACAAAAGAAATCACAGATAAATAGCTTCGAGTAAATTAAATACCTCCAGGAAGACATGGTGAGGGCTTTCTAGGACAGAAGAATCAAATGTGCGTCCAACAACCTTTTCAACAAGCCCCTTCTGCAAAATGTTGGGAGAGGGTCAAATTAATTAATTACACAATCTGCACAACCTATCATATATATGTTAACAGAGGTTATTAAAGAGCAAAGGCTATCTACTAATGTCAGAAACACCAAGTGTATAAGTTGCTCCAACTTAAAATGAGGTTGTGCTTAAGTGCTACAGGAATTTATATCACGATGCATTAAACTTGCAAGACCCAAAAGTTGACAAAAATAAAAGCTTACTTCTTGCGGTACTTGTTCTGATCGGAAGTATGGAGTAAGTGTACCATCCGCAAGCCTTAAGCAGAACTCCTGTTGTTCGGTTCATAGTTGTTCAGTTCATAATATAGTTAATCAATTTGCCTCGAGTAACATGCCATAAAAGGTGAAATAAATAACTCAGTACCTTTAGGTTCTTCATGTTAATATCTGCCTCCAACAGATATTTGGAACCATCATTGGTGTCAAATGCTGTAACCTGGTAAATTTTATAGTTTTAGCAATAGTCTATATCGTTAAATAATAATAATAATAATAATAATAATAATAATAATACAGAAACAAATCCACCAAAATGCAAGCAGTCAGGCTCACATGTCTAGACAGGCATCTACTGGGAAATACATACTAAAGATGGAAATTGTCTCCAAAATGAGATCCATGAAACAATGAACATACAGTAGGTTTATCTCCTTCAAGGCCATAGAGTGACAGGAATGGTTTTGCAAGGTTTTCTTCAGCAGTGTCGACATATATAAACATTATCTGCAATCCAGGGAGAAAACAGTTTTCATTTAGATGATTATGACAATGGTCAGGAAACCAGAGTAACGACAGCTACATCTGTTTGTATCAAAAGTGCACACCTTTGTCTTGAATCCACGGGCAACCTCTTGAACAATTGATTCAAGATCTTCAAAATCATAAGCTTCGGCAAAAGTGAAGACCTAGCAAAAATTTGCAGGAAATTATATGCAATTAACCATATAAAGAAAGAGACCATTTCTGTTTTCTTCATCAATATATATTTAAAATGGTTATTGCATCCTTCCACCCTCTAGGGAACAGTTTTTACATTAAAATTATGGTGAGAAAGGCTGGGAGTACTAACCTGCAGCTTAATTGGGCTTCCGTAGACTTTAGCGGAGTTTAGATCAGTGAATACAGTAACTAGCGGGAACTTGTTGAGTTCCACAAACTGTACTATCGCCTTTTCTTCAAATGCTCCATCTGCAAAATGATTTTACATAAGCTAATTCACTAATGTGCTCAATTCTGATTGCTAAACGTACACCAAATGGATAAACATGAGCCACAGAAATTGAAGCTTAATGTGGCATTACCTTTGAATAATGAGTAAGGATCTCAATTATTAAGTTACTGATCAAATCATGGCATGCAAGGCAAAAATGTAAATAATGATGAACAAAAGGGAAACATCTAAACATTTGCAAAAGATACTTACCAAACTTTTCAAACTTCTCGGGTTCAGTTTTCACAAGGCCCAGGAATTGCTCTTCGGATGCAATGCCTGGAAAAAGAATCTTGGCCACACTCCTGTCATTGGTTTCTACAAACTGTACTTCATTTTCAGCTGTCGCTGCCTTCACGAATTCTTCGTGGTCGGCTCCCTGACAAAAGTGGATAGCAATAAACAAGATAGGTTAGATCCAGCAAATGTGTAGCTTCGATCTCAAGTTGTCATCTGAAGAGCTCGCAAACTGAACATTCCCATCTAGCATTTCGCGTACCTCGTAATTCTTGAATAGTCCAATAGCAAAACTCTGACCCTTTTTGAGAAATGCCTCAGCCGAATCCTTGGACTGAAGGGTAATTACTGGTGCGCCGGTCTTCTTTCTTACCCAGGTAACTATGCCATCCCTATCAACGAGATAGAGACAAATCTGTTATAGTCAATTCGTCGAGCACATCATATGCTGCTGCCGTATCATCATGGAACGAAAGAATTAACCGGAGTCCTCACTTGGTGTGGAGGCCAGTGTAGGTGTGCTCGGTGCCGTTGACGAAGAGGAGCACGGTGGGGAATCCGCTGACCCCGACGGCGGCGGCGGCCTTGGGGAAGCGCTCCCCGTCGAGCTTGGCGAAGGCGACGGCGCTGCCCATCGCGCGCAGCGCCGCGGCGGCCTCGGCGAAGCGCGGCATGAGCTGCGCGCTGCGCTCGCACCAGGGCGCGTAGCCGAGGAGGAGCAGCTGGGCGTGGTCCTCCACGGCGCGGCGCGCGTTGTCGTTGTCGAGCACCAGCACCATGGACTGCGTCCGCCGCACCGCCTCCGCGCCCCCGCCGCTGCTGTCCTCCGGCGCCGCCGCCTCCTCCTCGTCGTCCACGGCCAGAAGCGCCTCCAGCACCTCCGAGTCGTCCACCTCGTCCAGATCGAGCCTCGCCGCCGCCGCAGACACCGCGAGCAGGGCGGCGAGCAGCGCCGCCACCGCGAGGAGCCGCCGCGCCCTCATTGCGTGCCGCGCTCCGGGATCTGGGAGAGGGAATCCCGCACGACGAGGCCACGAGGGGGAGAGATCGAGCAAGGATGGGAAGGGGGACGCGGTGTGCGTGCTCTAGTAGTGGTAATGGCGAGCGAGCTCGAGTGTTCAAACGGTAATGGAGAACGCCGGTGCGGCCGCGGCGATCACGGGCGTGGCTGACGCTGACGGGTGGGGCCGGGAGGGCGTGGGGCCCTGAGTCAGTGAGAGCAGTGGCGGTGGAGACGTGTCGGTTTCGTCGCGGGACGGGAGCACATGGGGTTGGGATCGTGACCGCCCGCGTGATTAGCGCTCAAGCGAAAATCTGTGGAGATGCATGTGATTAGTGAAGGAAGGTCAACTCTTTCAATCCCTAAGGCCTTGTTTGGTACTAGTGTATCAGTGGGGATTACTGGGATAATACTCTAGAGTATTGGGTGAATTACTGCTGTCACCCAATTCCCACAAAACCCCATCCCCAATCCACTAGGTATGGGTAGAGTATTGGGGATTGAAAAAATTACACTAAAATTTGGGGGATAAGTGGGGATAAGTGGGGATAAGTGGGGATTAAACTCTCTCATACTCTAGCACCAAACATGCATTGGGGATAAGTGGGGATTTAAAATTTCGAGCAGATTATCCCCGCTAATCCCCACTAAAACTCTAGTACCAAACAAGGCCTAACAGGGTCAAAGGCTTTTGTCCGGATCAAGGAACCTTTTTCTTCATATTCTTTTAACAAACTTTTTTGATAATCTTTGGAGGCATTTTGAAGGGTCCAACGGTACCAAAAACTTAAATCAGAGGTGTAGCCCTTTATTTTCGAACAGTTGAAATTCATATTTCAAAGTTTCAAAAAAGCCGAAACAAAATTTTAGGGAAAGGCCAACTATGTATGCTACAATTGCATAAAATATCGTTACAAACAACCTCATATTCTAGGCTATGCAAAAACATCAAGTCCTGACAAATTTTATAGTGAATAGTGCACATTTTAAGACTACAAAATATATCGGATTTTTCTCAACTTGGTGTAGCCTATAACACAAATTAATTTGCATTGGGATTTTACACAATTGCAGTATACATAATTTGCTACCTCTAGAACTTTATTTCGGATTTGTTTTGAAACTTCGCGATATGAATTTTGATTGTTTAAAAATAAGGAGCTACATGTAGCTCGGCCTCCAAAACATCTCACTCGATACAATATGACCTTTTGTTGGGACGGAATTTTTAGATTGTAAGTGTATTCTTCGGCGAGATAAGGTGGCGGCTATATCCTAATGACGGAATAAGGTCCTCCTGTCATATCCTCGCTCTCGTGGTGCACCAAGCGTTGGCGGAGGACGCGTGGAGTTTTGTGTATGGCGGATCTCCTGGAATCTAGCCAGTCTTCATGTTCGTCGGTGTGGTCACAAGTAAGGCTCTTCTGGTTACGGTTCTTATCATTGGCAATGACTGCTACTCTGTTGTGTTGGTCCTTTGGACCTTAGCACGGTAACTTCTCTACCGTCGACTACAACAAACTTTACTTCAGCATGGTTTGCTTGGCTCCGGGGCGAAAACGACTGCGGGCATTCGGCTCTTTCCACTGCTCGTAGTCTACGTAGGTGGTCCGAAGACCTATTTTTTTATTACATTTGATATCGTTTGTACTGTTCATGATGATTAATAGATTGGTTGTTCTTTCCGTAAACAAAACTTAAGTCCTACACAAGAATTCAAGACTTGCAGTAGATGCTCTCACTGAGAACACTTGATAAATGACATCACGGGAGACATGACCGTCAAAAGTTGTGTTCATTTTGTAAAACTATGATAGAAGATTGACATTGTCATCAGAGATGAGCATTGCCGAATTACAAGAACAAATAGATCAAGTACAGTCTCTGGACCTATAATGGAAGGATAGACATGGATTACAAGAACAATTGGATCATCGCTTCACATGTATGCAAAATGAGGATAACGTCGATCACATCCTAACCCAATGCACTTATGCTACACAAAGTGCGGTCCGTCTACCTCAAAAGAATGGTGTTCCAGATGGGTATCGTTAGATGGAGACCAACCTTCCCAGAGGGAAGTTGGCTCCCGAGCGCTTGACGCGTGGCAGCACCAGCGAGACTCCGCGTGCGGCAGGCCTCCCCGCATGAGTATCTCGCGCGCGCGGCCGGGACGTACTTGAGCGCCGTAGACGTACTTACTCGCTCCTGCACTAGCCCTCTATCGATCAACACCCCCGTTTGAAAGAAAGCCCTCCCTGGCGTTCGACCGCGAGCGCGGTCGCTTCTTCTGGGCGCGGCAGCGCGATGGCTATTCCATTTGTCGTTTCTTCTTCTTCTGTGACGCGGAGCGCTCGCGCGAAAGCGCGACTCAATTCCCTTTGTATCATGTAGTGTTTTAGTTGCGTTCACACGTGTTCACACTAACAGCTTGTATTACTACTTTGCAAGTTGCATTAGCGTTCACACTGCATGCATGCACATGCACAGAGCATCTCATGGATTTGCATTTAATGAGTCAACTTTTCAGCACTCTTTTTATAAGTTATTGCATGCATACACATAGCATCTCACTCTTTTTCTTCAGCACGAGGCAGACTCTCAATTCACTTTTTGCAATTCCCTTTTGGGTTTTTTTTCGTACGGTAATTCATATTTAATAGGGTCCTTTTGCAATTCTATTTTTTGGGCCAGTGGTTTTTAAGGGGGAAAATAACGGGTGGGAAGATCCACTTGCAACTCAAATGAACTACCACTTGCTATTCAAATTAAGTACTGTTTTAAGTTGTAATCTAACAAAAGTTGCTAAAAAAATTTTTAATGAAAATTACTTTTTAGGTTTGCTAGGTATTTATATTTACCGTTGATAAATAACGGGGCACCGGGTTGATAACTTGTAAACAAAAAAAGAGTCGCTACATTTTTTAAATTAAATTAAATTTTTAGGGTTGATATTTATTTATATTTACCATTGATAAATAGCGGGTCACCGGGTTCATAGCTTCTAAACTAAAAGAGAGTGGCTAAAATATTCTAAATGAAATACTTTTTAGGGTTATTATTTATTTTATATTTATCGTTGATAAATAACGAGGCACCGGTTGATAGCTTGTAAAATAAAATGTTCGCTAAAATATTCTAAATGGAATATTTTTTAGGGTTGGTAGTTATTTATAATTACCATTGATAAATAGCAGGGCACGGATTGATAACTTGTAAACTAAAAAGTCGCCAAAATATTCAAAATAAAATTAGATTTTTAGGGTTAGTAGTTATTTATATTTACTGTTGATAAATAACAGGACACCGGTTTGATAGCTTCTAAACTAAAAAAAATCGCTAAATTTCAAATAAAATTAACTTTGGGGTTGATAATTTTATATATTTACCGTTGATCACTCAAGTACGGAGGGGTTGATTATTGAGATAGAGATGGTTGATAACTTTTAGCGAAAAAAGTTCTCGAAACATATCAACATGGGTGCTACTTTTGAAGATCTCGCCGAGACGGATTTTTGGTGAACGAATCTTAATTTGGAGTTGTCGTTTGAAAGTTAAACGTTTTGAATTTACAATTTTGGAAAAGATTGGACATCGCATATTCGTCTATTTGTGCATACATGCAGAACTTTCAATCAATAGCTACAGGTTGATAATTTTATATATTTATCGTTGATCACTCACGGAGGGGTTGATTATTCAGATAGAGAGGGTTGATAACTTTTAGCCGAAAAAGTTTCTCGAAACATATCAACATGTGTGCTAGTTTTGAAGATCTCGTCGAGACGGAATTTTTAGAATCTTAATTTGAAGTTGTCGTTTGAAAGTTAAAACATTTTGAATTTTCAAATTTGGAAAAGATTCCCTGACATCGGATTCGTTTTTGTGCATGCATGCGAACTTTCCCTCAATAGCACGGGTTGATAATTTTATACATTCACCGTTGATCACTCAAGTACGGGGTTGATTATTCAGATAGAGAGGGTTGATAACTTTTAGAAAAAAGTTTCTCGAAACATATCAACATGGGTGCTACTTTTGAAGATCTCGTCGGACGGATTTTGGTGAAAGCGGATCTTAATTTGGAGTTATCGTTTGAAAGTTAAAACGTTTTGAATTTTCAAATTTGGAAAAGATTCAGATATCGATTCGCTTTTTGTGCATGCATGCGAACCTCAATAGCCTACACCAGGTTGATAATTTTATACATTCACCATTGATCAGTCAAGTACGGGGTTGATTATTCGGATAGAGAGGGTTGATAACTTTTAAAAAGTTTCTCGAAACATATTAACATGGGTGCTAGTTTTGAAGATGTCGTCGAGACCGATTTATTGGTGAAAACAGATCTTAAATCGGAGTTGTCATTTGTGAGATAAAACTTTTTAAATTTTCAAATTTGGAAAGATTCTCGCTTACGTCATCAAATTCGTCTGTTTCTACATGCATGCAAAACTTTCCCTCAATAGCCTCCACTACAGTCCAAAATTTGCCAAAAAAGGAAAAAAATGTTTGGTTAGAAACCGATCGCTCAATTCCTCCCTGGCGCACGAGCGCTAGCTAGGGGGGGCCCGTTTGAAACGAGTACGTCCCTGCCAACATGCATACAATCAATCTGGACTTAAACCCAAAAAGCTCAAGCACACATCCGTGTGCGCCGACCGGCCAACACAAGCAACACGCGCGAGCACATGTTCAAACATAAAAGTACGAGTACACCTCGCTTATAACTCGAGTACAATTAACAACAATACACGAGTACATCTATGTACAACACACGAATACAGTTACGTGTACAACACGAGTACAGTCACGCACACGAACGAGTACAGGTACAGTCGCGCACACGAGACAGGTACAGTCGTCCACATAAGACAGGTACAGTGGCGCACAAGAACGAGTGCAGGTACAGTCGCTCACACGAGACGGGTACATTCACCTACACGAGCGAGTACAGGTACAATCGTTCACATAAGATAGGTACAGTCCCGCACACGAACAAGTACAGGTACAGTTGCTCACACGAGTAAAGGGGAAAAATGCACCAAATACATTCAAAACAGAAGTACCTATCAGCTCATGCACGAGTACATTTAGATACACAACACGAGTACAACCATAATAGTATAGGAAGTACGAAAAAAAAGTATCTTGAAACTAATCAACATGGGATCTACTTTTGAAGATCTCGACGAGAGGATCTCAAAAGTGGAAACAGTTCATCATTTGGACTTACGATTTTTAAGATATTTAATTTTGAAAAAACGAATCTATGAAAAATGGAAAAAACTGACACAATCCAGCTCTTCTCTCTCCTCCCTCATCCCCACATTGCTTTCCCTTGCGACACGTGGCGAGCAGGGAGACTACTTCCCAGCGATTTTCTGGCACCACAGCGCGCCACTTGTCGCATGCGGAATAAGTTGTCTTCCCTTCGCGAAAGTCGGCCTTTTTCTAACGATTTCGGTTCCAGATTCAAAAGGCAACTTAGAAAGATGGTGGGCTGTAGCAAGGAAAAGAGTGAGGAAGTCTAAAATAATACAACTATACACTTTGATCATATTGCATGGTCAATCTAGGCATATAGAGGAACGCTGGTGTCTTCAGAAATATTCAGAGACAACTAACACGAAACAAATTTGCCCGAATCTTGTCCTTGTGTGGGTTGAGTGAGAGTTACCATGTTCTGATGTTCATACATCAGTTTGCCCGAATCTTGTATATTAACTTGTTTTTTCGTGGGAGTGACTATCTAACAGCTGCCTGTTTCTCAATTCGGGAACAGACACTTTTCCTGCACCAATCAACACGTGACATCTGTCTCCCAAAAACTCAGTCAAATGAAAAAAAGCGTCTGTTTGAGTAAACCAAAAACAGACAGATTTCAGTTCAGCCCAAATAATTTCAGTTCAGCCCAAATAATTTCAGTCCGCTGTGTGACATGACCAAAAAGGACATGTGCAAAAGCCCACATAACCCAGGACGAAAATTATACATCAACTAAAAAGGGACATGTGCAAAAGCCCAGGAAAAACCTACCCAGCACTAAAGACCCAACACAAAAAATCACGTCCAAAGCCCAGACAGCTGCCCTGACCTTCTTCTTCGGCAAGAAAAGTACTCACGTGCTGCACATCGCCTCCCACCAACTCCAACCACTCCCTCCCATCGATTACCTACTCCTCCGAGGATCCAGATCGAGAGGATCCCCAAAAACCATGGACAGGGAAGAAGAAGAACCACCGGGCAAGAAGAAAGGGACGCAAATTCTTCAAGAAAACTTACTTCCACATGCAGATCCGCTGCACTACAAGGTATGTTGCCTATTCCTTCAACACCTGGATCACAAAAAAAAAATCACTGATCAAAACAAAAGGGTGGAATCTGTCAAACATTTTGGTTTATAATTCAAAAATTTCTGCACTTAAATACCTGCATTAGGAAACTCACAGTGCACATTGTGCCAGTTATGCCCTTAACAGGGATCCATTGGAAAATCTTTGACAAAATGCAAACAGGTTTAGCAGAACTACATCTGGATCCTCAGAGGAGTAGGTAAAATGCAAACCTTGGGAAACTACAGGGATTTAGTTTAGCAGAACTATGTGAGGTTTCATGTTGACAGAAAAGAGACAGAACGAGAGAAATCATGTCATCTAATAGAGATGTACCTTGAGGAGGAGTGAAGCAGCTATGTCGTTGGCGCCTGATTCATATCGGACGGAGAGACTCAATTGGTGTAGTTCCCTGAAAAACAACACGCTTTAAAAATAATTCACATACTCAAAGAACACTTGAAAAATTAGTACCTGGAAACTACCCCGAACAGAGACAGACTCGAAATGGTAGAAAAGTTCAGATTTACGATAGCGAAAAAGCATCGATAGCAAAGTACCGTGCAATAAAGCCAAACCCGTGAAAACAGGTTGCTAACATGTGGAATGACGATAACCTGATATGACCTTAGGTCCAACAGTACCTGGTAAGTAAGGGAAAATACATGGGTTAGAAAAAGCAATACAGGGTGTCAGGAAATTCAGAGACATAAGACATATACAGAGACAAAGACATAAAACAGAGACCGAGAGAATCGGAGAAAGAGCTACCTTGATGAGGACCGGAACATATCCTGTTAGCGCCTGATTCATGCAGCAGCTGGAGTGGCGCATGGACGGAGACGAGCAACTGCGGCTGTAGGTCGGATAGGATCCGGTAGGGAATGTATTTCATGGCGGACGGTGGTGAGTGGCTACGGCTGTGGGTTGGAGTGGTTCTGGTCAGCGAGGAAATACATGGGTTAAAAACAGAATGCAAAACTGACAAAACTGTGAGGCACTGAAGAAACAAAAACTAAACTGAGAAATGAGGTGAGAGAGAGAGAGAGCTACCTTGAGGACCATTGCAGCAGCAGGAGTGGTGCCCTGACGGAGATGACCACTGCTGAAATAGGAGACAATACTGAGAGATTGAGAGATCCACAAGCTACTGATGTAAGCAGTTGATTCATGAAAAACACAGAGAAAAAGAGATGCTTAGCGTCAAGTCCATCTGTTATGATTCATAACCACATTGAGATGAGTAGATGAGGACTTATGTACTAATCGAACATGACAATGAGGAAAAATAGATAAATGGATGGACTTGACAATGAGAAAAAATAGATAAAATATTACTGACAATATGATACTACACTAGGTTCTTGACTCCAGAGTGTGCTGGCTCGATGGTTCTGAAAAACTACAGGAAAGATATCAGGAATTGAAACAGCCAAGTTAACTGAACTTATTAACAATCTTAAACTAGCCATGAGCGACGATGCCACTGCTCAATGAGAGAAACTGAGTAGCTGACGAAATAAGAGAACAAAACAGATTGACTAATGAGATTGATAAGCACCCTGCCATGCCGCATCACATAGAAAGAGACATAAGCACCCTGCCATGTCGCATCACATAGAAAGAGACATAAGCACAGAGAGAGGGGGAGAGCACTGGAGAGAGAGAGAGAGAGCTACCTTGAGGAGGATTATAGCGGCTGAAGTGGTGACATGACGTAGACGAGTGACTGCGGCTGTAGGTTGGGGTAGATCCGATCGGCGAGGAATACAAGGGGTCCGGGAATGCATACTGAGAGATTGAAACAATGAAATTATCAAAAGAATGATTTACTAAAATGCATAAAAATTAAAGGAAAACAAATCTACAGACTGAACAACTAAAGGCTGAAACTAAAAGAATGCCGCTGCTAAGACTGAGAAACAAATCTAAGGAACTAAAAAAATGCCGCTGCTCAAACTGAGAAACACAAAAACATAGGTACTTGAAGAAGTGATACTGAGAAACATATAAACTTGAAAAGCTGAAATTGAAAACAAACAGTAACTAGTGACTGCAAACTGAGAAACTGAAAGAATGCCGCTCTAAATTAAGAAATAGAAATTGATACTGAAACAAAGAAAGACTGAAGACTGAGGGACCAAGAGAAACCCGTTGCTCAGAATCTGAGAAACAAAACGAAGATGAAAAACTGAGAAACTATCGAGATAGTTGACTGTAGAAAATAAAAATGAGGAACTGAAAAACTAACAGACTGAAGAACTCAAGAAATTCAAACTGAATTTCTTAACTGAAAAAAAAATGCATACTGAAAAAATGAGGCAATGATGAATGACTGACAAACTTAAGAAATAAGGTATACTGAAAAACTCAAGAAATTCAAACTGGATTTCTAAACTGAGAACTTAGAAAAGAAATGCTAACTGAAAAACTGAGGCAATGATGGGAATACAAACTGAGAGATTGAAAAATTAAGAAAAAACACTTATAACTGATGGACCGAAAAACTGAAAACTCAATTAGTGAGCAAGTTTAACTGAGAGATACAGAAAACTGAGGAGCTGAGGCAATGATGGAAATGCAGACTGAGAGATTGAAAACTGAACAAGTACTGATGGCTGAAAACTGAATACATGGAAATGATGGGAAACTGAATAACATACACTCAGAATATGAGAATCTGAGATTGGAAGCTCAAAAAATAAGGTTCAATGAATTTCTGAACTAAAACATTGACTGATAGTATCTATTTTTGCAGGACATAAGTGCAGGCAGCGCGATGACACATGTTCATGATGAATTTGATGAATCAATATTCTTCAAGGTAAATGATGTTTACATACAAAAAGTTTGAATATGACTTTTATTAATAAAATGAACGATAATGTTTCCATAACACATCTGATCAATTCTTGCAGGAAGACTTTTCATACATGGCTTTACTAAATGGAGATATCGACATGAACTGCTCATCATCTAATATAAATATAAAGGTAAGAAAAAATACATACAAGAATTATTAAAGAATTATTATGTATAAACCATCTTTTTCAAACAGACAAAAATATTCTATCATGTAAACTACACTATGCTTAACAGATATTACTGCAGGATAAAACAATAGTGGATGGTGAAGGACAATCTACAAGTTCGACATACGAAAACAATACAAACAAAGAGGACCATGAACAAAATCCATGGAGCTCAAGTTTATTTGATGACATGCAACTCGATGAGGTAAAAAATTACTATGAATGTTCAAAATCATATATAATACAGTATTGGTGCCATAAAATTTACACATACAAAAAATAGCATATAAATTCTTCATTTATTTCATAGGTTGTTGATGAAGATGAGCAACAAGAAGAAACACATAAACAAGACTTTGACCATACATGGAATCTGGATGGGAAGAACAGTAACAATGCTGAAGATGGTGATGCAGGGGAAAGACAACCTGGCAGAGCAGCTGCAAATGGTGAAGAAAAAAACAAAAACATAACTGAGGAAGATGTGGATATATTCTTACAAAATGAACAGCAAGGGGCAGACCAGGACAATGACCAGCAAAATGAAGCAGGATCTTCAACAAGAAATGAATATGTAATGCCAGTGAAAGGGATGGAATTTCAATCAAGAGAGGAAGCTCAGAACTTCTTGAACATGTATTCATATGCTGTTGGCTTCTCGATAGCTGTGGTGTCAGTGTACCGTGCAACTAGCAAAAAAAGGAAAAATGAGATCACAAGGGCGACTCTCAAGTGCAATAAACATGGACACAACACAGATGCTGAAAATGAACAAGTCATGGCGCAGAGACAAACAACAGTATTTGTCAGAACTGATTGCAAAGTAGAGATTGTCATAAATGAGAAAAGCGGTATTTGGAAGATAACAAACCTAATCCTTGAGCACAATCACCCGCTTGAGCCAGGAGGTAGGTTCTTCCGGTCACATGCCTACATGACAAAGGAGGAGAAATCGATAATAAGAACGATGAAACTATGTAACATACCTACAAGAAACATTGTCTCGGTTCTAGCACACATGAGAGGCGGTATGGAGCAGCTACCATACAACAAACGCAAGGTGTGTAACTATGGATCAAGTGTGACCAGAGAATTAAAGCACAATGATCTAATGGAAGTTCTGTCCTGGTTCAACAACAAACAAGCTCAAGAACCTGGGTTTTACTACTCTATGGATTTAGATGGAGAAAACAAGGTTACAAGCATATTCTGGTCAGATGCAAGAGCGAGACAGTACTATGATCTATACGGAGATTGCATATGTTTCGACACCACTTTCTTGACAAACAAGTACAACTTACCATTCGCACCAGTTGTTGGCATATCGCCACATGGAAAGACTTATTTGTTTGCTTGTGCATTCATCATAAATGAACAAGCAACAACATTTGAATGGTTGTTCAGACAATTTCTGAAAGCAATGGGTGGAAAACATCCACAATCAGTAATGACTGATCAGTGTAGGTCCATGGGCAGTGCAATTAAATTAGTTTTTCCAAATGCAACACACAGACATTGCTTGTTCCATGTGAAGAAGAATTGTGATGACAAAAATGGACCAACATTTGCAGAAAATGAAGGATTGTATGAAGAAATGCAGGACATTATAGATAACTCGTTGACTGAAGAGGAATTTGAAACACTATGGCCACAAATGATTGAGAAGTACAATGTTGGAGGAGTCAAAATCTTTGAGCACATGTGGACAAATAGAAAGAAGTTTGTGCCAGTATACTTCAAAACTAAATTTTTCCCATTTATCCAAACAACAGCTAGAAGTGAAGCGACAAATGCTTTGTTCAAGAAAGGAGTTGGTGCACAGTTTAGCATGACAAGTTTCCTGAGAGAATATCAACGGATAATGGATACAATACATGCAAATGAAGATGAATTGGACCACAAGGTTGCAAATAAGAAGGTAGAACCAACAAACTTCTTGACGAAGTACTATATAGAAAGACAAGCTCATGACCTGTACAACTTGGCAATATTCAGAAAATTTCAACACACACTCAAGGATGTGACAAGGTTAAATGTCCGAGAGCACAAAAGAGATGAAGTTTTTGTCGTATTCCAGGCAAAGAACTGTGCAATAAAAGAGCATCGCCATAGAAATTTCATAGTGCTAGTAAATTTGAAGAATGAGGAATACTCATGTGTGTGCTGCAAATTTGAAAAGGATGGCATCCTCTGCTGTCATATTCTGAAAGTTATGCTGCACCTTGAAGTAGAGAAGATTCCAGAGAAATACATTATTGAAAGGTGGCGAAAAAAGAGCAAAAAATTAAACTACAAACTCCCTGCGCCACAAGAAATGGACAATGATAGTCTAAGGTACAGCTTATTGACAAGAATATTGACACAGACAGCTTCAAAAGGATCTAAAAGCAGAGAAAAGTGCCAATATTTGATACAAGAAGCAAAAAGAATAGAAGAACACATGGACGCAATGGACAGAGTAAAGGAAAACACCGGGGAAACACAAGCAACAGATCAGCCAACATCAACAAGAACAGTTTCAAACTTGTTCAATGCATCTTTGCATGATGGTTCAAGTACAACCATTGATATTCATGACCCTGATAAAGCTCACACGAGAGGACGTCCAAGGATGCTAACAATAAAGGAGAAGATAAAGCAAAACAAATTTTACAAGTGCTCACACTGTGGAAGTGATAAACACACTTTGAAAAATTGTACAAACAAGCATCTTGAATTCAATTTTCCAAAACCAAAGAGGAACAGGAAATCAAAAGCTAAAGGTGCAGGTAAACATATAGTACTACCGAGATCTTGCATCTTAAAAACCATATTACCATGCTAGTTTCAAAAAAACTTATTATGTTTGGATGCAGGGACAAATTCTCCAGCTAAGAAATCAGCAAAGAAGGGGAAGAAAGCGGAGGATCCAGTTCAAGCAATTGAGCAAACTCAAGTCAATATACCAGACACATGTAGCGGAGAAGCATCTACAAATATCTGAAGAAGCTTCAAGAAAGATGAAAATCGATAACTTAATGATACAAATGCAGTTGTATTTGGTAAAAAACATGAGAATTATGTATTACATGATATACTGAAATGTATGGTCGTTTTGTGTTGTTACTAGAAAATATGGACTACAACATATTTTGCACACAGTTTATGTAGGATAAATATCTTATGCTTACCAAAGGGAGGGATTTATCCTCAATGGACCGCCTCAGATAATCTAAATCACAAAATTGATGTATGTGGTTTTGATATCGTTGGTGCCGTTGTTAGGAACACCTAGTGTTTTCATGAGTGATAAAATAGAGCGAAAGAAATACAAAGGTTGTCCTAGTGAAGAAAAATAGTAAATGCTTCAGCATATATATGTACAAATGAGTGGATCCTCCTCCTTTATCCGGGCTTGGAACCGGCTATCCAATATTAAAAAGGCGAAAAAAGAATGTTGGATAGGCGGAGTTACCCCATATATACCCCCATGCCCCCAAAATTTAAAAACACAAAGAATAAATAAAAGCAAAAAATAAAATGTAACCAGAGGCAAATTGTCCACATATATTCTTATATGGATTAGTAATGTTTTACATAAAAAACGAAATGATAAGTACAATACAAATATATACTAATCAAGAGTTCTTATAGAATTGAAAAATGACACAAGTATTCTGCTTCTTAATTCCCAAAAAATAACGCCACAAAGGACCTATGCCTGCAAAAAGAAAAAGGAGAAGAAAATTCACTTATACTAAAAAAAATGAACTACGCTACAAGAGATTTGCAAATCACAAAAAAGAAACACAAACTACAAACCTGGATCTTATAGTTCAGAACCACTGATTTATCTACATTGTTCCTTTTGCAGAAAAATAGCTGATTGGCAATCTGAATTCTGATATGAATAATGTCTTCCTTGCAAAATAATGAGCATGTGTCCACCTCGGGTTTGAAAATCTCCATAAATTTCATAGTAAACACCCCACAGTCATCACTGTTTGAAAACACGTGAAAAAAAAGCCTCAAAAAATCACCTAAAAAAGTCAAGGAAAAAGTGTATCTCGCAGAATAAAATTGAGCAAGTTGAATATTTATATATAAAATTCAGAACTTACACGTTGCCTTGCTTTGGGACTTTGGCATACATTATTGAAAAGTTCCTAAAAATATTCTCCTCGGTTTGGAATATCAGTTGCCATAGTTTTACAAAGTTGTTAATCTAAAAAAGAAATCAGAAATAAAGATTCTGTCATAATTATTGACACAAGTACACACATGTAGTTAAACCCACAAGTACACACATGTAGTTAAACCAAACAGGGGGTACTTACAAGGACATTTTTGATGGAAGTATGGAATTCATCGTCTTGGTTGTAAAGAGAATCGAGAAAGATAAACAACTTGAACTTGAAATTAACGGAAAAGGTAAACCAATGACGTGAGCGGCATATTGGGAAAAATAGCTACAAAATCAACATAGATATACACATATTAAAAAGCAAGAACATGGCATAGTGGTGAATGAACATTAAAATGCTAAAAAAGAAAGAACAAATACCATGTCAGATAGCTCCAGTCCCTTTGCTTGCAGATGCTCCACCAAGAAAAGCTTTAGAAATTAATCCTAGCTGAACTTCATTGTTATAGTCCAAAATGTTTTCCTGGAAAACAACAAATAAAAGATAGAAAATAAATGTAAAGAAACAATTAACACAAGTAAGTTGCTCCCATGGAAAAGGTAGTTAAAAAGAAAATATAGATAAAGAAAGAATTTACTAACACCAATGAAGGAGAAGAAATGGTGCCTCCCAGATTTACTAGGATGATTATCCTCGAACAATTTCCGACAAAAAACTGGAATCAAGAAGTTGTCAACGTAGCCTTCCCTCTGTAAAGATTGCCCAAGTGATATGAAGCTACAATGAACCTTAGAGAACTTAACAGAGCATGACCTAGCAAAACAAATAGGCAATTGCATAATAAGAAATCCAAAGTTACTGGAATTAACACACAAAAAGAAGACACCATACAAAATTAAAAATCAGACATACATACTTTTGCACTCCTTTTGTGTATGCCAATTCTACAATAGAACAGAAGTTTTTGACATCATCGTTTGTAACAGGAAACCGACGATTCTGAAGCAAAGGGAGCTCCAAAGAGTTTTTGGGCTGCAGAATGATGATATCATCTTTCGGGAACTTCTCTTCAGCAACATGATGCGACATATCTATATACTGATCCAAGTTATTATCAATTTGAAATTTTCCAGCAGGCGGGTGTAGATCCTTCTGAACAGCATTGTTATTCAACTTGTTATACAGTTCATCGCTTTTGCTAGCAAGCTCAACTTGTCTCAAGCGGAAATCCTTTGACCTATTATTAACTTTTGGAGAATTCAAAATCTACAAAAAAAATGTAGTTGATAAATGTAAATGCATGAAAGGTACAAAGACACAAGAAAAAGAAGTAGAAAAAAGCATTACTGAGGTATAATAAAACACAATAAAATATACACAAAAATAGATCAAAAACTTACAGGTTTCGGAGAGTTCTCAGCTACGAGGATAGGAGCTGCTTTTGATCCACTAATAGTGCTGCTTCTACATGTTTTCTTCTCTACTGTAACTCCTCGAGACATTTGAATACCAGAGACATCCTACAAAACCACCAAATAATGAAGAGAGAATAATTAAAGAAAAATACAAACGACTACATGTATACTGAATCAAACATATAGGGACAAGCAGTATAGAAGAAAATTTACCTTGTCAACAAAACATTGAGCAAAATTGATCTTCGAAATAGGAGATGTGATATTGTTCTCCACAACAAAACCTCCAAAGGATATAGATTGATGGACATCGTTGTTATCATTAGCAGCTGAATGAGGAAACCTTGACATAACCTTACACACAGGAGGCATTGCAGGAGCTACAGACAAAACAGAAAAATATATGTTAAATACTGCAAAAATAAGAAAAAGCATGCACAACCACTTTCAAAAAAGTGAACCGAGTATCAGAAGAAAAAGAAGCACCTGTAACAGAGCTTTGCTCAGCTTTATTTGTCATCACACATTCCGGACTCTCTGTTGGAGAAAAAGAAACAAAAATAAAGTAAATGATTATGCAACAAAAAATGCTTCAAAAGAAACTATTTGCGAAAAAGCCACATAGGAAACGAAAAGTTACCAAACACTTCGATAAAATTATTATCCACTGCATCATTGCTTGCTCTTTGCAATAATTCATGTTGGTTAATGAACCCAAGGTTGCTAGCTATGTCAGACTAACCTCAAAAAAATTAAAAACAAAATGTCATATATTAGGTAACAAAAAGGGTAAAGTAGCGATAAAATCAAAGCTAACAAACACTTTACATTCCGTTTGGGACTGATTTTCATTTTCCCGTCTGGAGAGGCAACAATATTAGGTATCACATCACATTTGGGGATGGTAGCTTCTCTTGTGACTAGATTAGGTTCAGACTTCAAATTCTTCAAGAATTCCAACACATTAGTAACACACAATTCAGCTTTGGAGACATTGTGATGTTTAGCAGTAATTGCATACTGGACTGCCTCAATGATGCCATCAATAATCTATAGTAAAAGAAAGAAAAACAGACAGTAAGCAGAAAAAACATTTCTAATTCATAACTTACTTTTAGCAACATAACTAAGTCTTCTGACCAAACATAACTTACTGTTAGCAAGTTACACATATAAGGAGATAAAAAGTCTACCCCTGAACTTAGCTGGTATGCTAATGATGTGTTCAAAATCCCAAAGCGAGAAATAAATTCCCGCTTAAAATAATCCGAGCCCCTAATTATGACAGATCATTGTGAAGCCTAATATTATTACTACTGCTACAAGCCTAGACAGGGGTAAGTAGTGTCACGAACCATTCTACAAACAGTAAACAAAAGTAAAACAGAATTTACACAGCCAGTCAGCCATGGACATTTCTGTAGATAGACGTTTAGAGACGACGGCACATATTTATGACTAATTCTACTTGCAGAAATGTCACAATTACGAGGAGTTAGATAAAACTGTACAAGTACTATACTTAGTCTACCGTAAAATATGTTACACTGTGGATAGAGAATTGGTCTAGCAAGAAAATTGTTATCCTCTGAAACTGAACCTAAATTAGTGTGCACCAAACTGACACTCTTTCCACACATAGCATAAGAAACCTATATTAGATCAGACAATCTGGACGTTAGCTAAACATAACACAAGCTATCTATGAATGGATCAAGACTGACTGAACTTAACAACCAGATTGACTGAACCTAAATTGCTCTCTGCAGTCTTCTAAAACTGAACCTAATTTCGTGTGCACCTGACTGGCAATACTCCACTCATAGCATCTGACTGAACCTAATTGCTCTCTGCAGGTTTTACCTTGCCCTCAAGCGTACTGCCAAACCTCAAGTGTGAATTCTTCTTAAAGGCCAAAGAAATAGAAGCTGATCCAAAATAGATAGTTGAAGCATCCTTATCACATTTCGAGAAATCCTGCATTCCAAAATAGAAAAAATGCAGATAAACAGATCAAATACCATTTTGATACAAAATCCCTATACATATGATGAATAATGAAAAACAAACTCACACCTCTATATAGCAAGACGGTAGGCTCTTTTTCAGATGAGTCTTTCCAAACACATTGTTCTTTGTGCGGTCTAGATCAGAGAAGAAACTTATCAAGTTCCCATTCCATACAGAAATCCTAGGGGCACTTTGATCAGGAATTTTAGTCCCAAAATCCAAAGAATCAAGATAATAGACCTGCAAAAAACATTTCATGTTACACATCATGCAGAAAAAAAGAAACCCAAAAATTGATTATACCAAAAGCACAAAAGAGAAATTAAAGAAGGAAAATAAAGGAACTCACAGCAAGAATGTAGTAGGAGAACTCAAAAACCTTTGCCTTCCCATTCAATTTACAAGCCATGTTGTATTTATATACTCCAGACATAAGGTGTTCAAAAACAAGGTTGCAAAAATCAAAGGAACTTGCAGATTCTGGTTCTTGAAGGATTGACAAGTAGTCCATGTTAGGGAGCTCATTACTCGTAGGAAACAGAAAGCATTTGAATGCTATTACCATGAAACAAACAAATACTTCTTTGTCGGTCAAAACTTCTCGAGACTTTAGTTTGTTACCGAAGAAAGTGATGTGAGGAAGCTCTGCCAGTCCAAACATTGACAAAATGAACTTTGCACCAGCTTCGTAATCAGGCATAGGAACACAACCGGAGTTTGGCAAACCAATGACATGATGAATTGAATGCTTGGAGATTGAGATACGCTTGGAATAATCTACAACTATCTGATGAGAGACATGGTCGACACAAGAACAAATCCAGCGAACAAAGGTAGATGGAATCTCAGATTTCTCAAGAAGAAGGAGGCAACCAAAACCAAATTTCCTAATGACATCCTTCCGACGTTTAGTCAATGATTTCAAAATCTCAGAGAAATACTTAAGAGAATAAGAGGTAAATGAGTCTCTGCCAATAACATGCTCCTTAACCCGTTTGCTCTGAAAAAATAGATAAAAGCATCGAGTAAAAAAGACAGAAAGTCAAGAGAAGAGCATGATATGAAAAATAAATGAAAAATTCATTTAACTAAAACCAAATAAAACCACAGTAGAAAAAATCACCTTAGAGATGATGACAGCTTCATTGCAGAACTTGGCAAAGTCTCTCTTGAGAGATTTAACAGTCTAACCAAACACCACAAAAAGGTTACCGTAAAATCCACGGCGAAGATGCAAAACTGAGCTAGAAGTATATCTGAACGAACCTCTTTGCGAAAAAACTCGAACATTGCATCGTCCAAGATCCTTTTACTCCCTGGCCTCACATTTTCCTTTTGAAAAAAGGAGACAAACAATGTGTGAAGCAGATATGCATAATACAAAACCTCAAAAAAAGCAACACAAGAACACAAAAAACTATCACTAAAACATACTTTATCACTAGATGATAAGCTATTCCCAAAGCTATCCACATGTGACAACCCAAAATCAGCATCATAATCTGATGAAACCACGCGTTTTGAAATCCCTGGGGACAATTCATCACCAAATCTTCTCCCAGTATGACCACTGCATAGTAAAAAAAGAGCAAAGAATCATCAAACTCAATACTGAGTTGTCACATTATTGCGATCTGGAATAACTGAGATGAAACAAGGTTACTCAAACAATTGGCAACTAAATAAATGAAACCTAAGAAATTAGAGCAGAACATGCTATAGATTAGAGCAGCACCAAATGCATTCAGACATAAATTACTAGTCACAAACCTTGGTTTCCTATGCACACAGGGTGCACTACCGCACAAATTTAGTACTAAAAGTGACATCCAATAAAATGCTGGAAATAAAATGCTGAGTGACTGAGCTAAACTCAAGATACCAGTTTCGGTTGAAAGCATGCATTGCTCCAAGAAAGCTTTGAATAGTGAGTCTAGACATAGATTTGTTCAGTTTGGTTACATTGTAACAAAAATCCTAGCCTGCATGTGTAACCTATAAAGTTGGTATGAGGAAAGCGTATAGCAACTGTGATTGAGTGTAACTTGGTCATCATTTAAAATTCTGAATGCTGCTTGATACTCTGTCACTACCGAGCACACAACCTTACTTACAAACCAGAAGTTCCAACAACATCTTGTTATAAAACCAGAATGTCACTGCTACATGCTATTTCTGCTACTACTCCATTCAACACCCATCAAAGTCATGGAAAATAAGAGGAAGGCAATTTGAAAACGACAAACTAGATAAACAAAGAGTCTCAGATATTACAAAATATTTTGACAAAAGCATCTTCTGATGCTGTCACATCAACCAAGAAGACAAGTAGCTGTAGGTGAGGAAATGGTCAAGTGAAAAAAGAAACACTCATGATACTACAAAATGATACTGACTGATAGAAGAGGGAATCACAAACTAAAGACTAAGATACTCAGATATTGCAAATGATGAAAATTAAGGTAATTATATAGAAAATGGTGACTTGAAACTGAAAACTAATAAAAACAGTCAGGATACTATAAAATGTTACTGAGACTAACTGATAGAAGAGAGAATCACTTACCAAAAATCATACAGCACAACACATAATAGTATGAATTTCAGAGAACTAAACAAAACAGCCCAAACTCAAAAATCCTATATCATGAACAGACAATTCCAGCAGGTACTTGTACACACTCTGCTGCACACTAACACATATCCACGCCTAAGGTGCTATTTCCAAAATACTAACAGTGGAGTTTCAGGTAAAACATCGCAGAAATTACAACAGGTTACGCTGCTACGACATGCAGTGAATTAGCAATTCCAGCAGTGTGTTCGTTCCATGAAGACCATATGCTACAGATCGAGGCACTCACACTATTCAAACTGAATAACCAGCCACCAAATAATGAAAATCTACAACAAAAAAAAGCGAACTCATGACAAAGTAGACGGAGAAATTACCCATCTCGCATCCGACGAACTTGACTTGCGCGCTCGAGATTCGCCGACCTCTTCGCAGATGAACGTCGAGGAGCACGAACAGCGCTGTTCCCCATCTCCGTTCCCACCTCCTACGGCGACTGCGGCGTCAACCCACCAACAGAGAGCGGCGGAGCGTGTACCTCCACCGGGCGAACACGAAGGCACGCCCCATCAGCCCCCACCTCCACCGGGCGAACACGACGGCACGCCCCATCAGCAGCCACCTCCGCCCCGCGAAGACGACGACACGCCCCTTCAGCAGCCACCTCCGCCCGGCGAAAACGGCGACGCGAACGAGAGGAGGGAGAGAAGCATCGAGGAGCGGGCGAAGGAGCGCCGCTATCCGCCATGGATTCGCCTCGGCGACGCCAGCGAGACCACGGACGAGATGTGTGGTGGGAGGTGAATGAATCCAGACAAGATAAAATGAGAAAAAAAAATGAAAAAGGAAAAGACGACGACTACTCCTAACGGAAACAACCGCGCGCAGCCAAAACTGAAACAGCGATGCGCCAAGATTCGGGAAAGAATCGCACGGTCCAAAAAGTAGCTGTTTGCCAATTGAAAAACAGATGGCTGTTTAATAGGAAAAGTGTTTTTCTTCTATAAATTTTTGTTTTGCGGGTATTATTCTATAAATAAAGATATGGCGCTTTGTGGGTGCTCTCAAAAGAAAGAAGAATCCTATAATAATTTGGATCCTACATGATATGTTTCCAACTATTGTTTGATCCACGGGAAAAACATAAAAATTGTACGTGAGTAAATGAAATTCTTACTCTAAAACATAGTGCAATACAATCTATATAAAAAATTCTTATGGATGAAAACCTACAGAATTCCTATGACATTCCTTTGAATCAGACTAGCCCTTATTTTGCTATAGCTTTGGGTGACTGTTTTTCTTTAAACATGTTCGACCTAAATCTCAAACGCATGTAAACTATGAAAAAACGGACCAGGAATTCTATCAGGAACCTTCTCTTTTACACCACATTGCGAGGATCCTAATTGTGACCTTAATGTAAAATGATATACTGTCATCTTCTAAGGTGTCCAAAGCAAGTAGCAAGATCAATCATTTTCTCTGCTCAGTATTTTTAGACGGAAGGCTCAAGGGGCGGTTTTGAAGTAATGAAGCCACCAATAGGCAAAATGCAGTGAAACCAACACAAGTACACAACACTAGATTCGAGTATCAATTTGTAATTTTCTTTATTTTTTGGGCTATTTGTACTACCGTTGATGATTATTAATAGATCGGTGGATTTCTCGCAAAAAAAAAGTACACAACACATTACACACTACTACGTATTGATCAAGGATCCCAAATGAACATCGATGCTAGCTGCAACACAACACTAAGAGCATCTCCACTCGTTGGCACTCCCCACGCCTAAATCCGGCGAAATTTTCCTCCGGATTGGAGGAAAATTTGGCCTAGGTGCGCCGAAGTTTCAGCCGTCCCCCCGGCAGAACACCCCCAACCTCGGCCATTTCACATATTTCAAACAAATTCGACATAAAATTTAACAAGTTCGGCGAACAAGAGTCAGAAAATTGTTGAAACAAAATCGGCGAAAATCAGTACAATGTTTAACAAGTGCTGAAACAAATGAAGCACACAATTTCACAAGTTTTGAAACAAATTAAGACACACTAGTTGGCGTCGGCGTTGGCGTTTCCTCGGAGCGTCCATATGTGCTCCACCACATCATCTTGCAGCTGTTGATGCATTGTAGAGTCTCGAATCTCCCGGCGCATAGCAATGAAGGCGGCCCATGATGTCGGCACCTGGTGATTAGGTTGTGCAAGAGGACACCCTCTCTCATATGGTGCTCCTTGCTCAGCCAGAGGAACCAGATGTTTTCGCTCATTTTCAATAATCATATTGTGTAAGCACACACAACAGTTCATCACCTCCCACATCTGAGCTTTGGACCAAGTCATAGCGGGGAACCGGACGACAGCAAATCTCTGCTGGAGGACACCAAATGCACACTCGACATCTTTTTGGCAAGCTTCTTGTTTCTTGACAAACTCGGAAAGTTTGGGGGTGCTAGGTTTCGAGATAGTCTTCACAAATGTTGCCCACTTTGAATAGATACCGTATGCAAGGTAGCTAGTATCCTTTGTTGTAGACCATTGATCACATAGTTCACCGGTGGAGCATGACCCTCAACAAGCTTGGAAAAGATCGGGGAGCAGTTTAGGACGTTGATGTCATTGTTGGATCCAGACATACCAAAGAAAGAGTGCCAAATCCAGAGATCATGGGTAGCCACTGCTTCAAGTATCATAGTGCAGCCTTTTTTGTGACCCCTGTACATTCTCACGCAAACAGACAGTTCTTCTATTTCCAATGCATGGTCAATGCTTCCAAGCATCCCCGGAAAACCCCTAACTTCATTTGTTGCAAGGATCCTCCAGTGTCTCGACAGTGGGTGATCTCAAGTAAAAGTCCTCAAACACTGCTATGACGGCCCTGCAGAACCGGTAGAAACAATCAAGGGCGGTGGACTCCGCCATCCGAAGATAGTCATCTGCACCATCACCGGGAGCTCCATACGCCAGCATCCTCATAACCACTGTGCACTTCTGCAGTGGCGAAAATCCAACCAAGCCAGTGCAATCCGCCTTGCATATGAAGTAGGGGTCAAAAACTCGAATGGCATACACAATTTGCAGAAATAGCTTTCTGCTCATCCTGAAACGACGTCTGAAAACAGTCTCACCGTGCAATGGATTGTCGGCGAAGTAGTCGGCGTACAACATGTAGTAGCCCTCCATTCGTTGTCTCGGCTTGCACTTCCGGCGACCTGGTGCCGACCCACCACATCGACCAGTTGCCACCCCGACGTACGTGCTTGATAAGCAACCGAGGATCATCATGTGCTCCTCGTCTTGGGCGGCGGCTGTCATCTCTTCTCGCATAAGCTCGACGAACATCTGCTCCTCCTCTTCGTCCGAGTCCATGGCCGGCGAGGCAAATGGACGAACACCGACGGGCGTGGTCGAAGCCGAGCCGTGAACGACGAGGAGTAGGCCGTCGTCGGAAACAGTGGGAGGAGCAGCCAGATAGGCCGTCGTCGAAAGACGGTGGAAAATAGGCAGTGGGGAAGGAGGGATGGCGGAATGGGCAAAAGCCGGCGGGTGGGTGAGCGAGAGAGAGAAGGGGTGGGGGATTTTGAGCGGTGGTGGTGGGGTTGTGTCGAGTCGCCGACAGATCGGCCCTTCGCTCACTCGTCCGGACTCGATAGCTCGGGACCGGGATGGCGTGCCGGATGGATGAAGGGCCAAATCCGAACGAAATCGAGGAACCGGGGGCACGACTGGATAGAATTACACCGTCCAAATGAAAAAAACGTCGCTCGGGGATCTCGTCGGGGAGACGAATGGGGATGCTCTAAGAAAGGTTCGGCCCACCTACGCACAACCTGGTAGCATATCCGGATACAAGCTAAAGCTAGAGAAAAATGATAATTGTACGTAGGACTACTCGGACCTATCCCAGACGCTTGCGTGGAGCAAGCGAATTCTATCGATTTTGAGAACCAAGTGCTAGCTTGGTGATAGAGCTCAGATTCGAGCCAGCCCACTCGGTTTAAGTCGCAAGGGTGCTATCTCGTGCTGAAAAATCGCACGCTGGAGAGATCTCGGCTATATATCAAAGTATATAGCAAAAAAAAAAGGAATTATTTTTCGTTCATCCATGTTTATAATTCTATCGATCACCAGCTTCAATGTCTCAATCCGGCCTGACATGGGACTGGCACGGGGCTTGTGAGGACGGCGGACGAGGGCTTGTGAGGACCTCTGCAGGTGGCGATGGGCTCCAACACCGTGCCGCACCAAGACCATCCCAGCCAGCCCATCGCGCAAGAGTGCGTGTCATCTCGGCCCAGCAGTCTCGATCCCGTCATGTAGCACACTCAAGACTGCGTGGCATCCAAGTATCTGTCCAGTTTTTTTTTTTTAATCAATACCACATTTTTTTAGAGATACACAAGTTGTCTTTAAAGATTACAACATAATGAAATCTAAAAGAAACAAGTAAATATTCGAGGTCTTCAAATCTTTTTTTCTTTCATGACATAATCTTACACTTTTCTGAATGCAACCAAATAATCATAGACCTATAAATTTCAACGAAGGTTCTTCTATAATTTTATTTGAGCCGTAATGCCAAGGCTACACGCAAGACAATTTTATTTAAGTAGTCAATAAACATCTATAAGAGTACCAACATCAGTATGATAGGAAAATGAACCGAACAACATCGTTAACATTGCCGGGAATACGAGAGTACGAACAGTGGCGAAAGACAAAAAAGTTTGAGGTAGGGCATACTAAAAAATGATGCAAATATCAAAATAGTCGTAAGACATGAACGTCGTATATGATTCTAACGAAATAACTTAGTACGATAAAAACAAAGACATATTTGATATACCTAGAACCCAAAAACATAATACTAATGCCACCTCAATGCCAAGACTTTACTTTTTTTGTAAAAAGAATAATTTTATCGATTAAGACTTTTAAATATCCATCGTGAGCAACTAGGTCTTAATGATCTTTATCGCCAAGAAACCCTTCCATTTCACCTTCCAATTCACCATCTCAATGAGGTGATACTGTCTTTGATGAAATCATGATGTGTCTTTCAAATATCAAGAAAATCTCTAAATAAAAAAATGTTTGAATAATGAATATCATAAAATTATCCTGTATATACTAAGATTCATGATAAATCTCTATAATAGAAATATAGAATCATTGTTATTTACATTGAACCTAGAATATGAGTCTATGTTTTCAGTTCGAAGTCGATTTTACACAATGTTCACTAAAACAGTATAACTTTCTCACAGAGAATCTGTTTTCGATGCACGACCACTCAAAATATTTAAAAAAACATGTGCATCTAAATGTATTCACCAAAAATCGAGATAGGGTGGCTGCCCTGCCTTGCCACAAGGGGAGCTTCGCCCCTGACTACCGTAACAACCAAAAAAATACTGCAAATATAATCTGCCTCCTCGCAACCATGAGAAAAGATCCGAAATTGATCTAGAGCAACAAGATCTAAATGACCATACCTAGAGAATTGTAATCTTTTAACACCACCATTAACTTCGTGAAGAAGATCTCATCGTCGAACGAAAGGCTGACATCACCATCACCATTATTAAGGCTGAGGCAAAAAAAAAAGACAGGTAATAAATCTCTAATCTAATCTATTGGAACACTACTTTAATTAAGAACAAGGAAACACAAAAGAAGACAGGCTAGCCGGAGAACAAGTATGGAGGAGGCGGAGGAGGGTGGCGGCGCTAGGTTTTTCTGTGCCGCATTACTTGGAGATGATCGACTTCTTGATCGACAATTATCTGTCCAGTTAAGAGCCAACTTCCAGCAAATATTTTTGTGGAATATCCAAATTGTAAGAGCATCTCCAGACGTTGGGGCTCCCAGACCAAAATCCGGCGCTATTTAGCGCGTATGGATGTAAAGTTTGGTCCGGGAATGCCCATTTTTCCAGTGGCGAGCCCAAGATGGATGATTTTTTTTTGACAAATATAGGCGAATTCAGATAAAATCAGACGAAATACGTTCAAACATAGACGAAACTTAGAGATATTTAGCATATATAGGCGAGTTCGTACATATATAGGCCAAATTCGTAATATATTTGAATTCGTACGAATTCGGCCGTAGGGAAATATAAACTAAAGCTAGAACACGGCGATCTACATGCCGAAATGGCGGTAGAACGCCGTGTAGTCGCCGCCATCGTTGTCGTAGTCGCTGGAGTTGCCGGTGTCCTCGGGCGGCAACGCCTGCTGGCTGCTCTGGCTGGCCGCTGGCGTCTCCGTACCAACGGCTTGAACCCTGGCCAGGATCGCCATGTGGCGGCGTCAGTCGATAAAGCTCGTCGCCGCTGCTCTCCTCGAGCTTGATAAGCGGCACGGGGGGCGACAGGTGCGATCGGTGCGGCCGGTGTGGCTCGGGCGGCGCGTCGCCACGCAGCCGCTAGGTCGAGCATCCGCCTTTGCTGCTCCGCCTCCTGCCTCTCCCAGTCACGCCTGGACCATGCGAGCACGACGTCCATTGGGAGGGCGTTGTCGGCGGGGACGAGGTCGGACAGCAGCCTTGCGATCGCCTCGGCCACCACGGCGTCCTCGGCCCGGTTGGCCTCCTCTTCGGCGAGCTGGGACGCGGCGGCGGCTGCTGCGGCGTCCTTCTTGGACGTCTTCCTCTTGCGGCCGCGCGAAGGAGACGACGACCGGTGCCCTCGCGGGGCGCCGGCGCTCTGTCGGCGGTGGAGGACGACTCCCTCTTGACGACGGTTGGCGTCGCTGGTGGACGAGCCGACCCGCCGGACCTCGACGCCGACCTCGACCCAGACGACGAGGACGCGGCGCCATCCGTCGTGGCGTCCACGAGCTACCGTGCCGGCGTGACATGGTAGGGCCGGCGGCCATCCCCACGGGGTTTCCACCCTCGATGTGCGCGAGCACGACGGCGTCGGCCAGGCCCGCTCCACCAGCGGCGGCGGCTGGCGGCGTTGTTTCCCGCGGGAGGAGTGGGAGGGCCGTCGTAGGCGGCGAGTTCATGCTCGTACCTCTACCGGAAGAATTGCGTCCAAGCCTCGTAGTTGTCGGGGAATAACCTCTCCTCCGCGCGCTGCTCGTCGCTGAGGGTGACGAGCACCGCGTCGATCTCCGCCTCGAGGGCGGCGCGTCCGATTGGCGGCGGCAGGATCGGGACGCCCCTCGCGCTCAGGCGCCAGCCTCCGGGTGAGCGGAAGTCCGGCGGCGCGGGGTAACCTGCCGCGTGCAGCAGCCTCCCCACCCATTGGTGGAGAGAGCGACGGCCGAAGCCATTGTTCGCCGCACCGTCGCCAAAGTTCGCCATTGCTCGATGAGATTGGGGAGAGAGGTGATGAATAGGGAGACGGGGTGGTGAATGCGGCCAGACGCGGTAGTTCCGCGATAATAGAGTGTGACGCGCGTGAAACCGAGGCGACGGTATTAACTCGCCGTGTGGAAGCTATGGGTCCGGCGAAGTCTAACCGGCGGCATGCTTTTACAACGTGCGGGAAGTTTTCTCGATGTTTCCCGCGCTTTCGTTTCGTCCGGACTTCCCGAGCGCTCCCCGGGATCCTGGGATAACCTGAGCTCCACGGATAAATGAAAGTCCAAATCCAGACGAAAACGAAGATCCGGGGGCGCAGCTGGACCGTTTCCGTATGAGAGATGTTGTACGTGGTTCCAGTCTACTTCCAGAATATCTGCGGTCTCAAATACTACTACTTGCTTCTCCAAAAGGATATGGCTCTCTAGCTCTCTGAAGGATCTCATTTCTTTCTGAAAAACGGCGGAGTTTCTCTGAAAACATAAGGCAAAAGAAGGCCTAGTCTCCTACACGCGAATTTGCAAACATGAGGATACTATCTTGTAACCATTCCTAATACCAAACTTAGGTATACATCATTTCCTGATAAACAAAAAAACACTGCCGCAGAAGGGTAGCTTATGGACAAAGACCGAAGCTCAAACAAGTTCTCATATACTGTATGTTTATTGTTCTTCACAAGAACAGTAAGTACATGCTATAGCTGCAGGAACGCAATGACTCGCTGGATCTCAAGAAACCAGGGGCCTGTCCATCAGCCCTTGTTCACTGCGCAGGCATCCTTGGGGAACCTGACCGGCCTCGTCGCCTGGATATGAACGGTGATGTTGCATGTTACTTGCAACTTGTGTGTCACCCGCACGAGCTGGCCGATGATGTAGCCCCGTGAGATCAGCTTGAAGTCCACGGTCAATGGCACCGACCCATCATCGTCTAGCCCGCCTCCTGCACCGTAGAGGGGGACCTTCTGTCCGTGAATGACCGCCGACACTTTGCGGCGACTATTCTTCGGCTGGTAGTACTCGCGAACCTGCATTCATAGGAGAGATCAGCTTCTTGAATTTACCTGGAATTCTAGATGAACCAATAATGGCACACATGTATCATGTTGATGAAACAATAGCATAGATTCAGGTGAACAGCTTGCTGGACCATTTTTCATTGTCTTACTCCCCCAACAGACCATCAGCATCAACATATTTTTTCCTCCTTTTTTTGACTGAAAGTTACTCAGTTGTCCTAGTTTAAATAGGACCTTCAATCCATTGCTTCGAGAAGGGAAAGCAGTGTGTATCGGAAAATGTTTCAAGGACTCAGTCCATTGAATACGGTTAGCAGAATTGCCCTTCACTCGAGAAGTGAAATGCATAGCGTGAGAGAACAATCGGTTATTCACTCTGTATTTCATCTTGTTTACATTCATGGTAAGAAGCGAAGTACTACTCCCTTAAGCTTGTTAAGAAGAAGCATGGACAATACCTAAAGGTTGTTACAAGAAAAAGAAAATAAGACCAAGGATGCTGATAGGCATACCTGTCCAACCCCAATAGCGATCTGTGAATAGAGCAGACGAACAGGGCCCGAAGTGACATGTATTCCAAACATTGAAGCAGGGTTGGACACAATCATGTTGAGAGAGCAGTTCACTGTGACCATTTTGGTTGGAACCCCACTGTGGTCTGTACCCTCACCAGCATAGAAGTTATCGATGGCGATATTCTGTTCAAAACAGAGATAAGGAGCTCCTGGTTATAACAAATTTCACAGAACCGACAGATTAAATCCACAGGAACTTGCGGAAATATGAACTTTACCGTATGAAAGTAATGCACATATTTAACGGAAAGTACCATGTGCACATGAGCACAAGTGCTCCTTGGACTTTTGGATTTTTGAAAATTTTCAAAACCTCGCTCTTTTATGTTTTCAAAAATTATGACATTAAATATGTAGATAGATTTAGACACGAGGAGTGTAGTAAAAAAAGTCCCATTAAAAAATACTTTGTATTTTGGAAAATACTTTTGCATCTCCAAAAATATAACGTATTTTTTGACGAGACTTTTTTGATTCCAATCCTCGTATACACATCTATCTACATATTTAATGTCATAATTCTTGAAAGCAGAGAAATATGAGAATCTGAAATTTTCAAAAATCCAAAAGTGAAGGGAGCACTGACTCCCATGTGCACAAAATCCTTGTCCACATATTTAACCATTATAAATTTATTTCTATGAACAGGGTGAGCAACGGTTTGGAAATGTAACCCAGAGTCAGAGACAGTCGACATTCTGACTGCAGTGGCAACCCACAGCATCTCTGTCCGAAACAGAACAAAAAGAAATCATTTGGTATGCCTTGTGGTCATTGTTTTATGTTTATCCTTACAATTATTTATTAGCTAGTACTCCAAGTAGTATGACCCAGGCTTTATTTATTTTATTTATTCGAGAGAGAGAGAGAGAGAGAGAGAACGTCCAATGAAGTGACTTCAGCTGATTTGGCTATTCTTCAGTTTGCAGTCCTCTGCTTAAGCCTAGAAGATTTCCATTTCTAACTGTAGCAAACAAGTACCATCCGAATGAACAAGCGCAAATTTCAGAGAAAACAAGCCCAAATGAATCTAGCACCAACTTTGTGCGCCCAATTTCCTGAAATCGCAACCTACATTCATTCCTCTTGTCCAGAGTAGAGACACAAGTGAAATTTGAGCAATTAACACCTTCCCATTCATAGCATGTGTTGGATGTGTGTAAATTTGAGTAAATTAAGCTGGATGCCTGAATAAATGGATGTACAATAGTAGAACACATGGCCGGAGTATATACCTTGACGACGATCTCTGGCACGTATGGTCGTGCGGCGCCCCAGACGATGAGGCAGATGACGGTGAAGAGCAGGACTAAGCTGAGGAACCCGAGCAGGATCTGGCAGCGGCGGGTGAGGCCGCTGTCGCCGCCGGAGAGGCCCTCGTAGGAGCCCTCCTCCTCGATGACGCTGCACTCGGGCCATCCCTTGGCGTTCACCGCCTTGAGGTCGCCGGCCTTGCCGCCGGCGCGGACGACGCCGGAGAAGCGGCTGACGGAGGAGGCCCTGGAGTGGCGGCCGAAGGAGGGGTGCGAGGGGGACTCGTTGGGGCTGTTGAACACGGGCGTGGCCTGCATCGAGGAGGACTTGTAGCCGCCGTCGTGCGCCGAGTCCCGCGACGGGCTCTGCACGTAGTAGTGGATGGTGGGCGGCCGCTTGGGCGACCGCGGCGGCGACGACGCCGCCAGGCTCGTCACGTCCGACTCCGACTTGGTGTGCATCATCTCCACCTCCTCAATCTCCCCCTGGAGCAAGAACGCCCACGGTCAGCTGCGGCAAGATAAGCAAAGAAACGCTGCGGTTTCGCCGGAGGGGTTTGGATTCAATCCGGCGCGGATGGAGACCTCGCCTCGCCGCGATCTACCGCACGCACGTACCTGCGGAGGCGCGGCAGCAGGAGCAGGGGAGTGACGGTGGTAGTGCGGTGGCGCAGAGCCGGGGGTGGGGGTGGAGTGGAGGGAGCAGTAGCAGGAGCACTAAAAGGAAGAAAGGGGGGGCGGTAACGCGCCGGAAAGTGCCGGGCCAACCTCCGCCCGCGGGATCCTCTGCGGCGCACGGTGAGGTGAGGTGAGGTGGCGTGGCGTGGCGGCGAGAGGCGGTGTGCGGTGGCGCGTGCGGGATCCAGTTGGCGGTGGTGGTGGTGGTGGTGGTGGCAGGATTTACCGGCGCCGTGCGGGGAATGGTTTACTGGTGTGTCGGCAGCGGTGGCGAGGAGAATGTTCCATTTCGTGTTAACCACCTCCTGCACCTATCCCGTGGTGTTTGGATTTGAGCTACTGCTCACTCTATCTCTGTATGCTAGAAGTACACCTGGGCATTCCTCGGGCCAGGCCGGGCCCAAAAAAGCCCGAACTGAAATTCCCAGGCCCGAGCCTGGCCCGGCCCAACCTTTGTGCTTACAAATTAGGCCCGAATCCGACCCGAACTGCCAAAAGCCCAGCCTGACCCGACAAACCCGGTCCGAACTAGGCTTAAACTATGTTTTATACAAGCCCGAGTCCAGCCCGGCCCGACTTTCGAGCTCCAAAATCAGGCCCGAACCTGGCCCGATGTGCAAACCCAACTCAGCCCGGCCCGGGATTTTCGGGCCAGGCCATCCGGGCCGGGCTGCCCATGTCCAGCTGTAGCTAGAAGAATACCCCGCGCGTTTGTAGCGAGAATCTTCTAAAAAGTTATATTGTCTAAATAAAATGGTATAATACATATGTAATATGAATTGTCCGTAGAAGTATGCAAAATTTAATTGGCCAAAATAGTTGAGATGCTAAATTTAATTCACATTATTTTTTTATATTTGATGGCTATAAATTAGCTATGTGAATATTTTAATCAAAAAATGGTGACATAGATATTTGATTGACTAATGAAATAGATGATATGAATGGTTTTGCATGTAGAGATAAACTAACATTAATTGCAGTTAGTGGGATTTTGCTTTATAAGAAGTATAGATGTGGTGCACACAAATTTTTCAGGTTTAAGTTTAGCCATCAATTTAATCAACGAAACACGAGTTATACTACTAAGAAGTGAATTTGTATTTGAATATAGATAATTCAATGGTAGAATTCTTATAAAAAGTGGCATGTAATATGGGTTAAATTAATTGATGGTCAAAATTTAGATATGCAAAGCAAGAATATCACATGCATTGGGAAAGAGAAAGGTAAGTCCTAATTCTTCTAACATCTACTCGCAATCTTTGTTTAACTCCTTGCTCTAAATGTTTTAACCTGCGGTTGTGGCTCTCTGGCCACTGCCACTGCCACATCGGCACTGGGGCCTATGAGGACTTCTGGCTGGGACGGGCTTTGCGCGTCCTTATTGTTGTTGTTGGTGGTGGTGGTATTGGCATCGACATCATGCTTAGGCGAGCCCGGCGGCGATGGCGCCACCGCCACGCTCGTCGCGTTGGAGTCCGACTTGGTGTGCGTCATCTCTTCTCCCATCAACCTCCAAATCCTACACCAAAGAACACGAAAAAGCGGATTCGTATGAAGGTTTAGGATCCAATTCGGCGTCGCCAATCTACCAACAATCGCAAGAACACACATACCTGCGAAGAGAGAAGCAGATCCGCAGAAGCAGCAACAACAACAACCGAAGCAGGGGCGCGACGGGGGTAGCAAGCGGGGTGGCGTAGAGGTGGGACGATGTGGGGTGAAATGAGGAGTAGTTGGCATAAGCACTAAAAGAAAGAGGAGAGGTAATGTGCCGTAAAGGGCAGCGCCAACCTCCGCGCGCGAGATGCTTTGCGTCACGTCATGGCGTGGCGTGGCTGGGAGTTGCAGTGTGTGGTGGATCACACGAGAGTAGCTAATGCGATCCAGCTGGTGGTAGGAATTCATGGCGCCGTGGGAGGATGGTTTATTGTACCGTCAGCGGCATCGAGGAAAATGTTCCATTTCGAGGCAGGTATCTTGGATTTTTCGTCGTTAGACTAGATTAGATAGCTCCTCCTATCTCGTCATGCCCACTTTAATGTCCACATCATTCACTCTATCTTTTCAATGACGTTTGGCTCGAGATTAGCAACGCGATACGTGAACAAAGTGACGTTACACTACTGTACACATAAACTTTTTTGAACTACCCGTGTGTACTGTCAAGATGGCGACTCATGCTACGCGTCGAGAACCCATCACGCTTCCTGCTCCATGAGCACTTCTCATGGATTCTAACGGTGTATCGTGTTCGACCTGCAATTGTTTGGCAGTTTCAGGGTTCGAGTCTACGCTTTGTTATCCTCTCCACTTTCCACATCATTTTGTCTATGACTCTGACGAACTTTGGCTCAAGATTAGCAACACAAAGCATGCACGCAATGGCAATGGCGCTTACACTATTAGTGTACAACCAATGCACATATAAACTTACTGTTAGTGTAGCATCAAGATGGCCGCTCTTGCTTATTGTCAAGAAACTATCACGCTTCCCGCTCTAAGAGCACTTCTCAGGAATTCTAACGGTTTATCGTGTTCGACCCTACAATTCTTAGGCAATTCTAGCATTCGAGTATCTATCCTCATCATATCCACTTCATTTTCCACCTCATTATACATGGCTATATTTTTGATGGCATTTGGCTCAAGATTAGCAGCACAAAACGTGCATGCAATGGCGTTTACAGTGTTGGTGTACACCCAGTGCATATATAAACTTGTTTTCGATTACTACAAGTGTAGAGTAAAGATGATGGTTGTTGCTTCGCGTCTATGTATCCAGCAGCGGGGATCTATGAATCATGTGCTCAATTAACAATTGAATTCGTGAAGCCGAAGTTTATGCATTGTTCGACATAAATTAAATGAGGCTGCTAACTTGTATCTGATTTATTGAGTAGTAAAAGGTTGTGTTTCATAATAAAAAAAAAAGGTAATATCATGGCATAGTATGTTTTGCCTCGAAATAAACAAGAGGAGAGCTTGGGAGTAAACGGTTTACCCATTTCTTAGCCCTAAACACTTCCAAGCATGGATGTGATGTTGTTGAGATAATACATACATTTAAAACATGTTATTAGTTGCGCCGCTCTCAAATTCACCATTGTCAACCGCTCTCAGATGCACCCCCCGTTCACTACACTGCTCTCAACTACATCAATATCAGTTGCACCCATGTAACTGTATATCCTTGGTTACTCCTAACATTCACATTATCAAATGTGCATAGGGATTGATCACAAAACAAGAATGGGGGAGAGGCTTGAAAATTCAGTGTATAAACATCGTTGTTGACCGTGCAAATGGCACGCTCAGCCTTGTTGTTTATGGAGATGTGTAGGGACATGAAAAATGGAAAATAATGCCATATTTACTACAAAAGGTGCCAAGTTTGATGTTACAAAATTCTCATCCACGGTCACGATTAATTGGATTGGGTGAGTAGTTGGATTTGTGTAGAGACATAGGCATGAAAGGAAACAAAAGTAGAGTGAGCATCATATTTTTCCGAAGAGGAAAGCTCCAAAAAAATATGTGAAATCATCCAAGATAACTAACATGTAGCGATAGCCAGATGTGTTGGGTACAAGAGAGGTCCAAATATCACAATGGATATGTTTCAACTTCAAACGGGCAAATAGTATAAGGCTGAGAAGTAAAAATGGCAATGTAATATGTTTTTCTAATTGGCAAGGATGACATAAAGTGGAGCCAGCTTTATTGTGGTGGTGGTGGTCAGCGGACGAGGTAGTGGCGTGGCCTTCATGGTTGGGATGATGAAGTGTATATAGTTAACCGGAGCTATTGCATCAAAGAATCATGCTTCTGGTGAGAAAAACCATAGGGGTCATATGCAATGGAACAAAAATTGTCAATGGTGAATTGTGTCGAACAGAAACAAGATATTTGATAATTTGTGGAACTATGAGAGTGTTATGTAATTGAAGAGGAATAGAGGTAGTAGTGAGAGCATAGAAACCGAAGTGTGTAATTGGAAGAATTGCACAATGTTACCACCAATGACTGACAGGGTAGAATTAGAGGGAATAAGAGAATCAGAGTTACCATTATAGGGTTCCATGTGAGAGGATGATCTGGAGTACATGTACCACTCATGTGTGCCGGTGAGTTGCATGTTGTTGAGTGCCGCAAGAAGAGCTAGGTCGACCATCGAGTTAGATGAAGACGAAGACATCATATTGTTGGAGTTGTTGGTGACCGTGGTCGTACACATGGTAGCTAGGCTTGCGGAGATGAAGAAAGAGTGAGCACCGAGAAGACCTAGTGCAGAAGCATGTCCTGGATGTGGCTGCTAAAGGGCAGAGGGTTGTTGCTGCAGGAGATGATTTTGTAGGGGCACCGGTCCACGGGTTAAACTGCCAAGGGTTGTCACGGCCACGACGTCGCGTCCATGGCCATCGCCATGGTTGTTGGGGTAGTTGGATATATAGTTGTAGCCATTGGACGAGGATCTCTATCCGCGGTCGCCCTAGAGCCTGAGGAGGGCACACTCGCCGCTGATATATGGATTGATGGTATTTGCACTGTTTCAAAGAGCGATGGAGGCGACATTCTTGGCACATGTCTTCTTCTAGTTATCTTACAAAATCAATGTCGAGCGAGTCTCCAGGAACATAGGGAAAGGCACCTGAAACTAAAGAAGAGAACGCAGATTTGCAAAGTTGTCATTAAGATCGCACATGAATGTGAGGACGAGCTTTTCATTGCACATCAGTCGGCGTCCACAAGAGCGTCAGCGAGGGCCCTAAACTTGGCGCACTAGTCAGTGATGGTCATGCCTCCTTGAGAAGTGTTCTTGAAATCCACCTTCACCTGAATCGTGTGATGCTTCTTGTTGTCGCGGTAAAGATTTTTGATGGCATCCCAAATCATGCGAGCAGTGGAGCGCATGACGATGTCGAGAAGATCGACAGAGATGGTCCTATAGATCCAGATAGACCAATGAAGTCACCGCGACCCCAATCTGATGTGGGCGAGGAGTCGGAGGGGTGGCATCGCGAGGACATGAGTTGTGAAGCCGTAGAGGCCGAGGGAACTAAGAAAAACCTCGCAACATTTCGTGTAGTTGGAGGCGGTGAGGCCAAGGGTGATTGGGACATGCTTCTTGATGGAGGTGGCGTACGTGGAGCCGATGGGAGTAAGGGTACAGGCTTGGGACGGTGGAGGTTTTTTGTTGGCCGCCTTCATCTTGAATTTTTCTTCGATGGCGGTTGCAACTTGTCGTGCGATTTCTGCCTCGCATTCGTCAAGTTCTTGGACGCAAATGTTGAGCTCAGACTCCTTGGCTGCGATCTCATCTGGTGTCATGGCAGAAGAGGGTTGGGCTAGGGTTTTAGGGAAGAGAGAGGGGGAGGCTAGGATCGATCTATTCTACCATGTAGGAGAACAAGATCGGTCTGTAATTGTAAGCCTCGATGATTTCCATTAATTAGTATTTATACATAATTACAAACTTGCAATACAAGTCTATCTAGATCGATTTGAACTACACGTGATAACCGACGAGTTGATTTAATCTTGTTCTTGATCTCGTGGAGTCAGCTAACACAAATGCATGTAGTTCAATATTCTGTATAGCAATGTCAAATATAGTATTTTAGAAGTCAAAATAACTCATCGGATGTGGCAGCACGCTGGGCCTTATTTTTCGGACTTCACGGACCACGACGGACATAATCAATCTGTACATGTTTATTATTTCCTTTTCAAATAAAAAAAATCAATCTGTATACGGGTGACCATTAGCGATGGCCTAACGCACGAGTTGATTTAATCTTATTCTCATATTGGAATCGAACACCATTTCGTGGAGTCAGTTAACACAAATGCATGTAGTTCAATATTCCCAGCTCCTCGTGAATGAAATGAGAAAGATAGATACACATTAATAGATAATCGAAAAAGTTAGGTTTTTTTACTCTTATTGAATATTGAATAACGGTAAAGTATTCTAATTCAATAAGGATTTCGCGGGCGAATATTTACTCTTTCCTGTCTTAATTTGTTAATTTAAAACCTTACCAAATAAGACAATTTTTTGGTTTCCTCCGCCATCCCATCCAATGAAGTATTAGGATTCTTTTCAATAAAATCCTATCGAATCATAGGTTCCGTCGTTCCCACTGCTTCTCCTTGAATGGTTAGGTCTGAATTCCACAATGGAGCTTCAAAAAAATTTCTTTCCGAATTAATTTTCTCAGTTTTATTAATCTGGTCGGCTCTTTATTCTTTATTATTGCTTTAAATTTATAGTTCTTGTTTCAAGTTACGATTTCAAATTATCTATTATTTTTATTATATTGATGCTTTATCACATTGCTTTTTATGATGCAATTCATAGACCATACATATTGGAATCCTATATCTTAACTTAATTCCTCTTCCTTCTTTCTATCATCCCTCCCTTATATCCAAATCCCTTTAGTTTTGCTTCACAACCTAGAATCTCATTTCTTTTTTAGAGAAAAAGCAGTTGCTACAACTATATGATACATCTATTCATTTATAATAGAGGTATTTATTCATATAGTGACTGTTTCTTAGTTAGGATATCGACAATACGAAACAATAGGTTGGTTAGTAGTTAATTTTCTATAATTACTAAGTTTTTTCTTAAAAAAAAAAATAACGAGTCACACACTAAGCATAGCAATTATATTAAATGATTTATCAATTTTCATTAAATCTTATAGAAAGAGGTAGAATTTCTTCTTTTTTTCAGGGAATTTTTTTCAAGGATTTCGGGAAAAAAAGTCCCTTGTTATTTTTTATTCTATCACTGGACAGAATGCAAAGATAAGATTAGTTATTCTTCGTCTACGAATATCCAAATTTTTACACCTAATACTCCATAGATAGTTCGAATTGGATAGCAGCAATAATCAATTTTAGCGCGAATTGTTTGGAGGGGAAGTCTACCCTTTTTGATGCATTCGGCACGTGCAATTTCTTTTCCTCCGAGACGACCCGCTATTTTTACTTTGACTCCCTTTATATCGGCTTTTTTAGTTAATTCCATGGCTTTTTTCATTACCTTTCGGAATGAAACTCTATTTTTTAATTGGAAAGCTATATATTCTGCAAGAATGTTAGGCTCTCTATAAGGCTCTTTAACTTTTTCGATAGAAATATTAAGTCTCTGGTTTACGGAGTGAAATTCCTTTTGTAGATCTTTCTCTAATTCTTCAATTGCTCCTTTTTTCTTTAATAAATTGGGGAATCCAATATGGATTATGACGTGGATCGTATCGATTTCTTTTTGAATTTCTATACGTGTAATTACTTCAGAACTTGAACCTGAGTCATTTTTTCTATTATGTGTAATTACTTCGGAACTTGAGTCTGATTCTAGTTTTCTATTCGAGCTCTTTTTCCTATTCTTTTGTATATAGTTCTTGATACAATCCCTTATTTTTTTATCTTCCTGTAGACCTTCAGAATAATTTTTTGGTTGTGCGAACCAAAAGGAATGGTGTTTTTGGGTTGTACCAAGTCTGAAACCGAGTGGATTTATTTTTTGTCCCATATTTTTCTATTCTATATTTTTTTTTACTGGGAATCGGAATCTTAGATGAATCTAAAGGTTATTTAGATTTATTTATTTCTTTACTATATTTAGTATAATTGTTATATGACACATGTTTTTTTTATGGGGAAACTACGTCCTCGAGCCCGAGGTCTGAATTTTTTCATAATAGTACTCCTACTGACTTCGGCTTTAGTAATGAATAAATTTGCTTTGTCGAAATTCCTATAATGAGTAGCATTCGCTGATGCCGAATAAACCAACTTTAAGATGGGATAAGATGCTCGATAAGGCATGAGGTTCAGTATCATAACAGTTTCCTCGTAGTAACGCCAGCGAATCTCATCAAGAACTCTTTGTGCTTTGAAAACAGACATATTTATACGTTTTTGTGCTTTGAAAATTCGCTCAAACTTAAGTAAACGATCGGTTGGAACTTTCCTTGCGAGTTTCCTTAGCCCACTTTTCTTCTTCTTTATCCTAGGGATATACTTTACTAGTTTGAAACTTGTCATAAAAAAGGTTATTCCCCGCCTATCTTTACGTTATTTTGAATCCTTTGTTTATTCATAATCTTTCTATTCTGAATTCAGTTAACGGCGAGATTTAGTATCCTTTCTTGCATTTTCATAACTCATGAAATGCCGAGTAGGCACGAATTCCCCCAATTTGCGACCTACCATCGGATTTGTTATGTAAATAGGTATATGTTCCTTTCCATTATGAATCGCGATTGTATGGCCAACCATTGTGGGTAGAATGCTAGATGCCCGGGACCACGTTACTATTGTTTCTTTCTCCTCCTTCATATTTACCTTTTCTATTTTTGCCAATAAATGATGAGCTACAAAAGGATTCATTTTTTTTCGTGTCACAGCTGATTACTCCTTTTTTTTTCTTTTTAAAGAGTGGCATTCTATGTCCAATATCTCGATCGAAGTATGGAGGTCAAAATAAATAGAATAATGATGAATGAAAAAAAGAGAAAAATCCTTTAGCTGGATAAGGGGCGGATGTAGCCAAGTGGATCAAGGCAGTGGATTGTGAATCCACCATGCGCGGGTTCAATTCCCGTCGTTCGCCCATCGCATTATTGCAAATTCAAAAAATGCAATTTCCATATTCCTAGTTACGTATTTACTTACGGCGACGAAGAATAAAACTATCGCTATATTTTTTCCTTTTCCTAGTTCTTCTTCCAAGCGCAGGATAACCCCAAGGGGTTGTGGGTTTTTTCTACCAATGGGGGCTTTCCCTTCACCGCCCCCATGGGGGTGGTCCACAGGGTTCATAACTACCCCTCTTACTACGGGTCGTTTACCTAGCCAACACTTAGATCCGGCTCTACCCAAACTTTTTTGGTTCACCCCAACATTACCCACTTGTCCGACTGTTGCTAAGCAGTTTTGGGATACTAAACGGACCTCCCCAGATGGTAATCTTAAAGTGGCCGATTTACCCTCTTTTGCAATCAGTTTCGCTACAGCACCTGCTGCTCTAGCTAATTGCCCACCCCTTCCACGTGTGATTTCTATGTTATGCATGGCCGTGCCTAAGGGCATATCGGTTGAAGTAGATTCTTCTTTTCTCTCAAAAAACCCCTTCCCAAACTGTACAAGCTTCTTCCAAAGCATACGGCTTTCTAGATGTATATGACGATCTCTAGACAGATGGATCTTATATGAATCATATGATGAAGTACCACATGAGTGGATATATAGGAAAGGAATCCAAATCTGCCGAATCGCTCATGTTATGATCTTCTACATCCTAGGTCTCCGCGTTCCGTCATCTGGCTTATGTTCTTCATGTAGCATTCGGATCGAATGACTCTATGAAATTACGTCGATACTTCCACATATTATGGGTAACGTAGGAGACATCCCTATTTTCCCCCGGGGGTCTTAATTACCACTGCTTAGCTTTCAATTTGCCTCTGACCATCAAATTAAATGTGAATAACCCGTCCTCCTCTCTTTGAAACAAGGGGCGCTTCCGGTTCTGTGCGTGCTTCAAACAATTTTGTCTTCTCCATATTACCATATCTCTAGAGTCAATAATTTTCTATGAGGAACTACTGAACTCAATCACTTGCTGCCGTTACTCAACAGTTTTCTGTTGAGGTCTATCCCGTAGAGGTAGTCAAATTGGATCAGTGATCGATTTCTAGGTTTCGTCGTAAACCTAATTGGTTACTTCCAATTACGTAAATCAATAGTTCAAACCGCACTCAAAGGTAGGGCATTTCCCATTGATATAGGAACTTTTGTACCAGAAACAATAGTATCTCCAATTATAGCCCCTCTGGGATGTAAAATATATCTCTTCTCACCATCCCCATAGTGTATGAGACAAATGTATGCATTTCGATTAGGGTCGTATTCTATGGTTACGATTCTACCAGATATGTCTTTTTGATTCCGTCTAAAATCTATTTTACGGTATAGGCGCTTATGACCTCCCCCTCTATGCCTTGCGGTAATGATTCCTCTGGAATTACGACCTTTACCACAACGGTGTCGTCCATGGATCAAATTATTTCGTGGATTGGATTTCACTTGCCTGTCTACGGTTCCCTTGCGTGTGCTCGGGATAGGTGTTTTGTATAAATGTTTCGCCGTATTATTAAGTATTCTCCTTTAGTTTTTTTCTCTATCTAGAAGTGGAATAGAATAACCCGGTTGAAGGGTAATGATCATACGTCTGTAATGCATTGTATGTCCCAGAATAGGTCCTATTCTTCTACCCTTTCCAGGTAGTCGATGGCTATTCACAGCTACTACCTTAACACCAAAGAAGAGTTCGACCCAATGCTTTATTTCTGTCTTAGTGAATCCCGATTCGACATTAAAAGTATATTGATTCTTTCCCAATAAACGAAGACTTTTTTCTGTAAATACTGCGTATTTGATTCCATCCATAAATCGACTTTCCCTCCTATGCTCTGAGTTCCAGTATCGATAAGAATTCGAGTTCTTATTGTTCTTATGTTATGGTATGAATATACCATACCAATTCGTTATGTATGGATGATGGATGAGATTCCATGGATAGAGAACCAGTTCCAATAGACTTATGGAACGTTCCCGTTCGCGTGCATCCAGCAGGAATTGAACCCGCAAATTTACCAATTATGAGTTGGGCGCTTTAACCATTCAGCCATGGATGCTTAACAGGGATCATCGTACATCGTAAATAACAAATTTTCATATAGAAAGGCATATCATAGAAAAATGAAATCAAAAATATTAGGAGATGACTATGAAAACACCTCTCTGGATCCTCGAATTGAAAGAGAGATTGAGAGGGATCAAGAATCCTAATTCTTGCTATTTGGAATGGATCCAATTCTATTGAATCTGACTCATAGTGATCATTTCTCTTTAGCAAAGAATGACCTTGGTTATCAAAGGATTGAACAACCGGGATCCATTTACTTATGATACCTAGTTGGCATTGATAACAAGGATCCAATGAATTATGAGTTTAATAGATCCCCTTTAGCAGAAAGACCTATATTCCTTGCTCATTATCGACAATCA